>JAZDUA010000539.1:492500-1049460 GCA_038098605.1 Gryllus longicercus
TGCAACTTATATTAACTTAATATCCTAACAAAATTGAGAATGACTGAGTTGTGGTGTTTTAATTATTATATTCGTGGAGATGAATGTGAGTTAGCAATTTTTTCCAGAAAACTTTAGTGATGAAATACAGTTACATACACCTACCCCAATTTCAGGGTGATTTTGTCCTTTATCCTTCATGATATTTAGAAGGGAATTTAAAGAAAATTACATAACCACCGCCAAATGTATTAAATTCCTTTAATTTTTGCTTCTGAATAAATCTTTGCACTACTCGTGAGTCCTATTGTCATATAAACATTACAAGCATGTTTATGCTTGCCATCCTAAATATGTCTTTTAATTAGTGATTTTAGAAAACTTAAAATTATTTAAAGCATCCTGAAAGTTTGAGCAGTTTTATTGTTTATGGCATTTAACTTCCAATCCTTAATATTATTCCTGCAGGATATGCAGGATCCATTTCTTTACAACAATTCTTTCAAGTAATTCTCATGCAGAGAGATTATAAGATTCCTGAATAATGTGTTAGTAGATGATGTAGATACCCTAAGACAAATAACATTTTAAGGTTTTCATTACAGAGCGCAGAGCCGAGAAACACCGTTTACAAGAAATGAATAATCGGTTGAACAATGAGAAACAGGAGTTGGAAACACGCGCTGCTGAATTGAGTGTTACCCTTGCGGTGAGTTCCCAATCCCACTCCCAAACCTGATCTACTCACAGTGAAACCTCTATTTTAAATTTGGCATGAGACTGTCGCGCACTTTGAGAAACATTGAGCACGTTCAGAAATGTACATTGAAAATTAGTTCATGGAGGTATTTGATATTCAGTAGTCTTAAAGTAGGTAAATGTAAAATATAGATAACTTTATTTCATATCAGGAAACCCAAAATTGGGGTTTCACTGTTTTTAGTTGTAGTATTAGAAGATTTTATTCTAAATTCACAGTTGGTACGTTGTTTTGCATGTCTGTAGGCAGGCAATGAGCTTAATGGGAGTATAGGTGGGACATGAATATTTCATAGTGACTAACTGTAAAACATTTTATGCAGACCCTTACAGATAAGTTATTCAATTGTGAATGCATTCACATTAATGTGTTTGTTTGAATCTTTTCGCAACCTGAATGCAAAGCAACAAATGAATAATTTCATGAATGTAATAAATGGAGGAAAGAAAAAAGTCACATGAAAATGTCCATTATTTGTATCACTTGTTTATTTCTTATTCTGAATTTTTCTGCTTCTTTTTTATTCTTTTTCTTTTCTTTTTTTATTTATTTTTGTTTTTTAGTTTTTCTATAACGGTTGTCTAGAAATTGTAGGTGTGTAGAATGAATTGTTAGTTTTTCTGTCATTGCAAAAGGCATGGATGCATGACTTGTTTCTGTGCAAGGGGTGCATGTGCACACACACTCTACTGATAAATATTATTCCACCTTTGTTAATGACTTATCGTTAAAAACCCAGAAGTTCGATACTGAATAAACACATGCTTAAAGAGAATAAATATACACCCACAGCACTAAACAAGCATCTATTAGCACTAGCGGATCCGGGGAGGAGGGGGACATATGCCCTCCACTCACCCCCTAAAAAAGGCCAAGGGTTTTAGTTTTCCTTCCATTATTTAGCAAAATTGATTTAAATATTTATTTATGTTCGAATTATGTTATTTAAAAAGTAATATTATATAGAATCATATCTACAGTTTATAAATAATATACAAATGTTTATTATTTAACAAAAATCTATCATGGTCCTCTTCAAAATGATTGGTTGGATCCACCCCTGTCTATTAGGAACAATACTTTATTCTCCATATAGACCTTTTTCCTTTTACCTTATGTACTGCATACTTCTTAGACCAACCATTGTATACTACTCACATAGTGAAAATAATAGTAATACTTCCTAGTAAGTGGGGACGTGTGTGAGAAAGTATCTCTGTGATACGTTATAGATTTAAAAAAATGAAATTCCTAGATGTTTATTCGAAACAACTTATATATTAATGATTGGATTTTTTAGTGCTTTCTTTGATTCTCTGCACGCTTTCATGTCTGGTTTATTTGGTTTACTTGGTAACGTGTGTGTTGTATGTTTTTTATTATTATTAATTTTTTGTTTTGTTTTTTGTGTGAATCATAGGATAAGTAAAATCTATTCAAATAAATTGTTTTGGGAGGAATTTCTGTTATATTTATTCACTAATGTGTGAAAATGAAAACAGTATGAGTGTTTAAACAATTCATCTCTAAAAGTATTTGACCTGCATATTTACTTTAGGCAAATGTCTATTGCCCGAAATATTTGACATTTATATTTTGCTTTCATTAAAGATTTTAAACTATTTTTGTAGAAAATTCCATTCAATTATTTTCACGGTCACATCCACTGTGTTGAAGAGGAGTTGATGAATTCAGATGAACTCAGATACCCAAATACCAATACTAAAATTAATAAATTGCTTTGCTTATGAATGAGTAGTCCAGTCAAAAAAGAGTATAGTCATTTATATTTACATTTAAAGTGTGGACCTTGAGCTGATAAATATGTTTCTTGAGTGCACAGTAATAAGAACGTTCTAGAAAAATTTATCTAATAATGCAAGACTGAAAAATTTGAGTGAAGTGTATTGTTGGCCTTGTAAATTAAATTGATGGTGACAGGAGTTCATATTATTGACTTATGGAAACTAAATGAAATCTATCAAAGTACACTGAGCAATTCTTGGTTCATGTATTCATGTTCACATACTTAAGTAGGTTGTTGGTGAATGAATTATTAATCCTATCATCTGTTATAAAGTTCCAAAAGTGAGGGACTGATAAGATACATATGTGAAAAAAAGTTCAGATATGAATACCAGACAGACTAAAGAGAAAAATTGAAGGTGTCTAATAATTAAGGCTTAAACTATAAGACTTATAATACCATTGAATGTTTGTGTTGAGTGTGGTTTAATTGGAATATATTTTCCCTTTAACATTGTGGGATTAAGTAAATTCATGGTAATGAAAAATATACTACTACACACAGAAATTATAAAATAGATATTAATTTAGGGGTGTCCTTCTTTTTCTTACCGGCAGCCCTTAGAACATTAGATAATGATGAAAAACAATAGGAAAACAGTTTAGAGTATTTTTGAAAGTGTTTTCCCATTGTTTTAACCTTGCCGAAGACTGTTTTGCAGTTCATTTAATCATTATTTTTCTACAATTTTTCTGTATGTAATTGATTAATATGATAACAGAATTTTGTTACTTTATTTACAAGATGTCGTTAAACTAAAGTAATAATATATGTGAATCAAAGAAAATATTTATTACTTTCCAGTAGGAATTACTTGTGTAGTTCTGGTTAACTGGTACAGGACAATTAATTCTTACATACTCATACTCATTTTAATTATTTAATAAAAAAAATTATAATGGGTTATACATATCAATAATTTCAATTTATCATACTTAACATATAGTAAAAACAAATCTGATATCATATTAATTATTCAATGGATTTACAGGAAAATAACAAACACTGGTGACATGCAGCAGCAAAAATGGTCAGACACGAACACTGAAGTTTCTTTCTTCCTCATTGTATGATGTTAGCAGTGATGTACACAGTATTACAATGTAGTTGTAACATCAGGTATGAGAAATTGCAGATAAATATAGTCAAATAGTTCTATTTTTCAGTCCAAATCCAAATGAATCATTTTTTTGTATTTTCCCCGAGCTGGGTTACTAACCATCAGCACATCTTACATGGTCAGAGGCTGCTTAGTTTTCTGTCGAGTTATGCGATTATTTGAAAGTAGTAATACAAAAACCAATTATTTGCACCAGAAACCAATTTTAGCCAGGTTAGACACTCTCAGAAATATTTTTAAACTATTGTATTGATATCATTGTCTATTGTTCTAATGTCACTTTTTTCTTTTCCCTGCGGGCACCGTAACACGTTTTCCCTCATGTCACAAACTAGCAAATTTTGGATTGTTGTTTTTCCTGATGTGTCTGCTAATATTATAGATTCTGACCTAGAAATATGGTTTAAACATCAAAAGTTATTGTGTGGTATTTTGTCTCTCCTTGGGGAATAGAATTGGAGATTATAAAATTAAGACATGGATAAATTTATTACACACACAAATACACACACAGATGTGTATTTTAGACAGGTTTGTTCACACATCAACCTTCCTAAAATTTGTATGTCTTTGGGGGGTGGGGGCACGTTCAAATCCTTGTAAGGTCTTCAAATTTTATCCAAAATGGAAATGGAATTTTTTCTTCTTGAAAGATTGAAATATTCTCTTTATGATGGTTTAAATTAAAATTAAATAATTGAATTCACTCCTGCTCACCTCTTTGCAGTGACAAGAATCCAACAATTTTTTTAATTTAAAAAATCATGAATTTCAATGCATGCTATAAAATTTGATAATGCTGTTAACAGGCTTTAGAAACAACATTGTATAATATTATACATGTAACATATATTGTAATATATAATAATGAGTAATAATAAGGAAAGTGTGAAAGGTAACTTTTAAATCTTCTTTCACAGATAAGATATCTTATAGCAAAGTACGCTAACCTTCACCTCACTGTTGTGTACTTTCTTTCTTGGAGAATTCTCACAGATTTACTATTACAGTTGGGTAAGGTTTTCTTTTCCATGGTACTTCACTGACGATTGCCATACTACTTTTGATATTTCAAAGATGTGTATCATACATTGGGATGTACAGGATGACAGAACTGTTAGGGAAAATGGTAGATAATCAGTTTGTTGTGTACAAATGTAGTTTGCAAATATTACAGGATAAGTTTTTGATTGCATTGAATTACTTACTAAAAACACATTAAAACATATTTAACTTTCTAACATACTATGAACAGTTTTTTTTAATATAATTTTTTGTGTAATATTGAGTTATAATTCGCAATTTGTCATCTTAGGTGTTAGAACACCTACAACATTGAAAATTAATTTTAACAGCAAAAATATATAAGATCTGTCCCTATGTTGTAGGTAAGCATTTGACTTTAGAAACTCAAATCTTGTTCAAACCCCAAACAGTGCAAATACTTTTTTTTAAACTTTTATATGGTCAGAGCGCAATGCACTGTTTACACCAGTGTGTGTCATTTTTTGTCTGTGATATTTTGTTTCTTTATTGCGTTTTTTTCACGCTATATTACATGTTAAAGATAACTAAATTTCATCAATTATCATGAATAGAATATGTAAAAATTATCCAAATATATTTTTCTACATACATGGTAAATTGATGTTGCCAGGGGCAAGATCAAACATTACAAGTACAACATTTCTGAAAGCCAGCTATTACGCTTATTTTGATATTGAATTTGAGAAAGCAGAACACACCTTTGCTTCACATCTGTGATGTTGAACTGTGTTAAGTAGGTTTACACGACGGAACAAGTGAATCATAAAGGCAATTGCCTTATTGTGTGGAAGGAAATAAAGGATCATTTAACAAATTAGTACTTTTGTATGATGAAATTACAAGGTAATTAATGTTGAGAGACTATATTTTATATTTCAGAAGTGGAGGGCTGTCAAGGTTCAAGGGCATGAATTCGATGGCTGACTTTTGTTGGTGTCTGAAAAGAGATAAACCTGGAACCATATATAAACAAAAGGCACTTAAGTAATCATTTCTATAAAATAAATTGCCTTATGTATTAAAAGAAAGCAACTTTAAAATATAATAAAGGGAAGGTGAAATGGCTACATTTATTTCATTCACATTTATTACTCAAGAGGGACAGAAAGGAAGTCCGAGGATACCAATTTTTTTCCACTATATTTTTTCTTTAATATAATTTTCTATTATCAAAAGTTGCATTGAAGCTATCTTGTGTTTAATTCTCTTAATAACTACCTTCATATAATCTGCTGTTGCTGTCACATCTGTTATCAAGTATCAAGGTCAACAGACCGTCTAAAAACAGAAAATATCCTAATGGTAAAACCATTATGCGTAGTAGTCATAGGATCCATAGCACAAAAACTTTGCATGATTCAGGAAAACTAATATTATTTTTGAGTTCAGCGTAGTCAATGCCTATAAAAAAATGTACACATCATAAACATTTTTTTTTAAATACAGGCCAATGTTATGATGGTAGAAGTCTCATTTCCATTAAAACTTTTAAATTTTCTGAAATGAATGATATGCGTTTTCCCCAAATTCCTATTTTTCATTCGGTGAAGTGTTTTTCAAGAGATGATGGAATACAAGTTTCAATATATTATGTAACCATTACAATTTGCTCTTTAGCACATCATAGTTTCCTTTTATGCTAGAAGAATCCTTATTTTGATGAATCATTATTACACATGGTTTTTACTTTGATACACATTTTTGTTAGTTTAGTTTGTTAATATTATTTGTTATTTGCTTTCTTTGAAAAATGTGTATTTCTCAAAATTTTCCCTCAAATATCAGTGCATTTTTACAGCTAGTGATAATTGATGGTAATAATAATAATAATAATAATACCAATAATAATAATAACAATAATAATAATAACAATAATAATAACAATAATAATAATACCAATAATAATAACAATAATAATAATACCAATAATAATAATAAAAATACTACTTCTACTACTACTACTTTTTATTTTTGAGGTCCACAAAGTTACATACATTTGTTAAATAGCTTGAAGTTCTGTTAATTTTATGAAATTAATTTCTGTCTTTGTTATGCACTTCAGACACAATCGGAAAGAAAGAAGAAGTTGCTGTCCCTGGAAGAAGACGTAAGAAGGAAGATTCAACATATTCATGAATTTGTTGCGATCATGAAAAATTCGCATTCAGTTCCTTCATCGTGAGATTTGCTTAGAGTCAAGACTCTGAGACCATCATAAATGTTTTTGTCACAGAGTCAAGACTCCAGAGATATGTGACCTCGCAACTTGTGTGTAAACTTGCCAAATAATTTCAAACTTTTTTTATTTCCAAGTACTGTATGGTATCTGGAAGTACTAGGCAATCGTTATTAATGAACAAAATTTCACGTTTTTTATTAGTAAGAACCTGAATCAGGTTTTAAACATAATAATTCCAGTGAAAGCAATAAGTGAGCAACGTTCTGTGTTCTGTGAAGATGGTATTTTGATTGTAGATATCAATTTTCCAAGCATTGAATGAAAGAATTAATGTTCCCATTTTAATTACGTTTATGTGACATTTATCATGCTAAGGGAGAAATTGGCCTTAAACACATAGGAGATAAACCTAATTGATATTACTCACTGTAAAGATATTACTGCGATCAAGTGTTATTGCAAATTTTTAAGATTGTTTTTATCATAAACTTTTAAAGTGTTTTACAGAAAACTTTCTTTGTTTCCCAAAAACACCAGGAATTGCAAATGCAGATACAGTCTTTCATGTTTGGTCACATGTTTTGCAGGATATTATTTCTGGAACACAAATGAATACAGGGTTTCTAAACATCTCCATATATAAATTATGTGTAAATATGAGAGCGCAAAGGCAAAGTACAAAATCTCAGTGTATTGCTTCAGCTAAGGTTTGATGTACAGTTGTTAAATGTTTTCTCTATGTATGTATATATTTAGTTTTTGTAAGTCCTGTTATATCTTCAAAACTTGTCAAAAGTTCATGTTAGGAAAGATAGCGCTCTTGACAAAGAGAGAAATGTTAATTCATGCCAAATAATATAATAATAATAATAATAATAATAATAATAATAATAATAATAATAATAATAATAATAATAATAATAATAATAATAAAACTGACATAATCTAAAGTGAGACTGTCATTCTCTAGCTCATTAGTTGATCATTATCACATTAAATGTGTACAAAGATTTAATGCAATTTTATTCCATGGATGTTTTTATTACATTTTATAATTTTATTGATTGTTCTCATAGCACTTCCAATTTCACTGTAGTATTTGGCTAGAGGAAATAATTTATTAATATTGGCATATTTCAATTAATAGGTTGAAACTAAGGAAGTTTTTATTGAGAGAATTCTAGTTTCATGATGTCTTAGAAACAGTGAAAACTTGAAGAGACTGTGAATATGTTTTTGATCTAAGGATAATTTGTGATCTAGCATCTGGGTTACAAGTTACATAAATTTGGATATCAGCATGTATACATATTCTAGTAGGTGTATCTTAACACACTTGAAATGAAAACAAAATTTTACTGACAAAACGACCGTGAAACTTTCCTTGTACTTGTTGCAATTATACATTATATTGATATGTTCATTGATGATGCCCACTCTTTGAGAATAGAAAAGATTGCATAGTGATTTTATGCTTTTTTTGTTTTTATAATACATTATTGATTGGAGAGGAGATGCCTGCTTATGAATAAATGAGCAATTTTCAAATTTTGTAAATAATTTTGCTTAAGATGCCTCCCTTTTCTGAATATTAAACATTTTTGAGATTTATAAACAAAATATTTTGTACCTACAAAGTTGTAGATACTATGGTAGGATGGTCTTTAAAAATTCCAATGTGCCAAATAAGTGATTGGTAATTTTACAACAAATAACAAGTTTTAATAAAGGGGTATAAATGCATCAATTATGGGTTATAAATGAGTAATAAATTGAATCAGTTCATTTTACTTTTAAAAAGAGAAGTATATAACAGTTATATTGATTTCTAAAACTTGAGGGATTACACAAATTCTGTGGTGGAAGATGTCTTTCTACAAAATATAATTTATTTTTGCCCCATTGCTTGTTTGACCATCAAATTTTGCCATCAGGCCTCTTTGGCCTAGCTGTGTTAACACCAATAAATGAAAGAAAAGTTGTCAAAAATGTCAGAATTACGTTTTAATTCATGATTTTCTATCACTGTAGCAAGTACAGCAGAACAGTGTGAAATGAATTTTGTGCCTCTTAAGATGGAAATTGTTTCTATACAACTGTCCTTGGGACAGTTAATATTGTGTCCTATAAGTAGATTCTCTTACGGTGAGAGTTTTGCTGCAGTTGGGACATGGAAGATCTTTCAGCACTAAAAATAACAAGTGCTCATTATTTGCAAAATGTAATGCAAATTTCCTAGGCTGGGAAATTCTCTGCAAGTTGGATTTTTATATATAATTGACCTAAAATTAATCATGATGATTTTAACGGTACATGGGTGCTGCAGGTTGGGAAGGAGGAGTAAAAGTGCAATTGCATCTCGTCAATGGGTGAGAAAAAATTAAGGTTAACTACAACTAATCTGTTTTGATACAATTTTTAAGTATCAATGATCCAAATCCTTTTATTAAAGGTCAATAAGAATGATCAATGGTACCAAAATTACTATTATAACTTTACAAAATGTTTGGGGGGCGTTTTTTTTTTTTTAGGTGACATGCCTGGCAGTACCTATGGTTGAAAATTAAAATAACAAGGAAGAATTTTAAATGTGAAAACTGACATGTGGCATCTTTTTTTAGTTTTTTTTTTTTTATTCCAAGGCCATAATGCATGCAATTAGTTTTTAAAACTTTTTTGGTGCTCATCTCTGAAATGACCTCTATGTTGAGGTTTTAAGAGATTTTTAATAACAAAAATTTTGTTATCTGTTATAACTATTATAATTGTTTCTTGGTACATTTCCATTTCATTATAATTTTATTTATCATATGATTTATTATCTGCATTTGATCAGGCTGTCAACATATGCAAATTAATTTTTAACTTGCTTTTTCTAGTATGTTCAGGGCTTTAAATCACTAGCCTTTGTAAATGTGCTTTTGAACTTTTGCTATTGGATGTGAGGAAAAAGCATTGGTGTAATCTGTCCTGACACTGTTTCAGATTAATTGCTAGAGTTTTAATTTGATTCAGAATTTGTAATGTTTTGAATAACTTAAGCATGTCAGGGACGCTATCTTCAGTCAGAGAAACCAAAACTAAATGAAATAAGAAATTTTGATATAACATCTTGTGTTTGCTTCAATACATGTTATTAATTTTTTATTAAAACTTGAAAAAAAATAGGTGTAAAAATACAAATTTGTGATTTATAAAAAAGGAATGTAAAATTAATATGAAATCATTGTGTTATTTTTTTAATATTGGCAATGTAAATATGTAAAAAGAGTATGTATGTGTATGTATTTGTGTGCAGATGTTGGCAAGAGTGATTCCTACTTGTTTCTGACTGACTCTTTAAGTTTATTTACTTGTTAATATTATTTAATATTTAGTCATATGAAATATTGGACTACTCATTCAGTACTATTCATTATAGTTTGTTCAGAAATTGCAGAACAAACAATTAATGTATTAAAATTATGTATTGTATTTTGAGAATTGACATAAAGTACTTTATTTTAACATGTTTATTATTGTAACTCGCAGGAGACTAGTTTTCTTGAAACAACAAGTCCATTTACTGTAAACCATGATGGCCTGAAATAGATTTTGGATTTTTCCTTTGGTAAAATTTTCTGTACCTATTTTACCTACTCGGCCTTAATTCGTAAGAAGACGAAATATAGTAATCGTGCGCCGGAAGATGGCGAATTTTCGACAGAAAATCTCTTATTCCGGGCCCTTGTCCGGAAGACTGAACAGAACTCTCAGAGAGCCAATCAGTCGCTGGTGTTTCAGTGCTCCATAGATCAAAAGAAAGGAATCTCCCGGGATTTGATGAGAGTTTTATCCCTTGCGAAAAAAATAATCTGAGCTGAACTGTCCTCGCCGACAGATCGAAACGCTGATCCAAGGAAGCTGCCTTCCCAAGGGACATATGCCCTCGCTCCTATGACACAGTATCTGATGTCACTTCTTTGAAAACTTCTGGAAAATTGTTTTGGGAAATAAAAGGGTCTTTCGCATTGTTCGTTATAAAATTGCTGTCACATATCCTTATTAAATTATTCAATAAAATTTACGCTGTTCATCAGTACGCATAGTAATTAAAGTTTTCAATTAAGAGTATGGATGTGTGAAATGTGGCCTACCCAACGCACTAGTAACTACTTTCGTAGATGCCCGACAGAAGGCAGCAAAAATTAAAAGATATTTCGTCAAAACGGGGCAACGGTCCGCATACATATATACTCTCTGGTCCGCATTCTTGTCTAGCAAGAGTCCTGGTACGGGCTTCTGATCTACTTGTAGAGAATTGTAACACATTGAAAATCATGCAGGAACGGCCATCAGCAAATTCCAGGTAGCAGAACTGTTTGGTAAATCGTATATGAATTGTACGACTGAGAAAGCTGTGAAAGCTTTTGAGGTCCGTGTTATTGTACTCTGACAAATTCAAATTCGTGGAGAAAGACGTCCTTCCTTCACAGGTCACAGACTAGATATCCATTTCTCCTGCTACACTGACAGATAAGTTGGCATTAAATGGAGAAGATCTTGAAGTGCATCAGTCATGTGATCAAACCATAAATCACTCATCCGAGCTGTCGCCATCTGTACTGAACAAGGTCGCAACACCCTCCACGGAACGCGACTCTGAGCTGAACTGTCCTCGCCGACAGATCGAAACGCATACGTATGAAATTTTAGAGAATCACAGGAAACAACATTACTCTGGATCGGACATTATGCCCATCCCGAATACAGGATTGAATGGAAAACGAATGCGACGAGGAAAGAAGTCCAACAATCTGGCATCGTCACCTCACAGGAGAGCACCTAAAATGACAATAAGAAATGGCTTTGCAACTCCACAAGAGAGGAAAGGGAAATAATAATAAATCAGTTGCCACTGAAAATACTTCGATAGGGATATGCTCTGCTTGCGAAATGGAATTCGAATACCCTCCAGCTGACGACTGGATCCAATATGATTCGTGTAAAGAGTGGTGGCATTAAAATGAACTTCCTATGAGAGAGAGCAATTTCTGTGTGATTTGTGTGAAAATTAATGTATGCAGTATCTGCTTTGAATTTATTATGAAATTAAATTTTTTTATATGAGTATAATTTGTAATTGGAGCCTGTATTATGACCTTTCAGAACCTACGTATCAGACCATTTTCCAATCAAATTCATTTACCAATACAACTGATGTAACATTAATTTATTGCGTATGATCCTTGTCAATATTATTAATATATTTCTAAGGAAGTATAGATGTTCGGAATTTACCCCGCACCTGGGGCAAGTGCCACCAAAACAAATCGTTATTCGCGATGCACATATGAAAGAGAATACAAAATGTAGATTCGCAAAAAAAAAAAAAAAAAAAAAAAAAAAAAAAAAAAAAAAAAAAAAAAAAAAAAAAAAACAGCCTCATAGGGCAATCAGTTGCAAAGATACAACAAACGTATGTTTCGTGTTTTATTTTTTCTCGGCTTCTATTGCGTACAGCCGCTGAGAAAAATTACAGAGACAGGGACAAATGGTTGCATTTGAAGGTATTTTTGTCAACTAATTTTTACGCCAAATTCAAATAGAAATAAATAAATAAATAAATCTTTGAAATTGATTTTAGACATGATAACGTTGGAGTACTGTCTTAGTTCTTCTCCCTAGAACGCGTCTTATAACATTCTAACATATTTTTTTCCGATTTTTAAAGAATGTGGATGATGGTGAAAAACAATTAAAACCATCTCACCAATTTAAAAATTTGATATTCGTGCCAATTATATTTAAATTATTGAAAAGTCTAAGTTACCACCATGATTTACAACTTTTCGTTGACAAATATTCGTTTTTATGTAGAAAGAATTTATATTATCTAAATAAAATCATCAAACCCCTTT
Source organism: Gryllus longicercus (assembly GCA_038098605.1). NCBI lineage: Eukaryota > Metazoa > Arthropoda > Insecta > Orthoptera > Gryllidae > Gryllus > Gryllus longicercus. The sequence continues at coordinate 505,293 of JAZDUA010000539.1, forward strand.
TCATTTTTATATTTATGTAGTGTTTCCAATGTAAATCAAATTACTCGATTTGAAATATATGAATTATTCATTTTTATAATTTAAATCAAATGACTTAGTTGTAGAATAATTAATCATTGAAATGTACAATGAGTCCAATCATTGATCATTGACAATCATAGATAATTAATTATTGTCACTGTTTTCTTCAATATCTGGAGTTACGGGTTCGTTTATAAACAGTCTATTCAAAATTTCTGAGTATGTTCTGGTTTAACAATTTTCGCCAAGTAACGAGCATGTGCCAAATAAATGATCGCAGCTATGGGGGAGTAGCATCCCAGGGTGCCACTTCCGCGCGTTCACAATAATATCGTTTCACTCCCGATAATCCACCGGAGAAAAGAGATGAATGGGCTCCCAGGTGCATATATTTTTTTCTCGCTCTGCGCCGTACAATTTTGCGTCACGAAATACACGTGTACTTCGGTTGAAAAGCGAGACCAGACGAGGCAATATCACGAAGGTGTCCGACCTCGGACCGCTCCCATCCGTCCGTTCCTTCTCGCTTGGCTGTCACCTCGGCTTATCACAGACTGGCCCACCTACAGAAACCGGAGCGCCCGACACACTGGTGAAACGTCGGCACCTCAGCCTTCGACGCGGCGTCACCCGGACAGCCCAGATCACGTTCAGAAATATTTTGTAAGTGGCATAAAGTGAAAATTTTCAACGGTGACCAATTAAAAATAACACGATGATGGTGTAATTGAAAGAAAAGGTGCGATCATTTAAAAAAGTGTTATACGTTTCTGTTTCAATGACTCGTTTAGGTTTAGGTTTATTTCGTCAAAAAACAGTAAAAACTATGTGACGTATGGGGGAGAAGATAATCTGTGTACGTTTTCTTGAGTGCCAGAATCCTGTCCCATCATTTTAACTATGAATAGTTGAAAGATGAGCAACAGTTAAACATAAATAAATAAATAAAAATAAAATTTAAAAAAGCGCGAGATTAGTAACATTTCAAAAACTAGACATTTTCTTTCTCGAGTTATAGAAAACTTATTTGCAACGGTAAACGAACTGCAGGTTTGATTTTTCTGCATTGCTAACAAAATCCTCCAAACTCAACCTTACATCTACTCCTACCACTCCAAGCAAAATGAGAGTTCAAAAGAACTTGCGCATAGTGATGCTACATTTACGTCCAGAAGCAAAACAAGAAGTCAAAAACCGCGTCCAAAAACCATCTCAGCATTTGCTCAATAGATCAGGGAAACTGGACAAAAACCTGATCGAGTTGGGGGTCATTGACCCGAAAGCTACATTATTTGTTACAAGCTTATTAAGTCTTTTTAAAAATATATACAATATAAATGTAAAGTAATTAATTGTATATCATTGTTTTGTTGAAATAATCATTTCGGCACATATTCGATGTAACACATAAGATTTCGAGTTAATATGTCGTAATTGAATCTGTTAAATATTAGTAAAAACGTTTTTTTCAATAACATTTTGGTGCGAATTTCAAATTTTCAAACAGATAAAATTTGTTTTAATTGCTTTTTACTATCGTCCACATTGTTTAAAAATCTGAAAAATATATGTTGTAGAATGTTTTAAGACTCATTGTAGGGAGAAAAACTGATACAGTATTCCAATGTTATGTCGAAAATCAATTTAAATCTTTTTCTATTTGAATTTGACGTCGAAATAGTTTGACAAAAGTACCTTCAAATGCAACTATTTGTCCCCATCTCTCTAATGTTTTTCAGCCTCATACATGTAATAGAAGCTGAGAAAAAATAAAACACGAGAAACACGTTTCTCGTTGTATCTCAGCAACTGATTGCCCTAGGAGGCTGTGCTTTTGCGAATCTATGACATTTTGTATTCTCTTTCATATGAGCATCGCGAATTTCGATTTAGTTTGAGGGCACTTTTTACCGCTTTACCCGTCTATACCCTTTAAAGACACGCCATTCTTGTTTGGACAGTTTATTCTTCATACATTAAGCTCTATGTAAAAACTTAATCAATGTACCAATTACAGGAGTGGAAATTCACTTTTTTATTAAAAAATGCGTTACCCTGTATTCTAGGGAAAAGTATAATCAAAATTTTCAAAATGGTACGGCTTCAAGTAATGAAATGTAAGATAACAAAGTGCCATATCGATGGGGAATATTAATTTCGGAGAAAATTGTCTGAACGGTTTAGACGCTAGCGTTGACCACAGACGAACACAGATGTTTGAGCGTCCACAAAGTTTTGGTAATCAAATAATAAAACGTGAAATCTGACTTCACAATTTTCTATATGCTACATTAAATAGCATACACTTCCCACTTAAAGTCGTGGTAACTGGGTAATTCCTAGGCATTTTAGGATCCAATGGGTTCCCTAGACTTCCCCACAGGACATTGAAATTTCTTTCCTGCATTTACTACCAGCAATGGTACATTGCTCCATCGTAATTTACAAATTGTGTGTAAAGTTAAATAGAGCTTCTGAGAGCAATTTAACGAGATAGTAGATCACCTCGAGGCGTGATACCCACTGTCTTGACTGACGAGGCGTGATCCCCACTGACTGTGAATCTTGGCATAGCCTCAGAGCTTCCAACCACCACTGGCAGGATTCTGGCGTTGGGTACTCCATGAAGTTGGGCTGCTAGGGGGATGACTGGTTGGTGTTTTACCTTTTCCTCCCCTGCTTTTAAAAGCTAAACCCATCCTCGTGTCACATCGACCATGTGGCGCCTTCCCGGCTTTTTATTACCAGATCAGGTTTGAATCTAACCCCTTCGGCAACGGAAAAAGTGGCTTCTGTGGACACCACGGTGTCCGATTTCCAGAGCATCTACCCTTCTATGGTGTTTTTGATCTCATCATGACGCTTTATTCTTTGCTGGCTTCGTAAAAATGCACTGACCGAGGATGTGATTCATGGTTTCTATCGCTGTATTGCACTTCCTGCAGTAAACATCCTCTCTAGGCCTTCCTCTACTAAGGGTAGTTTTATTGGCAGCGGTATTTGATCTCAATTGAGTGCAGTGATAAAAAGACCAGGTTTAAGAAGATGATAATCTTTCAAAAAGACATTTCCACTCGGATCGTTTATATGCGCCCTAACCGCTCTCCCTTGGGATCCCAGCTTCTCCCAGGCGGCTACCTCGTCATCGGCGCATTTCTTCCCACAAGCCCTTAAATCTTGTTCAGAATAGGGTCAGTTGAGTCTCAGTGATTTTGCGGTCTTTAGTGTCCGTTGGTAAAAACACGGACAGGAGCTCAACCATCTGCAAATAGCAGATCAAATCTGCAGATTTTTCTAATCGTAATCCTAGGTTCAGAGCAACTCTAGGAACGTGTTGGGAGTGCCGCAGCAATCCCAGTCCTCCATCTCTCTTGGCCAGATAGAATAAGCCTTCTGCAGTACTCATATGCAGATGTAGGAACTGTTTGACTGCCACACCAACTACTATTATGCAATTAGTTTATAATGTTTTAGTGCATGAGTACATGTTTTGAAAACGAGCGACTTTAGGAACGAGTTTTCAAATTTGTACGAATGTAATAAAGCAACATTATAAACGAGTTGCATAGTATATTTTTTGTATAATAGTATTATACATTTATCAGAGAATCAAACTTAATTTTGCGAAACAACTTCCCTGTGACGACTCGGGTACGGGGTTGACATCGTGCGAGTAAACGGTGGTCGGCTGTTCCGTTTAGCTCTACCTCCCCCCGATTTTCTCGCTACGATTGGCTGAATGTGTGATGACGCAATCATTTGTGGCATAAAATCTAATACGTCATCATTTGTGCCGTAAATTGCCCGATTATGGACGATTTCTTGCAACAGAAAAGGTTCTTTTATAATGCTGAAATACAAAAAATTAATTCATTGCCACTCGCTGCAAGCGCAGTCTCGCACTCACCAGCCTGAGAAACAGGCGCCGGGTCCAAAGCAGCTCCAAGTCCTTCCGAGGCGAACGCACTGCCCGCCAGCCCGTGCGTCGCCAGAAATGCGGTTACAGAATTCTCAGGGCCGGTTGCATAAAGCTTTCCATATGGATTCCATAGCTATGGGTTCAATAAAATGTATAGGCTCCATAGGCCGTGCACCGTTGCGTAAAGCAAATTTGTGGAATCTATAACTATAGATTCTATAAGAACTTGGAGATGCAACCAATAGATAGCGACACAGACGATATTTGAACACAACTTATTCTTTACAGCGTTTTGCACGTTCTCAGCACGTGTTGCGTTTACTTGAGGTATTTTTGGTTGTGTTTCTTAATGCGTTCTCAGTAGCAATTTATTTCATTATTTTCAGTTTAGTTTATTTTTTGTTTAATTCTTGTATAGTATGTCGATCAGTAACTCAACCGTTTATGACCCTAACGCAACCACGCGCGCGACTCGCGAACACAGACTAACGCCACGCGGGTTAGAGATGCTGCACACCGCCCCTCGTATATATGGCTCAAAACGTATCGCCGGACCTTCTAAAGACGCTATCTCAAATGATCGCCAGTGCTATCCGACAGTCTACAGCGTCGACCCAAAACAACGCATCAACGGCAGCGGCACCGGCACAGCCTCGTCCTTTCCATGTCAGCATATCGCGCCGCCGACGGAACAACCATAGCAGACTATTTTACACGGTTCACCTGGGCGCTGGAGCTGAGCCGAGTTCCCGAAAATGAACACGCACAGTACGCACGTGTTAATATGGGTCTGAACTCAACGACTATCTCAAGATCCTCGTAAGCACAGAGAACCCGGAAACCCACCGGAGATCCAGTCGAAATTGACGGAACATTTCGACGCCACGCACAATAAATACTCTGAAAGCATCAAGTTTCGAAGCACAATGCAAAGTAGTGGAGAGTCAATAGCCAGTTTCACTCTTAGATTAAGACAAGCAGCAACTTATTGTGAGTATGGCACATTTTTAGACCGAATGCTAATTGAACAATTGATTAAAGGACTGGAATCGAGGGATATGTGCGATGAAATCATCGCCAAGAAACCAAAGAGCTTCACCGCTGCGTGCTTCACACACCCGAAGCCACGAGCAACACCGCTAACGAATTCAAAGCTGACAATATAACCTTAAAACCCGATTCGACTCATCGGATAGGTTATGAGAAGCCACCGTTACGGAGCAACAACCAACGGCCTCCGAGTTGGGCAACAAGCCGGCGACAGAGCGGCGACCAATCACGGCCACAACAAGGGTTTCATCAACCAAATCAGACAACATCAGAGAATCAGCCAACGTGCGCGGGACGGGAGATCACTTCCGCAGTCAATGCCGGCTTTTTATGCTGAATGTCGGAAATGTGGCAAGAAAGGCCACATTGCCAAAGTTTGCCGATACAAACCGAGACAACGGAGGACTAATCAGGTAACTGAAGAGGCCGCAGAAGAATTACCAGCCGACCGCAGTGACACCGTATATCTCGGTAAGATTGAAATTATTGGAAAAGTTCAGTCCCCAGGACGGCAATTGATCGACGTCAGTATAGAGGGAACCACCGTTAAGATGGAACTTGACAACGGCGCCCCCTGTTCGTTCAAGAACAAATCGAAATTAAGTCTAATTAATCCAAACTTTATGCTGCAAAAAAATGATCGCCTCTTCGCCAGTTACACCGGCCACCGCATCAACTGCATTGGTAAGACACAAGTCACCGCCACCATTGGGACCACATCTAGGAACCTTAAACTCTATGTCGTCGACGCTGAATTTGAAACGCTGGATTTCTGAGTTTGTGCGGGAGATAAATTTTGAACGCATCTTTGCCAAACCAGAATCAATCCACGACCTCTCCACCGAGCCATTCCTATCGCAGGACCAGAAAAAGGAACTCGACGCCACCATCGATCGTTTCCGGGACGTTTTAAGCGATCTTCCCGGAAAGTTATCAGGCCCACAAGCAAAGATGCACCTGAAATCAGGTGCCACGCCCATCTTTGCTCGAGCTCGAGACGTCCCCGTGGCCCTGCGTGACACTTACGCCAAAGAAATCGACGCCACGATCGCATCCGGTTTTTACAAGAGAGTAGAGTACTCAGAATGGGCATCAACAACGCATGTAGTCGCCAAGAAGAACGGAAAATTGAGAATCGCGGGAAACTACAAACCCACTCTCAATCCACGAATTGTCATCGACGAACATCCAATCCCAAAGGTAGAAAACTTGTTTAACCGGATGCAAGGCGCTACCCTCTTTTGCCACCTAGATGTCACTGACGCATACACCCACCTGGAAGTTGACGAATTCAGCCACGCGCTCACTCTCAACTCTCCAATTCATGGCTTGGTCCGCCCAACCCGCGCTGTCTATGGTGCAGCTAATATTCCTGGTATCTGGCAGCGGCGTATGGACACCGTCATACAAGGTCTCGAAAATGTTGTAAGTTTCTTCGATGACACTATTGTTTCTGCAGCCAATTTTGAAAAACTCATTGAGGCCCTCAATGCAACACTGGAGCGTTTTCGCCAACATGGTCTCAAACTGAACCGAGCCAAGTGCAAATTCGCAGAACCTGTCCTGGAAGCCATTGGCCTTAAGATCGATGCGACGGGCATCCATAAATCGGATACGCACATCCGAGACTGACGAGATGCGCCGAAACCAACAACTGTTTCTGGGGAAAGCAACCTATTATAGCGCATTCATTCCAGATTTATCAACCGGAGTTCGACCACTTAGAGACATGCTGCTGGATGACCCCCTCGTGTGGACCCCAGCGGGCGAAAGGGCTTATAAGGATCTTAAGGATGCGCTGACCTCGCCCCAGGTACTCCCGTCACGTCACTGCCACTCTTATTGGCGACCGACGCCAGCAAATCTGGACTGGGCGCAGTACTGTCACACCGACTCAGCAACGGTCGAGAACGCCCCATCGCTTATGCCAGTCGAACAATGTCAGCAACTGAACAGAGGTACCCTCAAATTGACAAAAAAGAAGCACTTGCAATTGTATGGGCAGCACAAAAGTTCTTCAAATATCTGTACGCCCGCCACTTCACACTGATCACCGACCATAAACCACTGACACAGATCCTTCATCCAGCTAAGTCTTTACCAGTGCTGTGCATCAGTCGCATGGAGAATTATGCGAACTACTTAGCACACTTTGACTATGACGTTCTCTTCAAGAAGTCAAAAGCCAATGCAAATGCCGACTACTGCTCTCGAGCACCGCTTCCATCCACCATCCATGCCATTAGGAACTCAATTCCGCTTCAGAGGGAAGAGGCTGAGGATTTCGATGATTTTGATGTTTTTGCAGTTCATCACGCAGCAACTACCAGTTAGGTCAGTAGCCATTGCACGTGAGACCAGATGAGACCTTCATCTCGGCACGATCGTCAAACTCTTGTAGACAGGTCAAGATCTCGCCCGCCACGATTTCAAGGCTCCAGAAGTGAAATACACGCTCGCCGCTAATTGCTTGATGTTCGAGCACAGAGTCGTGGTCCTACCAACTCTACGAAATGCTATTCTCAAAGATCTACACACAGCTCACTTGGGTATTGTAAAAATGAAAGGAATGGCGCGTTCCTTCGTGTTTTGGCCAGGCATCGACTCGGACATTGAAAACCTCGCAAAATCTTGTGCATCTCACGCACACGCACCACCGAAGTTTCGGGACCACCATTGGGAGTATCCAAAGGCACCGTGGGAACGAATACATATCGACTACGCCGGTCCCGAGGCTGACACCATGCTACTAATTGCTGTTGATGCCTACAGCAAGTGGCTCGAAGTTAAGCCTACAACTTGAACTGCGGCTGCAACAATTGCCCTGATGGACGATCTATTCACAGCCCATGGAAGCCCCGTAACTGTCGTCTCAGACAACGGCAGACAGTTCATTGCCGAAGAATTCAAAGAATTTCTGAAGAGCAGTGGTGTGAAGTATCACAAGCTAACCGCACCGTATCACCCACCAACTAATGGCCGAGCAGAACGTTATGTTCAAACTGTGAAGGACGCACTTAATGCAATGAAGACTACCAAAGGATCCCTGCGAACTAACCTGAACGAGTTCCTTTGCCAATTCCGAAAAGCTCCACACTCAACCACTGGTCAGACTCCAGCTCAACTGTTCTTGGGACGAGAACTTCGCACACGGCTCAATCTGGTGAGGCCGGACGATGTTCACACCAGGGTCAGCGAAAAACAACGGACCGAAATGGACTCGACTTTCCGTACACTGGAAATAGGACAAGTTTACTTCTTGTCCGGCAATCCTAGCCTGGATAAATGGGTTCCAGGCACTGTCGTTGACCGCCTTGGAGATCTTCATTACTCGATACAGTTTGGAGACAAAAAGGTTAAAAGACATCGACCAGATCAGATCCTTTCCAGATAATAAACCTCAAAACGACCCCGAGGCAGAACCTGTACAAGTTGATAATGGGCCAACGTTAAGACGACTTCGTTATCATGGCACCATAGAACCCCGAGCGATACCAGGCACACCAGCCGCACCCGCCATACAAGTTACACCAGTGACGCCATCGACACCAGCAACTCCATTAGCCCCGAGACAGCTGAGACTGTCAGCACCACGCGTATTGTACACTCCTCAGAACCCACGTAGATCACTTCGCATTAGAGTCCCACCATCAAGACTCTCGCCTAGTTAATTGCACACAGACACATAATCACACAATCAGTAAAAGGGGGAGGAAATATTGTATATGCACCCTAAATTTATTCCTCTTTTTCTGTTGGTGATTTGGTGCTCAACAGTTGGTAGCACGCGACGCATTGGCGCAGTCTGCCATTCTCTTGCTGCAACGAGCATGCCTCAGTCTCTCGCCGTCAATCGTAGCGGACGGATGTTCTCCCCGACGTGTTCCCGAGTGACCGTTAACTAGTTGTCGCGCGTTCTAACTTATTATGTATTGTGAATACAATAAACGTTTTATGCTTTTACTTTCCAAATGAATGATTTATCGTCCCCAAGAACATAACAAATGGATTCTGGGAAGTTACTATAATGTGGAAAGCTTCGTCGCCGGCAGGCCAGGAGGTGGTGCGATCTACTAGTCACTTGCTATAATTAAGTAAAAAAATTGAAAATTTTATGAAATATCAGATAACTATACCGCGACTTGCGATAACAATTTTCGATAACTTGCGATAACAATTTTCTTGAGTTCAAATTTCTTTTTCAATTTTTATCCATTTTTTTCCATTAGTCCCATAATCGGGCCTCTTGACTTGCGGGTCAATGACATATCTTATTAGCGGTGACCCAACCCCTACCTGCGATAATTGTACTTGTGTATTGTAATACGGATCTTACCGTGGAGCTCTCCTGCACTATTCTAAGGTAAGAGATAACCGCCGAAGGCATCACCTTGCTGCCACTCTCGCAGTAATGCTTTGTAATGATGAATCCTCTATCTGCAGGATCTTCACCTATTTACGAGAAAATGGAATGTACAACACTGAGAGAGGAGGATAATTTATATGACTTTTACATGGGAGATTTAAACGGTTTATCTGGCTCATTTTATGCCAAATTGTACCATTGGACGCGTTCATGGTCCGTTTTTTAACATTTTACTTCGTCTTTTAAATATTTTAGTTTGACACTGTCACAGTGTATACTGGTTTTAAAATAAATTGACATGGGCGCCATAGTCTTTCTTGGTCCATAGCTAATCTGCAGTAAGATTTCACTCTATTCATGGAGTAAAATGACAGTTCAAATGAGGTAAAGTTTAAAAACTACGCTTGTTAATTTGTTTACTTCTGGTATGGCCCACATCAAGTCTCTCTCGTTCATGATTTTTTACAATCTGACTACCATATTTCCCTTGAAAATCTTGATCTTCAGACAAGTACACATCTGAATCAAAGTTTGAAACATAGAATTTCAAAAGCTCTGAAAAAAGATGATCAGAGAAAGATGCTTTGTAATCCATAAATTTTGAGGAATCACGAATATCAATGAAACTGAAACTTTCAAAATCGGAAAATCTATTTCTTTTCTAATTGTTGCTTGTGAGAGAATTCGCCACTCTTCTCCAAAATCTCTTTGAAAATTCTTCTGAACGTGACTTCACTTGGTTCGCTAGTTTTCCTTTTCTTTTGTCCGTGTTCATTTATCACATTAGAAGAAACAGTTTACCAAATGCTAATGCGGTATGCCACAAACAATGTGCCATGCACCAAATGGTAATGTGCCTATGGGATTCTCTTCTGAGTTCCTCTAAATATTCCGTAATTTGAAGCAATTTAGAATGACAGTATCCAATATCCATTTTTCCAATATCCTGCTTTCCAAGTTTCAAGGAGGTATCTGATTGGCTTGAAAAGTAAAGAAAACCTCGTGATTTCACCAATGTTGACGGTTCCCGATCAATGGAATCGTTTTTGAGAAAAAAAAATATTTTAAAAAACAAAAGCTTATATTTCACAAAACATTACGCGAAAAACACCTAAATTTTCGGACAATTGTTCATGGCCTTCTTTCAAACTCAATCTTTAAGGAACAGATATTATTAAGGGAAAATTTTGTATCTTTAATATTTTAGTTGTAGGAAGTCCTCACCCTTCCCCAAGTCGTAGGAAGTATCTAGGACCCACAAAATATGGATTCTGGCTACACCACGTGTTGGAGGATTATTTTTCTAAATTTAGCCACTGGATTTATCCACTTTTCCTTAGCAGAGCCCCGTAAGACGTTTTTTCTGTCGAAAAGTCGCTGTATTTTCACACAGCATTACATAATATTTTCTCTATTCCGAAGCGAAAAAGTGAAAACCAGTGGTACTACAATAGCATGTGCTTTCTCCCCGTATTTGCATGCAAAATTACGCGAAAAGTACTCTATCAAAAATTGTATATGACCTTATTTCAAAATCTATCTTTAAGAAAAAATCTTTCTTCATAATTGTAGTTGTACGAAGACGCTAAAAAAGTTTTGAACTTTTACAATTATCGAAAAATTAGGATTTTCGACGACCATGACACCTGCAACATTAACCTTGAGACCAGCACCTCTTAAACGACCTTTACACTATCCAACCACAAAATTTCATGAAAAATGACGGAGGCTTTTTTTGTAAAATGTCCCGGAGTACCCGCCAAAATTTTAAAAAAATGTCCTTTGGGCGACCAAAGGTGTCTGGGAAAAGAATCAGGCACAACCGCGAAGCTAGTTCAGAGTAAAGCGATTAGAAAACTAACTACAGCGAGAAAGCCTGTGCCATTTATCGCACCACTCATTTATGTTTACCATACGCTGTCACATAAGATGAGAAACTCTAATGAAACTGTTTCGTGCGGGTTTTAAGAAAATATTGTTAGAAATTTCGTCAATTTCAGACATGAATGAAGAAAAATCAGCTCGTTTTTTCAAAAAATTGTACATGACCAAACCAAGAGCTGATTTTTACAACTGCAAAAATCGCTATCTCCAATTTTATAGTTTTCAAATGTTCACTTTTTGTCATTTTCGAAAAAACGGAAGAATATCCGAAAATTGGACTAGCTTCATATGTTTTACCGTCCCCTATTACATATCAGAAGAAAATTTAAAGAAAAAAATTGGAGCGTTTTTAGATAAAACATTGCTCATATTTCGCGCAAATTACTCGAAAATTACACGGATAATACTCATATTTTCGAAAAATTGAACGTGAACTTATTTAAAGATCCGTCTTTAAGAAATAGATTTAATTAGGAAAAAATCTCGTTCTTTAATAATACAGCTGTAGGAAGACGCCCTCAAAAAGCACTTTTTCAATTTTCAATAAATATCTGTGAATTCAACGAACATGAGACCACGGCCATACTCTTTAAGAGTTCTTTACGCTATCCGAAAACAAAGTGATAAAAAAAATTGGTGCCATTTTTGAGAAAATATTGAAAATGTTTTTGAGGCTTCATGTAAAGTACTCTCAAAAATCAAAATATCCGTTTGAAACACTCCAAGCCTCGAACTCATGTAGATAGATTGTGGAATATCAATTTTGAAGAAAATCGGTTAAACGGTTAACGTTAGCGCTAGCGATAACAGACGGACGAGCAGACGGACGTTTTGCCGTCAATCGATTTTTTGATATCAAGAACCAACAAAACATGGAATCTGGCTATACCATGTGTTTGAGGATTTTTTTTTTAAATTTAGTATCATCAAATCCTTTTATTCGTTACCATAGCCCGGAAATAAGAGGTTTTCTGGCAAAAATGGTCCGTTTTCTGGAGCACGATTACATAACTTTCTCTTCTTACGAAATATTCTTAGAGCGAGAAAGTAACAAGAGTTTGCAAGAAAGGTCTACACTTGTCAATGCACATCGCTGCCTGCTGCAATACTAAATTAGGAATCTGACAATACCAATGCACAAATAACGCCTGTGGAAACGTCTCTTTCACTTTAGCATGGAGACCGCTTAAATGGCCAGTCATTGTGGCCGCATCATCATAGGTCTGAGTAACAAGTCTCTCGCCTATATTAAAATCATTCGTGGTTGGTCATCAATCAACTTGGTTATTGATTAATCAACTGCAGATCTGTCAACATTGACGTCAGTAAAGTCCATAGATCTTTCTTGAACTTCATCCAATTTGTCTACAAAACGCAAAATGAGGGAGAGCTGCGATTTATTATGTCTGAACAATCGTCTAGAACAATGGCCACAAAATTGGCAGAAACAACATCCTTTGTAATTGTATGTACCAACAATGTACCCATACAGCTTTGATTAATTCGTTCTGGATAGCAGATGAAGGTACCCCTAAAACTGTAGCATTTTACAAATGATAATTTAGGACGGGTCTGCACAGCATTGTGCACTTGGATTGACCGCGGAAGCCGCGCGCGAGGAACTGAAGTGCAAACCCTTGGATGGGTGAGGATAAGACATTCTAGGAGTGGGGACCGCCAATGAGAATGCGCACTTCGAACCGCAGTGCGTAAATTAAAAGAGCTATTTCGATAATTTCCGGACTGTTACACACAGTATAAGTATCATAACCTTTTATTTTCGAAATGTTTGTTGTCGATTTATGACGCTGTACAGAATGAACCTAAAACGAATTAGAGATACGGATTTGATTTGGATACCTTAAGTATTATAATTGCTTGTAGTGCAGGAAATGTAATTCGCTTTGTTACGATGTAATCGCAAATTTAGCGCGCTGCAATACAAAATTGTAAAATTGAATACTTTTTGTTTGATGACAATAATATTTTTTATTTGACTGTTTAATTGAATAAGACGGTTCTATTGAAGATGAAAAAAATGATTCTTAAAAAATCATGATTACTTTCTGCTCTAATTCTCTAATTTCCGACAAGAGTACATCATATATTTCTAATATCAAATCATCGAACACGTATGTTTAGCTTTTGCAAGTACCTACAAGGATTTTTTCTGCTGCATCTGACTGCAGTTGCTATATATTTACTCTACTTTTACCTCGAGTGCCTCGTCGAAAGTTGTAATGTGTCACAGCGGGGACAGTTAGTAAGGAAAATTGGTCATCAGATGGAGAAAAATTGGTAGTGGGATTAGGAGAAACGGGAGTAGGTTCAGAGGAGGAAAGAGGGTTCGAAATAGGGGTGGGGATGGAGAAAGTAATGAAGGTGAAATGGAGGGGGTTTTGGCAGGAGGCTGCGTGAGATTCGAGTTGATAATGTGTTGTGCAAGCTCGTTTCCGAGTGCATGTTTTCCAGCAAGGTTCATGTGGAGACCATGCCGTTTGAAGTGGTTTGCTGAGAGGAAATTAATTTACATTTGTGTTAATTTACATGTGTTACATTTGTTTCTCTCAGTTGCAATTTTAATTGTTGGTTTGGGTGCTTAATCTCGCTGCATAATGTTGATTTGTTATGCGATGTTTATAAGAATGGACCGTTTTGACAGCTAGTGCTGGCAACACAACTGAAGGTTCTGCGGTCATTGTGTCCTTGAGCCTATTATACTCTTCTTCCTCCATTCGTTCTTTTGCAGTTGGCTAACTTGTAAATGGTTTCAACACCGTTTTCGTGATGTCCTCGTCCGACGAAAATATTGTGCGCCACGAGAAATAGATGAAATTAGGAAGTGCAGTGCCATGTGCTCTTCTGTAAAAAATCTTTTTCATAAACATTACATTGAATTTAATTTTTGTGTGAAAAGTAATATGTTTATATTAAATCCTAGTCTTCAATGTGAGATGCGTACTGGTGGCGGTGCACCAGTTTCCGACTCCTGTATTCGAGAGCGTTTTGTGGTTCCATGCTAGTGTATATTTATTTTTTATATAATTGTGACATGGTTGTGAACCATGAGAAGCCAGAGTAGGCGCAAAGCTTTGAAGACGATTAAGGAATGCATTGACATGCATAACATTAATGTAAGCTAAGTATTGATAGTCGGGATGTTATAATTATAAGTAAACCTCCTCCCCTCTTCACTACAAAAATTCATGAGTCATTGAAACGACCAGAAAATATATTTGGACGTCCCCTGAAAAAATCATTTTTCTACTTACATTCGTGGCAGTTTTCTTTTACTGAATATGAGAGCATGTTAAGACAGTTTTCCACATACGTAATTAAATTTCAAAATTTCCCGGACTCGCTTAAGTGCATACATCTCAGAGAAAAACTTCTGTATAATGATGTTTTCACAGGAGCCGTCAACACTTCCCGAAGAGGCGTGGCTGAACAGCTGCCGCGGCGGAGAGGCACTTCTCTGATTTACATGTGATGATCACTTGTTTAGCAAACCGTCACTTTGGCTCATTCTTATAAAAATCGCTCTATACCAGAAGGGCAGAGTCGAGACTATGTATGTATTTTTCGTCGTTATTTGAGGTATGAACGTAACCACTATAGAGCAATACCACGAATAGGTACATGTGTAAGGAGTGAGGAAAGTACAAAGAGGGGGAAGAAAATATCGCGCAAGGTCCACAGCCCGTTTGTTAGAGTACTGCCCCGGCATTAACCTGGCATTGATCGGAGAAACCTCGGAATACTACCGATCAGAGCAGCCCGCTGCTAGAATTCTCCTTCACACAGTAGCTGAATTCGACCTACTTGACTACCTAGTATCAAACATTCCTCCACTGCTGGGACTTTAATCTTAGGACCTCCCGGTCAGAGGCACTTCAATGGCATTGATGCCCTGAGCCACCTAAGTCGGTAAAGCGTTGCAGTTGACTTTTTTCAATTCTTAAAATATATCATATTTTTAAGTTCAAAGAAATGGGATCTTTGGACAAAGTGTTGTCCTGAGCATTACTGCTTTTAAAACTATCTACAGTACAGCGGATAAGCGACTGACAGTTCAATGCGCTGTTGCCACATATTACTACGCATATGGCACCACCTACATCACAGATAAATTAACTCTCAAAACTTTAACACTTACTGACAAGCTATGACACGTCTGATATCATGTTCATAACTTTCGCCAAAGCCGGACCTTATCGCCTCAGCGACTTCGTGTGAGTCAAATGAGCGGCAACGCTGATCCCTGGCTGTGAGAAAGTTGTAAACAAATCCTCACAAGCCGATTGCTTCAGAGCAGGTCACATGACGTACTACACACATGGCGAGAGAACTGTCAAAGTCGCTTATACGCTGCCGGTACTGTAATGTCCAGCTGGCATTGTTGAAAATGGCGGGAAACGTGTTATCCTAAGCATAGCCCGCTAGTATGCTTAAAAGTCTCGGAGCTCCGGCCTGCTTCTTGTTATAGCTAAAAGTTCCGCTTCTCACCGCTGTCGCGCTGCTCGCCGACCATTCCTCGATCGGCTACTACATGCAAATATAAGGAAATTCGCATTACAAACATAGAACTTTTCGACTTGGTAGCATTGAATTCAAGTACTTAGGCCTCTCCATTACATGAGTACTTCTTCACGATCACTGGTACAAAATGTTCACAAATTATGACAATGATCGTTATTAAGAGTACTGCGCTCTCGTCACACGCAAGGAAACTGTTTCTTTGCAAACCTGGATTAATATATTTTTGAAGATTTCTTTTCACACCAATCCTGGGAAGTTGTGGTACAGCTTTCACAATTACTACCACCGATTACTTTCAGGGTTATTTAAAAATGAGATTGATTTATCTAACAGGTCAAGAATCACAAATATCTTCCCATAGAAAATAAATAAAAACATACATTCTTAACGTTAATTAAATATGAAACCCTTACCTTGACTACCTAACAATCCAGTTTATTCTCAAAATTCAACACACAAAAATTCTACTCACAAATAGCACAAACAACTTCTGTTTACGTTCAATGAGAACATACTGCCCAAGTACTGGGAATGATCGTCTGATACAGCTTTGGATACTTCTCGTATTGTAGCATTCTGAATCAAAAGTGATATACAGTGATATAAAGTGTATTTGCTCACAAACGAAATCACGAGATATCCGATTGTTGATTTTTGTTTCTAATGTCTGATATATTGCTCTATCATTGTTGTGTAATTTGGAAGCGGCCTACGAAATGATTTGAAATAATTTCTAAATTGTACTTCAATTGATCTTAATGAAAATCTCTTTACGTGTACGTCCACGAGAGCGCCAATTTGAATTTCGCTAATTGTAAGTGACTTTCTGGTTCTATCTCTAGGTGAGAATGTTTTTGCCAGGGCAATAGTGATTTTGAGTGCTTTTTGATGAGTGAACTTTCCTGGCTGTTACTAATATCAGCGCCTGTCGTCCGTTTTAGGACTAGTTTCTTTCTGTTATTTAGTGATTTTTATTCTTCTACAAAAAACACTTCTATTTTGAATTTGTTCTTGTTGAGCGTGTAATATGATTTAAAGAATCAATAAAGTTCGGAAATATAAAAATATATGGTATAAAAACTGATAAAGTAACACTGCTATTATTTTGTTCCTTTCTTCTTTTTTTTTTCGTTTTCATCCATTCTCTTTAAAACGTTTAAAGGCATTATATACATGATAGTTCACCTGAAAATACAGTAAATACCAGAAATAATGAAGAATCAATATTGTATTTTATACGTCATAGAGAATTACTGCTGCATCACTAACAGGTAGATTTCATGCACGCCTATTTGAGGGTTAATTTCAAGTATTCACTTCACAATTTCTTTTAAGCAAACTGCACATGAGTTTGCAACCATCAACATGAGTTTGCAATGCCTCAATGTACTATATGTGCTTAAAATTGCCCGAATTGTGTGCATTTCCCTATTTTTTTAAGCGGTCCGAAGGTCTAGTGAATGTTCGGTGGCCAGCGCCCCAGTGGCCACAATATGAAACTTCGTCAGTTCGTTAGCTCCCATAAGGATAGGCAAAGTGCCGCAGCTGTTAGGCATACTAACTAGCGGGCTAGGTCCTAACCTTCGGGATGGCAGCAGACTAGTTGCAGTGTGACGAGGTTATTTAAAAAATAAGCGTTATTTGGCAAATTTAATTTCCGTAATCATGGTTAGTCATTAATGACCATAATTTTTATGTAATTTATTCATTATTTCTTACACCTATAAATTCTTAAACTTCGTAATAATTTCTCAGATGATGGTTGACGTACGTAGTAACTGTGCCAAAAAAAATGTTCCCAACTTTCCTAACCTTCGTGACGCCATATTGAAGTCAAAATCTCAACAGTGTTACTTCTCATTAACGTTGGATAACACTCACAAGAGTAAGGTAAAACTCCTGCAATCGCAAATAAAAATAAAATAGCGAATTCCTGACACTCTTCAATAACAAAGAAATTTAAGCCTTTGCCCAGCGTATAATATATGAGAAAAGTTGTTGAAAACGAGCTTCCCCTCCGAGCGGGCTGTACATTTCTGGAAATGTTTCTCTTCGTCCTATTACACAAAAGACGCTTTCAATAACATGAAATTAAAAGTAATAAAGGTAAACAGCGGAGGTCCTTACGTATTAAAACTTTGGTATCAGTCGTTGCTGTTGCAGAAGCGTCCGGATATTCTCGGGTACGATCCCCAGTTGAGTCTTCTTCTAAGTCAAACTTTAAAAATAAATGGTGATATCTTCTTTTTTTTAACATCGACTGTTTTTTATGTTCATTAAGAACATTCACTTGGCTGTGCCCTTAGATTCGTGTTAAACTTGTGACCAATAGACTATTTAATATTGTTATTGTAAATCAGTATTGTTCGTAACTCACTGTGTTATTATGAATTCGATTTTTAATATATTTTAGGTACTTACCCCACAAATTGATAGGTACCTAAAAACTAAAATTTTAAAATTGGCTTGTGAATGTTACGGTCAACTTGACCATACGTGTATTTAAAGTGACGAATACCTGCCTAAATATGCACATATGGTACAAACGTTATCAGAGAGAATGTTACTGATATGGTTCCAGAGTTATAACATGTAGCTCTCTTCTTGTAGGCTCTAACTCGATTTTAAAGCGTATGGAATATAAATTATTGTAACACTCATCAGTTCAAATTGTCCAATACCTAGAAGTCGAGTCAGAAAAAAGGTCTACATACTGGTTAACTACCTGGTAATACTCGTGAGTTCTTAAACTCTTACTTGTAAACAAAAAATTAAAATTGAGAAAACACGCAACACGCTACGACGCCAAACTAGAAAATATTAGTGACAAAACATTTCAACAAACAGAATTTTCTATTTTAAATTTTATGAAAATTGAACATACGTAAGTTTGAGGGAATTGAAAGTTGAACATACGTAAGTTAACATTTAAATGGAAATTACCCACATAACTTTTCTTAAGTGCGTAGTATACGATAAGGGAAAGAGAGTTCTGTAAGCAATGTCACGGGCACCCAGAGAAAACCAGTGGCCTGGGACATTGATCCAAGGAAGTCCCTTATTTCAAACAAACAATTTCCACCTCCCCCAACTCATGCGTCAAAAATAACTTAAAGCGTTAAATTTAGCTTAGAGATAAATATATTTTTCATTTATTTCCAATGAAAACAAATAACTGACAGTCCGGATGGCCGAAATCGTTAAGGCAGTAGTGCCGTAGCAGTCTCAGACCGAAGGATAGAGGGTTGGACTCCTGCTTCGGGCATTCGTCCTTTCGCCCCCTATCATCACCATGTCATGTCATCTTCACAGTTACCATGCCGTTAAATGCAATAGTGGTCGCTAATGACCTAGATGTTGATGTGACCTAAATAAAAAGAAAAAACAACAACAAATAATTCTGGGCCCCAATTAAGTCGGGGCCTGGAGCTATTTGCCCCAGCTGCCCCCTCCCCCTTCTGTACGCCACTGAGCAATGTCTTTTTTACCTAGAAGGAAACAAATGATTAGTGTAGTATTTGTATATTATAATAAATGTGATCTTAAAATCAGTAACATTTTGTAACCATTTTTATTGATAATACTCATGCGTTTTACAAAAAATCCTCAGATTTTCTGTGCTCATAGTTATGTACTTGAAACAGATCTACTCTGAAATAACCGATATCAAAGCTGTTTAGGGAACTTTTAAATATCTTCCGTGAATACCGTAATGAAAAGGTGTGTTCATTTCATAATTGTTTCATAAAAAAAAAAGAAATTGATGTTGACATTTCCTGTGAGTGCACAATGGGGCAGAGGGCTGCAAATCCTTGTAGAAATTAGAGAAAAAAGCTAAGCGCTCTATAAATGGCAACTTGGTGAATTGCGCATCGTATCCGGCTTCAGCCAATGAGCTTCATGCACAATATTACCGGGAATTTCAAATGCAGACTGATCTCAAAATTGTCACCTTGTTATTAAGTCATTGAAACAGATATGAGGCATTTAAAAAAATGTAATCTTTTATTTCAACTACTCCGTGTTATTTTGGGCTGGCGACGGTAAAATTGTCACGTATACATTTCAAAATGTTTCTTAACACTTCTCTCTTGCTATGCACCATGGCGGCCGTCTGGCCTGGCTTTTCTGCCGATGTGCCATGTTGTGGTAACGTGGTTTATGACGTTTCTGGTGCAGCGCAGAACGACCAATCAAGAGTTAACAATTATTACACATATTGATTGTTTTTTCACGGAAAGTACAGCTCTAGTATTTATTAGAGAGATATGGCATAAAATTCTGGGGAAACTCATGTAGTATGGATCTTTAGATGGCAAAAGAAAATTATTCGAATAATGAAAAAAACGCCATCCACGTGATCCCCGCAAGATTCTGTTCATTGAACTTGGAATACGAATAGTCAGTAAACTAAAAAATAAATATTCATCTGGTTTAGATGAATTTCCGGATTGTTTATTGAAAACTTGTGCACTCACATTTTCAATGCTTCTTTATGTACAGGAAAAAATGAAATTCAAAATTACCGACCAATTTCTCGTTGGTCAGGTTTCTCTAAAATATTAGAGAGGCTTTTCTATACGCGAATGGAAACCTTTCTCAGGAAAAACGAAGCGTTTTCAGTCTCTCAACACAGTTTAGAAAATCAAAATCTAAGGAATCTGCCATTTTTTCTTTTCTTAAACATGTTGCTTCATCAATCGACCAAAATGAAGCACCCATTGGAATATTTTTAGATCTCTCGAAAGCTTTTGACGTTATTGACCATAACATCTTGCTCTCAAAATTACGGAATTATGGAATTCGTTGTATCGCCATTGATTGAATAACCTCGTACCTTAAACATCGATCTCAAAGAGTAAAAAATACCGGCACGAAAGGACATTTACTTATTTTTCCAATTCTTTACCAATTGAAAAGGGGGGTTCGCAACTTTCGATCTTAGATGCATAACGCATTGCTGTTATACGTAAACGATATACCCTCGTCTATTAAAAACGGAAGAACCGTTCTGTTTGCCAATGTTCTTTGCAAAAAAGAAACAATAAATAGTACGAATTCAGAAGTTTCAATTTGGTTTTGTAATAGCAAATTAATAGTTAATGAAGGAAAAACGTTTCAATGAGTTTTTGCCTTTCAAACCAGCAATCGCATGCTCCATTAAAAATGAATAATATGCAATTAGATGATGTTCAGATAACAAAATTTCTAGGTCTGTCAATTCAGTCAAACCTCAAATGAAATGTACATATAACAGAATTAAACACTAAATTAAGTTTATTACGTTACGCATTCAGAATTCTTTTAAATTCTGTCAGCCTTCATGCAGGTCGTTGCGTGTATTTGACAAGTGTACATTCCTGCCTGAGATATGGTATAAAATTCTAGGGAAACTCATCATGTAGTACACAGACCTTTAGATTACAAAAGAAAATTATTTGAATAAAGAAAAAATGCCATCCGCATTACCCTTGCAAGCCTCTCTTCATTGAGCTTGGAATCTTACCACTGCCTTGTCTATATATTTACGAATCTGTAATATTTGTCAAAAGTGACTTACTTAACAGTGGGAACATATTTTCATGCTATGCTGATATTTATAATTACAACACACGCCGTAAAAATCACGTCCATCAAGTGTCAGTATCAACAGTTCACTATCAGAAATCCACATACAATAGACATTACTTTATAACACACTGCCAGGTGACATTAAACAATTGAAGTCGGTTCACTAATTTAAGTTAAAAGTAAAATCTTTTCTGCTGCATAACTGTGTCTATACAATTAGAGACTATACCGATTATCAAAAAGATAAATAATGTTTATTTTAACAAAATAGTGATATATAATGAATTAGTTATCATTTGTATTATATAATTTTTTTTAGAAGACTTAATATGTATGTAACAAATAATGTACTTCAGCATTCGGGTTAATGACCCCCATCTCGATCAGGTTTTTGTCCAGTTTCCCTGATACATTGAGCAAATACTGAGATGGCCTCTTGTTTTGTTTCTGACGTAAATGTAGCTTCACTATGCGCACGTTTTGTTGAACTCTTCTTTTGCTTGTAATGGTAGGAGTAGAGGTAAGGGCGAGTTATTGTTTTGTTTGCAAAGCAGAAAAATCATACTTGCAGTATGTTTACCGATGCAAATAAGTTTTCTTTAACTCGAGAACGAAAATGTCTATTTTTTTCAAATATTGCTAATCTCGCAATTTTTTTAAATTTATTTTTATTTATTTTAAACTTTTACTCATCTTTCAAATAATTATAGTAAAAATGATGGGAAGGGATTCTGGAACTCAGGAAAATGTCTGCAGTTAATCTTCTCCTCCATACGTGACATACAGTTTTTACTGTGGGTTTTTTTTTTTTTTTGACCAAATAAATCTAATGTATTAAATTTTGTTATTCTCCATGCAAGTGTGATGAACTGTTACATTATGCATTCAGAAACAGTTTTCTTGCATCTACTGATTTTATGATTTTTTTTATTCATCACAGCAATAATATGCTGTTAATTGATATTCACCCAGCATCCAAAATTATTACAAAAATTCTTAGCATTACGTACAATTTTACTTTTCCAGAGTTGGCTCCTGAAGTATTTTACGCACACAATTTCTTGAGCCCATGATACCTTCCACCATTCCTATACTAACATTCGTTGAATCCCACATAAATAAAAGCAATGAGCTATGTTGACAAAATCTGATAACCAGAAACGTTTGCTCCTATGTAACAAAATATTTTGTATCAAAAAATGATCCACAGATTTGATATAATAGTCCTGTCATGAAAATAACCAACCTTCCCACTCCTCTGGCATTATCGAAATGAGGGCTCAAGAAAATGTGCGCGAATAATACAATTTGTCAGTTTGAAGTACCTCACTAAAGTAGGTGTGAAAGGCTTTTGGAATGAACAATATCAAGATGGAGGTCCACAAGGGAAGACTTTACGTAATAAAAAGTTCCAACTTAAGGACAAATCATTGCACATCAATCTTTCATTGCCTTCATAAAAAAAATCATAATTTTTGTGAATAAAAAGAAAATGAAACAACTACAAACTGTAATGACATGCACGAAATCTTCGTTAGAACTTTTATATTACTTCCAAAATGATGAATGGTTAGGTATTAAATATGATTAGGCAAGGATGTTACGAGAATCAACAACCCAAAAATATATTTTTTCCATTTTATTGAAAAATACATATTAACTAAATACATGTTACACATTAAACAAATAAATAAATTCAGACCTATATTTTATATACAAATAATCCTCAGCACCAACTCACGTCTGTGTACGTTCCTCTTCTAAAAATTGACAGATGATTCATGGTAATCAATGTTCCATCACAAGTGTTCCCTTTAGCCATCTCTTCACAAGTCATAAAGACTTTCATTAAACTGTCACACATCATGAACAAAACTTATTTCAGGTGGGCTCCTTAGAAGGAAACTGAACACTTCAATGATTAACACTGTACTTTTAAAAATAGGTACTCTCAGATATCTTGTTTGTCACTGTGCCAATGTAATTTGGCTCCACACACTATCAATGATTAATTCTGGTGTATATCCTTCTGGAGTTCAGCAGTTGTAACATAAATGTCCACTGGAGCAGTCTCAACTTCAGGCACCTTGTTTTTAGCTCCCTTGGAACATAAACACTGAACTTAAGAATGTCCAGCCAGACGAATGACACTTCATTTTTGCACTTAAGCAACAAATGCTGTTTAATAAAATCTCAAAGGTTACTTACAATGAACTTTAGATTTTTACAGAGTTTGTTAATACAGAAATTCTTGTTTCAAGCCAGAAAGATTTAAGAAGCACTGAATGGTTTCAAAGCTTACCAAATACCTCTTAGAAAAAACTTAAAATAAAGAAGCAATGCAAAGATTTTATAGAACCAAAACAACTACCATGCAAGTAAAAATCACAGCATTAAAAATTTCTGCCCCATTGACTATGATCATAGGCATACTCATTTTGGATGGAGAGCATTGCGAATGATGAAGAAAAAGCAATAATGAATTCTCTAAACGTTGTACAAAGATATAAAGCAAGGAAGAAATAATGAATGTTCTAGTACTGAATGTTTTCAAATAGGCTGTGATGCATATAACAAAACAGTTTCACTCAAATAAAAAGCAAAAATACCATGTTCACTGACAAAAATTCAATTACTTTTGCCAGAAGGAAATCCCATCATAATCAAGCTAATGAGAAATAATACAACAAGAAAAGCCTAAATCACAAATCAAATCAACTTGAAGACAGATCAAATGAATACGATTTCATGGAAATCAGCCAATTCAGAGATCAATAGCTTCTTCTCTGCTTAGCCATAGTTCCCTTTTCTAGGAAAAAAACATAGTACAAAGAACAAATGTTTTAAAGATGATCAATTCGCATTTCAGTAACAAATGTTGGAATCCCAAATTCAAATTTTAGGTACGTATATTTATATTGTTCCCAAAATTAATTATATTATTTCCAAAAATAACAGCATTTTTTGAGCATGTACCAAACTATCTCCATAAAGTTCCTCAATTCATTTTATATTTTAAATTAAATCGTCTGACATTCCTCGTTTCTCTTTCCATGTTCCACATTTATTTCACGGTTTTTTGAAAAACTTATTAGTTGCTGGCACATCAGCTGCAAGATTGTTGAATGCAAGAAACAACATGGCCGGCCATATCAGTAGAAACAGCAAAACTTGGGAATTTAGACCCAACTTATTGCCACTAACGATAGTTATGAACCAATGACAATTCCTAAGCCACATCTATAAACACTAAATTAACCAGATCTACCTAACAGCGATTAAAAATAATAAACCTTAAGGAACAGTGACTGGCAGAAGAAACACACTTTGAGGTCTATTTACACAGCACATATTTATTACTAATGAAAATTCATGAAAATCAAGACCCTTTGAAAAATTCTAACAACAAAATGTATATTCAAAGAAATAAGACTAAGAAATCTACCAATAATTCTTTACATGACATGCAAATTCCAAAAGCATTCACTGTAATTTTTGAAATTGTTATGAGCGCATTTGGAGTTTCTCAGTGAGCTCTGAACTACATATGTTTTTCGATGAAACAAACTTCTACAAGCATAGGGAATTTTGAATGGGTTCCAGGGCATTAAGTTCGTGGAATAATATCAATATTAAAAGGTGATTAGGAATCACCATGCCACATTAACACACTGTATTACTACTGAACCTTCGGCCTTTTAGCATGCTTCTTTACACTCTTTATGTTGGGCTTTGCTTTCTACCATCAATTTGGTGTGAAAAATAGTATAAGTGCTTCTATAGCTCCCTTTTTTTAGATTTAAATTTAATTCTTTCATAATTTCATCTTATCTCATTTCTAAATACATATTAATTTTCTCTAATCCATTTCACTGACAGTAAGACATTAACATTCTGACATCCAGTTGAAATCTTTTGTTATATATAACATCTCTACATTTTTGGTTTCAACTTACAGGTCAGAAAGTTAAAATCTAGTGACAAATAAGACACTTGAAGGTTTTTTTTATAAGTTCAAAATTTTAACACTAGGTGCAAGATTTTGTGATGCCCATGGACTCAGATTCTGCTAAATTAAGTTTATTAGCATTTTGATGCAAATGTATACAATTTTGCTTGGACAGTAAAAGATGTAGACTTTGCGAAAATATTGGGCACCTCAATGATCATCTTAACAATTACTGTCCAATAGTGTTAGAATGCATTGCCTTTATATTGAATTGGATTGCACTAAAATAAAAAAAAAGGAGTCTTCATCTGCCTAACCAAAACTTATGAAAACAGTCATGCCAGTCTTCATGCATGATACGATATTACAAGTTTCTGCATCTCAATACCACATAATAATTTTGTATGAATCTAAGCTCAAATAACTGTGCTTAATTGTGGTGCACACTAATGCTGTTCATAAAAATGTGAAACAACAATTTTGCATCTACTTAATGCAGAAAAATACACATACAACACACCTGTGTCCACTGGAAATAAAAGCAATAATGTAATTATGTTTACTAAACATTTACAAATTTTCTACTCAGAATTGAATGAAGTTTTTACAAAGCCTTTCAAACACAGGAATTTAAAAATCCCAACTGAAAAAAAACTAGTTTCACACCCTATTGTAACTTGACCAATAACAAAAAATAAAAAGCACACAGGAAAGAAAAATAAAGAAAACATATGAAATTAGTACAGATCACAGCAAAAGCAAGAAGAGTGTCAAAACAAGAATATCAAGAAATTATGGATGTCTAGAAAAATTACAAATGTTAAATTCAAACTATCACCACATCACAATAGGTTGCATAACTTACCATTAGAACAAAATTTAACTGGTACTTGATGGAGGTTATCACCACCTACTCTGAAACACCAAAATATTTCCATACATACTTTCACATTAGTTTCAATATTTGATTATTTATAATTAAAAAATAAATTAAAAATGTATGTTAAAATTCAATAGGCTACTCCGATTTTTATGCTGTATCAATATTTTTTATGCTCTATCAAATGGAGAAAGGTCAAGACATTAGAAGATACTCATTTGAAAATAAAACCCAGAGGAATGTAGAATTTAAAAAATTATATTGGTTCACAGAAGGAGATTTAAATTTATCTTATCTTTAAAATGAAAGTCTCATAATCTTTACAAAAAAGAATGTCAAAGTTCATGCATTATCACACACCAAAGAATAAATTCTACTGACTAATCATTGAACTCTAAATTTAAAAATACAATATAACTGTGGACAAACATTCCATGCCATATGTTGCCAATTTTGTGAATGCCATTATAAACTCGTTCAGAAGTATATGAAGAAAAGACTTATGTAAGTTATTTTACAAATTCCAGTTCATTTCTAAGTTTATATTGATATCCACTGCTTTGTATTATCTGCACTACAACACGAATTGAATGTAGAAAGGTTAAAGAATGTGCGTGCTTTCCAGCGATAATAATGGAAAATCTGAGAATTTAGAATGACAACACTGATTTCATTTTCACTAATATCATTCTTCAAAATGTAAAATTTCTTTTTGATTAACCCTTCAACGCGGAATGCCATCTTCAGATGACATTTTCATTCCACCTCTATTCACAAGGGAGCCATACCTAGATGTCAGAGATTTTCCTCTGAACAGCAAGATGCAGTGCGAGAAAGGAGGTTGCCAGAGCAGTGTACTATGCTGGCTACCTGCTACCATGCTGACACACACAGTCCCTTTCACTACACTCGTGTTGGAATGCTACCATCCCCAACCTAGGCTCTGCACTGACGGGTTAAACTCCACTTCGATATCTTCAAAACATGAAAATTCACATGTGTGAAACCCATTACACAATTTAAATGCTCACAAGAAGAACTTTGATCAATATCAACAAACATTAATTAGCCAAAATATTATCCATTATTAAATGCATTTCTATAGCTGACTAAGCTTCTTTTGCAGATCACATACCTTCCCCAAGGGATGGAGTTCAAGATGGTCACAAAATCACAACTGAGCCTGTAACAAGAACTTGTATCTCATTATCATATTGTATCAATATATATGTATCATTGCTCTTCCAACAATAACATAAATCGCACACCTACAAACAGAACATTCCAAAAACTGGCACATTCCAATATAGCTAAAGGTGACATAAAAACAGATCACATTTTTACAATTCATTGTTACATTATGTGTAGTACTAAAGCTAGACACACACACTGTGACAAAGTCGATCCCAAAAGCCATTCAAATATGAATTGTCATCATGACTGCCAGAGACAGGCAATCATGAGTAACAGCATCAGGATGCAATTAATGTTGCCTGAGAATGAAGCCAATACACTAAATTAGTATTAGAAAATGTCACTACATTAAGCCAATTGTTTGAGATGGTGTCAAATGAGGGGCTCAGAAGTGTCATTTTGGTGAAATCCGAGTTAATAACCGCTTCAAAAGTGTATACGCATTATTTTTCATTATGTTTTTTGCTGCCCCCTGTGTAATCAAAGTTTGTACGCTCAAAAGTTTTGAGATGATGTTGAGAAGTAAAATCATGTAAGCGAGACAGATTAATTAATTTTGGTTGGTTATGAGTGTTTCATGTGATTATTAGAAATGATTCTAATGTTCAGAGAATAGTACTACTACTAGAAGAATATAATATATTTTTATTTTGGTTTTTGAGGGAAAATACAGCATCAAAGAGGTCTCAAGAGATTAGGTCTTGTTTAAAAAATTAATGTGAAATTTTTAGGAGTATTTCACACCCCCAGGATTACATACGGCGATTACTGTGGTAGTCATGACTTGAACTAATGGTGCTACAACAGCACATACTTTTTCACATTTCTATATTTGCAATTTTCGATAATTCAGGGAGTTCTACGAAAATGAGATCTTTGCCTTCTTTAAAAAATCTCTTCTCCTATCCCAAAAAATGTGGAGTGGTTTCTGAGAAATTGTTTTTTCTTTTTTTAAATTGAATAAATTTCAGACCCAAATTACGTGAAATCTGTTTTTCTTTTTAATTGTACATGACCTTTTTAAAAAGCAACTTTTTGAAATTTTAGAAAAAACAGATAGTTTGCCAAAAATGGGACTAGGACCATATTTTTTAACATCCCTTGATGCATTATAGGAGAAAATTTAAAGAAATAATTTGGTGCTTTTTTGAGAAAAAAAGGGTTTAAACAATTTTTTAAATTGACTATATTTTGCGCAAAATTGTAAGATCTTGATTTTACAAATTTTTGAAGATAAGAAAGATAAGTTTCTTATACAAAATGTTGTGCATTTGTATGAGTACTTATGAGTACTACTCTGTAGGTATATCTTAATAAGTAAAATCCACTTTTTTTGTCAGAGGAAATTCCCTAATTTTCTATTCACATTTGAATTTTAAAGCACTGTTTCTCCTCTTTGTGACTTAAGTCACTTACTCGATTTTTGTATTGAGCCCCTCAAATGGTTCTGGCATTCCTGCAAAAGAGAAGCTTGAATGACTATACATTACACTACATGGATACAAAAGTGTATTTTCATCATATTTGGTTCCAGGTGAGGGGCAATATTAATCCCAACAAATCACCAAATTGTAAAATGTTATATCTTTTAGTACAAATTAACGTCAATTTTTCATCCCCAATTGCAACACTAATACATGTGGTGGCTCAGAAGGGCATAAGTTTAGAAACATTCTGTATATTATCTCTTTTTAAAAGATTTATTTGATGTTTTTAGAAAACACCAAGTAAACTTTTTTCTTGGCACTACTAGTGTGATAACATGTAGTTTTATAATAAATACTATGGTATCCACGAATCTACAATAAACAGAATTAATGTGATAGGCTTTCCTTAACCTATATACAACATAAGTAATATTGTAATCAAATATAATTATTACATTCATCCAATATATATTTTCTCACTATCTTCATATTAACATCATATTGTTCAGACAGACGGAGGGACAGAGACAGTGAAAGAGAGAGAGAGAGAGTGAAAGAGAGGGAGTGAAAGAGAGAGAGTGAAAGAGAGAGAGAGTGAAAGAGAGAGAGAGAGTGAAAGAGAGAGAGAGTGAAAGAGAGAGAGAGAGTGAAAGAGAGAGAGAGTGAAAGAGAGAGAGAGTGAAAGAGAGAGAGAGTGAAAGAGAGAGAGAGAGAAAGAGAGAGTGAAAGAGAGAGAGAGAAAGAGAGAGAGAGTGAAAGAGAGAGAGAGAGTGAAAGAGAGAGAGAAAGAGAGAGAGACAGTGAAAAAGAGAGAGAGAGACAGTGAAAGAGAGAGAGAGAGACAGTGAAAGAGAGAGAGAGAGTGAAAGAGAGAGAGAGACAGTGAAAGAGAGAGAGAGTGAAAGAGAGAGAGAGTGAAAGAGAGAGACAGTGAAAGAGAGAGAGAGAGTGAAAGAGAGAGACAGTGAAAGAGAGAGAGAGAGTGAAAGAGAGAGACAGTGAAAGAGAGAGACAGTGAAAGAGAGAGAGACTGAAAGAGAGACAGTGAAAGAGAGAGAGAGACAGTGAAAGAGAGAGAGACAGTGAAAGAGAGAGAGACAGAGACAGACAGAGAGACAGACGCAAGCGCGCACACATACACACACACACAGTGTAAAGGGGGGGATTGGTTACAATTTATCTGATGAATCGTTCCATTTACCTTCAATACTTGACAACACTGACAATATTGATACCTGAAAAAGTATTAAGCTTTTGGTAATGAGGACATCTTCCTTTACCCTCATATCACAGAACATTTTCAGATAGTTAAAATCTGATCAGCAACAAGAAAATTAAAAAAAATAATTTTTATTGTGCTTTCTATACAATGCAAGAAATGACTAACTTCAATAAAGGAGTAATTTAAAGAATTGGGCATATTAATCAAAATAACCCTACACTTAATTTTCTACAATCTAAGAGGAAGGAAAGTAACAAATGTTTCCTAATATCTGTGTCAAGGGCAAAGATTAGTAAATAATCAATCATTGACAATTTGTGTCCATGTTACCCTGCGTAAAACAAATTTTCAATGTTCCTGACACTGCAGCACCCAGAAAGAATACTCTTCCATAACCAATCAATAATCATATTATATACAACATGAGCATATAAAAATGTTTGTAGTAAAATACAAATATTTTTGTTGAAAAAGAAATACAACATTAATACACAAGTACTGAGTACCAATTTCAATTGTTTTTCAACTTATGTTTGAGAAGTGACTATTAATATCAGACATGCCATTCATAATGTTAAATCTGTAAAATTAAAATCGCAAAAAGAAATTATAAAATAAACATTTCACCTGCACAAAAACCTATTAAGTACATAAAGTAAAAATGAAATAATATTTTAAAGAAAGAAAAAGAGAAGACAAAGAAAGACTGAAAAAAGAAGAAAAAGACAAAAAATTTTCTCTTCCAAGCAAGATTTGAGGTGCGCCTATAGGTTTTGGCTAACAACAGAAGAATTGCTAGTGGTGAGGAGTAATATAACTATGAAAACTCACAGTTGCAGTTTAAATTCCAGCCACTGGAAATTCCCGTTGTATGTCCCTTCACAAGAGGCATAAAACCACATGATCTATCATAAATTTTCATGAAATGTAAAGGTCAAAATACTTCACGCACTAAAACAGAAACAAATACCTCCCATCAGCAAACTGAAATTGCCTTTCTAATTGTCAAAAGTTTAAAATTAAGATTACAAGAAAGCAATAAGCTGAAGAACTGAAGTGAAATCACTTGAAACAATGATGATATTATCAACAACGATAAATTTGAAACAAAAGGTAAAACAAATCGTGGACCCTAAAATTGTATGAACAAATGAAATATTCACAGTTTTTATAATGATCTGGAAAGGCAAAAGACATGCCATCCTAAGTAACCATTTTGTTTACATCAGCTGCAGACCCAATCAAATACATGCTATTTGGAAACTTGCCCATAGATGTTCTCCTATTCTTTGTCCTAGTTGCTGCAAAATAAGCACACAATTTAGATTTTGTATTGTGTCTATTTAGCTGTAAGACATGTGTATGAATGTGGCATACATTTCTAAGAAGCCACTATTGATACATTTATTGATGTATCAATATGAAAAAAATCATATTGATGAAAACAAATCCTTAAAACAAATCATTAATACTTAAAAATTAAGCCAATTCATTTTTTTTTTACAAATATTTGTTCCCCAATACAGTTATTCCTAAGAAGAATTAATTCAGGTACATTGGTGTATTGAATATTAAGAAAATAAAAAACTCAAAATAATAAATACATTTTTTTTTTGAAAATAATGTGAGCTGACAGGAACAACAAATATCAGTCAAATATGGTAACTAAATTTATGATCATTTTTAAGTTCTAAAGACAATATGCAGAAAGCAAATTTAGACATACAAACCTGTCTAAATTACATATTTAAA
Source organism: Gryllus longicercus (assembly GCA_038098605.1). Lineage (NCBI taxonomy): Eukaryota > Metazoa > Arthropoda > Insecta > Orthoptera > Gryllidae > Gryllus > Gryllus longicercus. The sequence continues at coordinate 537,067 of JAZDUA010000539.1, forward strand.
TTTTTCACAAAACAAAAAAATTAATACAGTTTTCTTGCACACAAGATAAATGAAGTAAAATGGAAAATTCAGAGTGATTACCTCACCAGATGCATCAGTCTTCTGTTAATAGAAAAATTATTTGCATGGTGATCATCTCATTAGGATACAAAATCTCGAATTCCTGGCACACTAACTAATTCTTTTGCAATTTATCCTGACCTGCAGAGGAACTCATTACTTAGTATGTTAATGTACAAAATTTCTGACACTTTAACAAGTTTGTAGTATGTTTATAATAATTATCTATAGTCCTTGTCACTTAGTCTTATTGTTACAAGAGTCATTCTTAGTACACTTACTCACAAGATAAACTTATTTCTCTGAACACAAAATGTTCTTTGAATTCAATGTGGATCTCTTTCAGAGAAAAAAATACTGTGATTAAATTACACATGTTTCGTCCATTGACACAAAGAGTAATGCTACTGACAAGTCTGAAATTTCCTAGAAGAGAAATCACTCTGCATATCGCAAATCAAAATGAAAAAAGAAAGTCAATGGCAGTGGATGCAGACTAATTAACAGCCAGTTACACATTTTATATATTTCTTTCTTCTTAGTCAATGCAGGTACGAGCATTCCTTGTCCTTGCAAGACCCCATTATATGATATGGGCATAAAACAGCCTGGTTGTCATTATTTGGCCTGAAAAAGAGATTATCAATTCAATTCTGCTAATAACATTTAATGGGGGAAGCTACAGGAAAAGAATTCAAGTAACTCAATTTAAGGATCACTAAATTTTATTCCATTAAAGAAGTCACAGTAGTGGAATTAATGTTAGAGGACGAACTTCCAGACTTGTCATTTTTCAGCGAGAATCATGCATTGGTAATCTTAACTCCACCAAATGCAAATCAGAGACCTTTTACTTCATCATCCTGAACGTCACCTTATTTATGCAAATGTGACCTTAAAGAAGGCCCAACAATATTAATAATACCAAACAATATTTTGATCTAATCCTGCAGTCATAGTCTGAAACACCCCACAAATTTTTATAACAATAAATCAAGGTTTTTCAAGAAAACCAACTACACATTTACTGTCTGCGAATTTAAATACAACTTTTCTAAAAGAATTACTTACAAATTTCTAGTTTTTCTTGCTATTATTTTTCTTTTAATGTAATATTTTAAAATGTATTTTTTACTATTGTTAGAGTTATGCTTTTATATGATTTATCAACCCTGAAATGTAGCTCAATTTTCATTCAAATTTTAACAGAAATGTTCTTTAAAAAATACATTTTCATTTGTTTGACAATAACAGCATTTTTTTTGTTGACTTGTGAGATTTTGATTTTATTTTTGAAATTTGGAAGTAAAATATCCTCTAAAACACCTCTCACTATCTGTTCATTCATATTCATCGCCATTAAAGGGTTTTGAGGGAACCATTTTGATACTGCAAATTTTCCTTTTAAAATATCAGAAGGAACAGATACATCTTTCACTCAATCAATGTAGACCATCCAATACGCTGCGTTTGAAATTTCCAACTTTCTTCTAGAAATAATTTCCATAATTACCACCCAACCACTCACTCGCATACTCTTTAGCCCTTTAGCTTCATGTCATTCACATTACCCCAACATCACCTGCCTCTGTGATAAAAACCTTCTCAATGCCAAACATTTACATTTGCAATTTAAGGAAATTTAGAGATTTTTACATCATTATTTCAAGATCTAGTTTTACAGAATAGATTTAATTAAGAAAAATTCCCAATTTTCAATATTGTCGTTGAAGGAAGACACCAATTAAATTTTAAACTTTTACATTCTGAATTTTTACTTCGTAAGAAGAGAAAGTAATGTAATCATGCACCGGAAAACTGATTTTTCAACAGAAAAATTCTTATTGCAGGGTCCTGGAATATAGAAAGTACATAAATCTTGTTCCTAAATACAGTAAATTACTTTCTCTAACATGTCACGTAGTCAAAATCCATGTTTTGTGGGTCATTGACAGCAAATAAAATTGATTGACAGCAAAACGTCCTCCTGTAGCCAATGCTAGTGCCTAAACTTTAGACACAATTTTCTTCAAAATTGAACCAAATAAACTCAAGGTCTTGCGAGTTTGTAACGGATATTTTCATTTTGAGGGGTACTTCACATATAGCCTCAACATTTTCAAAATTTTCTCAAAAATGGATTTTTTTAAAATAATCATTGTTTTCGGATAGCGTCAAGCACGCTTAAATAATGGTGCAGGTCTCTTTGTCATTGAAATCCCTGTTTTTTTTGAAAATTGTGGAAGTTCAAATTTTTTCAGCATCTTCCTACAATGATAATATCAAAGATAATAGATTATTTTCCTTTATGAAATTTGTTCTTCAGACATGAAATAAGGTCATGTTTAATATGTAGAAAATATGGGTAGTTAAAACAGCTCTTTTTTTTATTTATTTTTTATTATTTTTATTTTTTTATTTTTTTTAATTTTACCCTTGTACGTATCAAAGGGCAGTTAAAAAATGCGACTAGTCCTAATTCTGGCAGACTCTATATTCTTGATCATTGCAAAAAAGTTCACACTCTAAAAGTACAATACTGATAGTAAGAGATTTTTGTGTTAAATAAAATCTAATTGAAAAAATCATATCTTAAAAAAAAAAAGTACAATTATTTGAAAAAAATTTGTAGTATTCGTGTAATTTCGGTTTGAAGTTAATACAAATATTAAAGAAAACATTTTCTCAAAATCTACTCAAAAATTATTCTTGAAATCTCTTCCGTAGATAAAACCAGAGAGGGGAAAAAAAAAGAAAAAAAAGAGAAGAAAAAAAAGAAAAGAAAAAAAGTTGAACTGTCTCAATTTTTGAAAATTGCAAGTTATAAATAATGTGTGACATGGCAACAAGTGCTGTTGTAGCACTACTAGTACAAAATGCAGAGAATTCCACAAAAGGGGCCATTTTTATAGGCAAACTTTGCTCTATTTAAGGGAGGAAAAAAATATTCGCTTTAGAGAAAATCTTTTTTGTTTAATTGCCTTCTTTCAGACCAAAATTATGTGAAAATTACATGTAGTTTAATTGAACATGACCTTATTTAAAGATTTAATTTTGAGGAAAAATTTCATTAAGGAAAAAAATCTCTATCAACAATATTGCAGTTTTGCATTTTCGGAAAATTCTGAGTGGACCAAAAATGGGACCCGTGCCTTTTTAAATCATACTTTGCTCTATTTAGGAAAATAATTGGAACGGTTTTCAAGAGAACTGCTCAATATAGTTTTAATTTTGATGTTTTTAATGAAAATGCCTAAATTTCACACAAAATTATGCATAAACTACTCTATTTTCAAAATATTGTGAATTACTCAATTTAAGACTTAAGATTAAGATTAAGATTAAGATTAGGAAAACGGATATCAATTAGGAAGAAAACCTGTCTTCAATATTGTAGTTGAACTATTGCAGTTTTTAAAAATTTAGAATTCAATGAAATTGGGGCCTGCATTTTTTAAGCATACTCTGCTCTTTCCGAGAAAAACATTTTATTTCAAATTTTGGAGCCCCTTTAGAAGCAATTTTGAAAATATTGCTGCTTCATATAGTATCCATTAAAAAAATCCATTTCAAATTCACAGGGCTTAAAGTTTGGCCAAATTGATCCACAAATGTCAATTTTGGAGAATTTAAGAATTTTAACTGTCTGAACTATTTAGGCACCCTAGTGGCACATTTATTTTGCCAAAAACAATTTTCTTATATTAAGGACCCACAAAATACAGATTCTGACTACACAATGTATTAGAAGGGATAATTTTCTGCATATGACAAAAAGATTTACCCAATTTTTTAATAAAAACCCACAATAAGAGTTTTTCTGTCAAAACATTGAGACACACTGCTGTAGCTTTAGAATAATTTGTGTACTGATGTAAGCATGTAATAGTGTGTTCTTAGTGTACAATTTTTTCTCGATCACCATTTCTTGAACAAAATCTTTCACATGAAATGCATCACCAAACGGTTTCCTTGAATAATTATTAAACCACGTCTTTAAGAGAACACAACTAATTTGGACTTCTCTGGTAAACAAATGAAAAGTAACCAATTTTAGGGAAAATAAACAAATGCATCATAAAGTGCTTGTTTGTCACCTTTGATTATCCATTTAACATAGTTTATCTTTGAGTTTAGTTGTGTTTAATTTGCTTGCGTGTTTCATCACATTAATTAAATGCAGTTAGTGGAAGTTAAACTTGGCAGTTAAATGCACAAGATCAACCATTGAAGTGCATGTAATCACAGTTATCTGCTATCCAACATTGTTTTGACAATTGTGGACTCGTTTTATTATGATAAAATGTTTCAAGACTCAAATGCAAAATGTTGAATGACAACGATCATGAGCAAAACCTGATTGTTGTGTGAACATTCATGGGCAAAAATGGGTGCTAGATCCTTCATTTTGATGAATAAGTAAGGTGTTTGAGGTTATTTAAATACACTATTATAATGGTATGGTAGCAACAGGTTCGTGCTTCTTGACCAAAAGAATCGATTGCTAAATATTGTTTGCCAAAATTTCTGAAAATACATTTCCATAATTGCACATAAAGTACATAAAATCAGAAAACAATGTGTTTTAAGGCTAAATATACCGAAAAATATGTGTAGGAAAATCCGATAGTGTCCTCCTTCAAATACCGTCATAAAAATGTTTGTGGCATTGCTCAAAATATTGGAACTGATTTCAAAATGAAAATTGAACTAATTATGTAAATATCACCAATATTCCATCTAATCACATCTTATTTTACATATATTTTACTTCTTAAATCTTCCGATATCATTCCGCTACCAGAAAGCGTGAGCAGATATTATGCACAAACTTTTTTATCCTACGCTCGATTTTCGATCTCAAAACTGCATTTGTCTCCTTGATAGACTTTACTTTGTGATTCTCTTTTCGCAAGTAAAATAGCTGAAACTAATTTTAAAAATATTTTCATACTTTCGGACATATTTGAAAAAGCGGTAAAATAACATGCTGTCATTGTCAAATCCAATTCCTCTTCCTATAAATATATTAAAGATTCCTAAACCAGATGGATTTTGGGCGATGTTTTAATTTTGAATATCAAAATTTTGAAATTAAATGTGTATGATGTTGGCATTTACAATCCTTGTGCCAGTATCAACAGCTCACAACAAAAAACTCGCATACAATACATTTACATTATTTAACAACAATTTGCCAGATGACATTAAACGATTAAATTCGATACAAAAGTTTATGTGCCAAGTAAAACCTTTTTTGCGGCACAACTGTTTCTATACAATTAGACTATAATGAGCAACCAAAAGGAAAGTAATATTAATTTTAACAATGACATGGAATGCAATATTTACCATTTGGACTGAATAATTCTAAAGAACCTGTTACATATTATTGTACTTCAGCTTCTGGGTCAATGACCCCCCATCTCGATCAGGTTTCCGTCTAGTTTCCCTGATCCTTGAGCAAAAGCTGAGATGGCCTCTTGTTTTGCTTCTGGACTTAAATGTAACTTCACATTAAGTCCCGCAAGTTTGGCGTTCTCCTCGTAGCAAGTCACTCAGTTTTTAACTGTTTTTGACATAAATTAATAAATAAATCTTGCTACCTTCCTAGTCCAAATCTCGAAGAGGGCGCGATGATAATTCGAGTTTTTTCCGAACAACGTATTTTTAACGTGGGGATAGGCTGTTCGAAGCAAGACGCCTATTTGTTGGCGCCCGCTCCAGTAAAACAACGGCTGTGAGAATCCCTTCTTAGCATCTGCAAGACCCAATCCCTCCGCAGTGGCTGGACACGCAGAGAAATTGAATGTTTGGAAAGGAACACAATGAAAGGGCTCTGTCATTATAACATGCACGACTAATAATAATTGTGAAACATCATCTTTTTAAGTGAGGCTGCTGTGAGTCTGATTCAATCTGACCACCATGGTTGACAAACCACGGTGTAGGTTTGTTCCGTGGTACCTATATGCGATGGACAGTCATTCCCTTCATCGTCACCCGCCGCAGAGGGCAAATTTCGCATTTAGGTGGTATCTGAAGGGCAACAAAATTTATTTTGGGGTACTACTGGGCAACAAAAAAGCGACAAATTCCCATGTAATTATTTTTATTTATCTTTGTAATTTCTTGATTCTCTGGTACTTGTGGTGCTAACTTGATGTCCAGTTTGCCGATTGTTTATAGCAGTGTCAAGTGAAGAGCAACAACTTTTCTTAAGTATTAAATTTAATTAAATTTGCGTAAGAATTGCGTATTAAATTTAATTTTAAAAAAAAAAATGTGTAAGAAATTAGCAGTAAAAAGCGACAAATTTTGAGTTTAATTCCAAGTTTTTTTAAGACTTTGCTATGCTAATTTTACAGACCTCGTGAGGAGGAAGTCCGGGAATTCCAAATTTGTCATGGCACTGGGACTGTGGTTTGCACATAGCGAAATCGCAAATTTGTGAATGTCTTTACCAAGTTCACTAATACTGATTGGCTCGCTTGCTTGCTGACCTTTTCGCTTTATACTTCCCGCTCCATCTCCGCTATCGCTGCTACTGATCATTCTTGTCACCTCAGTTTACAGAACTTGTTCAAAGGACGACCGGGTAAAAATTGGAATTATTTGAAACACAAAATTTTTCAAGATAAATTCAGTTCTAGACTTCGGTTATAGAGGATATGAGAACATCTGCCCCAATTACAGCACCAGTAGTGTGATTTGTGAAATAAAATAAACTAGCGATGCTACAGAAAGGCACAGACTTTCTCGAACTAGTTTGTTTCCCAATTTCTTTACTTTGGCCTATATTTTTGGTTTTACTCCACCCTCTTCCTAGCTGCCATCCATTGCCACCTATCAATTTTCACCATTCAATTTTTCGATTCCCTAATGATAGAACCAAAACATGATTTTAAGAATACTATAGAAACGTAAAACCTTGTCATACATGGAAATTTTCATTGAAATATTTTAAGAAACTAACGTTTGAGTGTTTCTGAAAAACAAGAACTGCGAGCTCAATTTCTCAGAATACTTTTGAGTTTTCAAGGAACTTAATGAGACATTATTTAAATCACGAGTACTCACAAACGCAATAATGTATACAAGTCACCAGTAACATAAATATTAAGGACATGAGAGAAATGTCAAAAAAAACAGCAATTGTGTAAGATTTGAAAAACCAAAAGAATAAAGCAATACGGCGTTTATGTCATCTTACACAGGACAATTAGTACCATCCCTACCAAAAAGCCACGGCAGCGGGCATAGGGAAGGAGGACATTGTATTTTGCCAAATTTCACTTTACGACGTGCCTATTCAGCCGATTGATACGGCATTGGATTAAGGAAGCACTTCACCATCGCAATATATGCCCACACTTTCTAATTTCTCCCCAAAACTATTCCAAAAAACATTGCAAAAAACTCAATTTTCAATTTTTATTTCAAAGGGGCTTCGTTGCGTAAATACTGTATTAAATACAAGTCAAATGTCATTTACCGATTGCGAATCGGACTACTTCTTCAGACGTTATTAGTATTTTGGCTCATTTTGGTGCTGCTACGTGGTGGCGACACATTGAACTAGTGTCGGTACATTTAGCCTTAAAAACAAGTCAATTTTATTTACACATATACAAACAATCTACACAAAATTACTATCAGAATTTGAAAAAGAAAAACTAAATGTGAACCACACCTTACACACAAATAATGGAGCTAAATATTCATGCTGATTGATAACCAGCATACAATGCATTGTATGCATACATTGCAAACAATGTTAGCCACTCATTGCTTCTAACACATATCAATGTTTTTTGTTAACCATGTCTGAGAATTATTTTATCTTTCATTGTAGTTGGTATTTTCCCCTTCAGAATTCCCTTTGCTACCAGAATTGTATTTTTTCACATACTAGTACATCCTTGGCCAGCTTCCTTTCATTTCAACACTCAGCTAATTGTAACTATGTTGTCGTGTGTAAGTTTTAAATCTTTACACGATTGTGCTAATTTACAATTTGATCTTCATTGTTTATCAACATGTGTGCTTTGAAACATCTTAAACTGTGTGAAAATAAATTTGTCTATATATTTTTCATTGTCCAGAAAAACACTTGTTTTTGGTAACAGAATTGGTGAATGTGTGCTGGACTCCATTTCAAAGTTTAAAGATTTGGATGTCAAGTTTTATCAGAAAATAAAATTTGATTTGCACTTTAAGTATGTTATTAATAAAGCCCATTGTACGTTGGATTTTGTCAGACGTATATACATTGACTTTCCTAATATACAGTCTATTAGGATCCTACATTTGCATTAGTGAGACCAAAATTGCTTTATGCATCACAAATTTGGTCTCCATTTTCTCAAATTCATATTTCCGATCTTGGAGCTGTTCAACACACGCTTCTCAATTTTGCTGCTTGGAAACTAAATTTACCATCGCCAAGATTAACTCATGATTATAATGAAATTGCTGTTATATTAAAATTAAGCTCCTTGATCTCCCATAGATATTTTTTTGACTTATTATTCCTATACAATATGATTAATCAACATATTTATTCGATTCCTGGTCTGCACCTAAACGCAATGAATGTCTGAACTGTTTGATGTCCCATTCACTAGAACAAATGTGAACTTTCATGCTCCGCTTTGGAAGATGTGCCAACTTTAGATATTTTTGCCTCCATAGGCATATTCAAAAACGTTGTGAAAAATTTAATTTTGAATGATTTCTCATGATTGTATATACTCAATTTAATTTTTTTTGTAATTTATTTGTAATTTGGTGATTTCTTGTATCAATGGATGTAAATAAATAAATAAATAAATATTTATTATTGTAACAAATAATTACAATTTAACAAAATCCTACGAAGAAATTGCTTCCATTATTATATTTATTGAATTTATAACTAATTGTGTTTAAACACACTTATTCTTTTGGGGAAAGCTTACTTGTTTTACAAATAAATATTTTGTAGATAGCTTAGGGAGATATAAACAGCATATTAATTTCACTTGTTGGAAATTAAAATAGGAAATTATTACTTTTGGTTTAAATATTAACATTAACATATTTATAGAATTTTTATTTTAGCAAACGTTATAATTTTTCTTCTTTGTTACATTACAGATATAAATTATCAAAAAATAATTCATCTGTTGACTACATTGCAATATTTTACTTCAGCAAGTTAGCAGTTGAGAGGCCCAAGGAGGTTAATATATATCTGTTCTAACCTCCTTGCTTAGAATATTAAACAATTTTGCACTTGCCAAGACTATACGACAGAACATTTCAGAGTCACAATGCTTTGTGGCTAGTACCAACTTCAAGATTTTAGCACAAAAACTCTGTTAATTTAATTGAGTACGTATATTCCATGGTGATACAGATGTACACCATGTAACCAGATAATCACTATTATATTGCGAGTTTAGTAAATTGGTCATAACGGTACAAAAAATAGTAGACATTTGTAACTAAATTTTAAGTGTTTGAAGTTTGATAGTACATAAAAAGGCAATTTTACAGACTGCCTAACATTATGACTGCAAATTATTGACACGTTTTGAGAGAGAATTTCGCTGAAGTTATGAGAGCAATCCAAGTTGCAGTTATTGAATATTACTGTCTTTTCACAAACTCTACACTATAGAATTACGTATTTTAACCCTTCTGCACAATGCCTAGAATGCATCCAATGGCAATTTGCAAATAGTGAAAGGTTGAAGTTATACAGGTGGTGGTGACAGCATGTGGGAAGATTTGTTCACCCTGCTCCTGGTATAGCAGCACTGGAAGGAAGGAAGGAAGGAAGGAAGGAAAACATGTTACAATTGCATGTTGTTTGGAGATCCTATCCTATGAAGGGAAGAACATAAGGGCTTGGAGACAGGATCTGAGGCCACAATACTGCACCCCAATGATTTTACTACGCTTAATTTTAACTTTCCACCAATTTCGTAAAAATACACGTGTGAATCAAAAAATATGAAATAAAGTACATTTGAGGTCTTATGTTAAACAATAAAAATCTTTAAATGACCCTAAGTAATTTATGAAGATGGCTCACATAATCAAAGTCTTTGTAACAAAATATGGCCTTGTAACTTTTACCTTCCTTAATTTATTTATAATGAAACCAAATCTTTTAGGTACGGTCTCAAAATTATTCTTTTAATTACTAATGCTATTTAAAAGTTACTTAGGTATTAATAATTTTGTTTTAATCATCAAAATCAACAATTTAATACAAATTTATAGGAAACTGTTTTCACATCAATAACATAGACAGCGTACTCACTCAGTTGTAGTTCTCATTGCATCCAGTGGAGATAAATATGACCCCGAATTTTGCTTGTTTGAATCTTCAATATTTATGTTTGGCATTTCTTCTGCCTCTGGAATTTCATTTGTTGTCTCTTGTACTGTATTACTTTCTTTAAGGACAGTTTCACCTACAAATAGAATCACAAACTGCAATGATATACAGACTATTTGTCACAACATAAAATTACCACTATTATTTCAGTCGATGAGAAAAGTTGAAACCATTATTTGACTGTTGAAGATACTGTTACACAAATACAGTGAAATTTACGTTACAGTGAAATGAAGTCACTGGTCCTGATCAACATACATAAACATAATAAGCACTAGAAGATTTGGTTACAGTGAACCCTAACGTTGGTTATAGTGAACATAGTAAATACAAATTAGAGGAAAAAAGTGCCTCATTACTGCAAATTCATAAAACACTACAGGTTTGCAGGTAAGGGTTATTTTTGTAATATTTATTGTGAATGAAAGGGATTGAGGGAACCATGCAACTGAGAGTACTGCTTCAGTTCATCAATGGCAGTTCTATCCAGTCTGAGGACTTAATGGATGTGGACCTCAAGTCGAAAACCGGTGAAATTGAATCTCGCTAAGACATTGTGAATGTGGTGAAAGGATCTTCCAGAACAGATGAAAACAAGTGATGGAGAAGACACAAAAATGACGAGGGTGCTTCAACAGTGCAAGGCAAATTGAACAAATCGAATAAAGTGTGAAGAAAGCACAAAGATATTGAATTTCAGATTCACTGTGATTGGATATTTTATGGTACCACTGAAATAATAAATCAATCATAGTTGAGAACATGAATTGTATTTTGGAATCATAGGATACAGTGAACCTCCGATATATGACGGCAAGGTGAAAAGTTCTTGGCCTTGCACAGAAACGGAGTTGATATCAATGAATTGTCAAATCTCAACTAGTCCAAGTAATTAGTTTTGTTCGTATCACTGTCGAAAGTAGATGTGGGGGTCTTCAATCAAATGGACAAATTGGAATACCATGTCATCATAAAAATTCTTTCCACAGTTTATCGCCAATAGAAATTCATTCAATGTTGGTGTAAGTTTATAAAGAATCAGCTCCTTTGTTTGCAACAGTCAAGTAATCGGCAGCTTAATTTAAATGTGGTCATACTTCTCTTGAAGATGATCCAAGTGAAGGATGTCCCAAAACTGCAACCAGAGAGGAAAATATCGAAAAATTGAACAATATGGTGTTGAAAGATTGCCAATGAAAGGTGCATGAAATGGCTGTTGCTGTACACATCTCAGAAGAATGATACATTTTATATAAATAATTAAGTGTAAGCAAGCTTTGTGCAAGATAGGTGCAGCATTCATTGACCAAAAGTAAAAGCGAAAACAACTTTCACGGCAACATTTGGACTGCCAACTGATTTCCTATGTCTATTTGTTCCTGTCAATGAAACATGGGTTCACTACTACACACTGGAAATGAAAAAGCAATCGAAGCAATGGGTGGAAGCCGGTGGCTGTGCATCAAAGAAGGTGAAAATTATTTCATCTGCTAGAAATGTTGCAGCAAGTCTTTTCTGGGATGCAAAAGGAATAATTTTCATAAATTATATTGCAAAGGAGGGCAAAAGCATAAATTGGGAATATTTTGCAAGCCTTCTGAACTAACTGGATGAAATAATTTCTGAGACAAGACCTATATTGAAAAAGAATCATTTTTCATTAGGACAATGCACCTGCTCAGAAAAGTGCTTTGGCAATGGGAAAACTGGGGGATTTTAGCTATGAATTATTGCAACATCCACTTTATTCACCAGATTTGGCAACCTCTGACTTCTACCTATTCCCACAACAACAAAAAAAGTATGTCTGGAAGCGTTTTGCATTCAATAAAGTAATGGCAGCCATAGTTGCAGACCTTTCAGATTTACACTTCCAGGAAGGAATCTACTCATTGGAAAAATTTGGACTAAGTGTGTTGACCTTAAAAGGGACTACAAAGAAAAATAAGTGGAATTTTAAACAAAAAAGGTGAAGCTGAGAACTTTTAATCCTGCTGTGAACCAAAAATGTTAATCCCGAGAGGCTCACTGTAACTGGAATTGAGTGTATTATCTTCATTCAAATAACTGGATAAGTCAAAACACAGTTTTCTAATCTACACACCTGTAGAGAAAAATAAAAGTAAAAATGTGAAACTTCAATTTGTTAGAATTTATTTTAAAATACAATCGTTCTTAATATCAAACTCTTCTATTATTTATTTATTTACTTATTATTTAATTTATTATTATTATTATTTATACATAAAATATGGTGAAAACAGTGTGTGTATGTGCATGTGAGTGGGGGGGGAGGCATTTAAGTAATAAGGAACTGGATAAAGACTATGATTAATAATTAAAAAAAAAATTGTAAATTACTAATCAAATATTAGCAAGCTGACTTTTCAGAGGACTCAAGGGCACAAATACATTTAAGTCAAGTTAGGTATACATAAAGCCATTCCATGAATCAATTTGAAGCTTCTAATAAATGTTAAAAAATTATTAAATGTTCAAAATAATATAGTAAAACCAACTTGTATACTTAAGTCCTACTTTGATTAGTTTTAAATGGGTGAAGTCTGTCACAAGACTGAATCAATTGCAAGATGCACACCCTTCACAAAAATGTAAACAGTTCTGAATTCTCTTACAATGAAATTTGTATCAAATTCAAGTATTTAAAAATTCACAATTGTAATATATCTGTGTTTGCAGCGTAAAGGGTGTTATGTTAAAAAATGGTGAAGCTGAGATTTTGTCGTAGGTGTATGTAAAAAAGGTTAACACACTTGTAGGTATAAAGAGCCAAGTCCCAGACCACCTTTACTCTTAGTTATTCGTTAGTTAACTTTGTGTAAGCAAAAAAAATATACTGTTGCAGTATAAGGAGCGATACATCCAGATTTGCCTGGAAATGTATTGAACTGGAGGGCTGTTCAATGACTACACTACATGTTGCTGGGATAGATTTGAAAACCAAAATAAGTATGGAAGTAATTTTTCTCGAAACTTACCTTAGACGTAACACCCTTTATGCATCAAACACAGATATTACGATATTTATTTTAAACAAAATTGCTGAAATTATTAAAACAGGCCGTGAAAGTGATGAAAAGAAGAATTATAACATTTTTCATACAATGCCTGATGATGATTTGAAAATTACCTCCCTCAATATTTTAGTAATTAATATTATAGACACCAAAATAATTGATAGTCGTTTTCACAATTATTACTATATATAACTTATATTTATTGGGGTATAGGGACCCTTCAACTACTGAGGTTATAGTGGCTCAGGGGGCGGATTTTAATGAAAAGTCATATTTTTTCCTTTTCACTTTAGAACAAACCTGTTTAGTATACAAATTCATTTTATGTTATGATGAAACGAAATGGCCCATTCTTAGAAGTCTCTTTTTTGCATTTTTCGCCGATTTCGACTAATGCATTTTTTGCAGATTTCATTGGTTTTTATAACGTTTTAATAGTACTAGCTCCACACAATATTTAAGAGGAACAAGAAATATTAACCACAGAATTCCTGAGTGGCCAATTTGATTTCTTCGCTCCTGTACTATACTGTCAACCGTTGTGAGTACTATGCAATCTAAGGTTCCCGAGATGTATATCGGCACCATTGTCAGTTCGGCCGATTTCGCGATAAATAAAGGCAGAGATTTTCTTTTAAAGGACAGCCCAAACCCAAAGTTTGCAAGCTGAGTTCACTTGAACAAAAGGAAGTAGCCTTTATTACATCAATAACATAACCAACAGCTTGAGTAGTTCTTCTGAAATGGTTTTGATCAAATTTGTACATAATTTTTCTTTGTTTTCGGGGCATATTTAAAGCATTTTAAGAGCATTTTATTGATCATTTTTGGCAATGTTTTATGTCATCAAAATCCACCCCCTAGAGATGACCTTATGAGCAGACGACGATAATGATGGAACAATGGAGGATTGAGAGGCAGGGAAACTGGAGAAAAACGAGACAATCTGCTGAGAGCTGATTGGGCTGGAGATCAATTCTGGGCCACAGAGGTAGTGAATGTATGCACTAGCCATTATGCCACAAGTTCCCCCGGTCTTTGCACATAATGAACTTTGGTAGAACCCCAATTTTCTGTTTTATGGAGGGAACGGGGATGGCAGTTATTTGAAAACGATGATCCATTTGATTTAAATGGACAGAATTAGTAATGTATGTATTATACACAAGGGCTTAGTGAGCTTATATGTAAATCCACCTCCATGCTAATTGAACATAATTACAGATTATTTTTGTTAAAGAAGTCTGTCTTTTTCTTCTGAACTTGGCTGCATTTCTTTTTATATATGTTCATTTTAATGAGCTCTAAATTGCAGTAACTTATCTATGTGTTTTGTATATCACACACCGTTGGTAAGGCCTACTCCAATTGCAGCTGCTAAATTAGCAACTAAGTCTCTATTAGAAGATTGTTCTATAATATTTTCTTTAATTTCGATACTAAGCACAATGAATTTTGTGTTTGCACTCAATACAATTAGTAATACAATTCACTGGTCAACACAAAACTTTGTTAATTCTCAATAAACAGTCCAGTTCAACAAACATTATGATGGAATTACATTCAGGGAAATGCTCTGGGAGATGTGCAGTAGTCCTATGTAATTTTCAAATATCAAACTATCCATAAAGAGATAAATACAAAACAATTTTGAATGACAAAAATTAATGATTATGTGTCTGAACTCAAAAATTAAATCACAAATGCAAAAAAAAAAAATTTCAGGATACTTAACCTGTTGGAGATGGTGCAGGGATTTCATGTTCAGAATTAGTTGCAAGTTTTTGATCTTCCATCTCTTGCAATGTTTTTGATATTGCAGCCATACCTTTGCGAATCAAGTCTGTGCACGTGTTAGGAACACTGAAACAAATACATTCGTAATTAATGCTGTTGCAGTAGCACACACTTTCTAATTTAATTGGTAAGTTACGTAATAGTATAATATTGCAACTTCTTTCCTCCGAACACCTCCACATCACTTGAAAAACTCCTTACCAAACAATAAAAGAGGTTTGAAAAACAAAAAAGAAAATACATATCTTTAATTCTATGATTTAATTCTAACGTTTAAATGAAAACAACTTTCTGCTATTCAGTGAACCCTTACACATGTTAAAAAAACTTATATTAGGGTCTTTAGTTTAACTCACAATCCATGTCTGGAAACACCACCTCTTGTTTTGGCAATTTGGCAACACACAAAATACCTTTGGCATCCTTTTCACTTTTAGCCACCCACGACCGTGTGGCCTCAGATTTCAGAGTGAGAGAATGTGGCTAATTTTAGTTGGAAGAAAGAGAATTTATTTATTCTGTCCTCGTTAGTCTTCAACGTACTGCAGCCTGTCTCTTGACAAATGGTGGTCACTTTGAGCATTTACTCGGTTGATTTTTGGTCATTTAAAGGAAATTATATTTTATTATTTTTTATTAATTATTTTCAATAATTATTAATTTACTACTGATTAAGGTTTTATTGGTATTTTTAATAATTTAAATAAGGCTTCATTATTTGCTTAATAAACAGATTTAATAATAATAATAATAATAATAATAATAATAATAATAATAATAATAATAATACATTATTAGTGTTATAAATAATGAAAGGCTTAGCAGTAATGTTTCACAAGATATTTTCAGTATTACAGTTTTGTTTCTTAAGCATACTGGACCTAATTGCCTAAAGAGATGTTTTGTTTCTTGCTCATGTCTCTGCTCACCCCTCCCCACCCAATCTGTGCAGCGCAAAAAGGTTCCGGTGTGTGAGCCGCGTACCTGCCTGCCTAAGCTCTTGAATGGGAAAAACACAGAAATAGGAAAGTTGCTGCAGCTTATGACTTGAGGGTCGCCTCCACTACTGTCTCGACGTGCAAGATATGGCTGTCTTGAGAGGTGACAAAAACACACGGTTGCCTAATTAATTTTAATAATAATAATAATAATTACAATAATAATTATAATAATATAATGCCAAGTATCATTAGGGATATCATTCCTCATACTCTAAATTATGTCTAAGGGTAATAACGAACTAATAGGACGGTCGAAAAATTGTTATATTTCTGTAACGTGTTGTGGGCACATTCGGAAATGCAGCCCTGGTGTAAAATGCTCATCTAAGCAAATATGAGTTTTATAACACACATATCCACTGCAATGACAACCATGACATTTTAACAATATTTTTATGTCTTCTTGGAGACATCTTAGGATGTTGGAATTTTATTTCTCAGTGCTTGGACATTTGCAATTCAATTTGTCAATCCACATTCCAGATATGAGCCCCATCCTAAACCAGCCCCCAGCTGTAAAAGAGGGCTGGGTGTGCTTGGAGTGGGTAGTAGTTATTGGAGTTGCTCAAGGAACGTGAGCCTGTGAAAGCGCGAAGATGGCAAGGTAACAGACAGGTCTCCACGAAAACATGCCACAGTTAAAGTGTTAGTACTATCCAGTAATAATACCATGGGTGAAATTACTCGTATTGTAGGACTTAGTGTGGCAAATGTCAATAGATTTGTAAAAAAAGTTATAGGTAAAAAAGCAGACCACACCTCAGAGAAAGAGAAAAGTGAACGTGAAAAAGAGAAAAGTGATTACAAACTAAGTTTTGTTCCCCCATTTTGCTACAAAATGCATCCATTGGTAGACATTTCACATCATCTCAACCCTGAAGGGTTGAAGAAAATGAAGACTCAAGTTCTCAAGAACTGTAAGAAGGAGGCTGTTTGAAGTTGCTTGAAGGTACAATAACCCCCAATAAACAAAAATTGATCAAAAAACGACTTCAATGGACCAAGTTGCACCAAGGATAGACAACACAGCTGTGGTAGAAGCTACGAAGGTCAATTTATATAATTCATAAATGAAATTTCATTCTTCTCCAATTTTAGAACATTTGTGATGAAAATAAAGTTCGTCAACTGTTTTAACGTGCTCTTAAATAAAATACGTTTTACAAAATTTGCTTCAGGTTGTATTCAGTGATGAAACCATCATCTGGGCTATGAATGACATCCCACAACATGTCAGAAGTCAACCAGAAGAAGCCATCAAGAAAGAAGGTGTTCTACTAGTGAAGTTTCCACTAAAGTGATGATTTGTAGAGTTATTTCAGTGAGTGGACTGGGTACAATTCACATTGTAAAAGGCAATAGGCATAGGGAACAATATTAAGAGGTCATCATAGATGCCTTGTTCCAGCAAAGAGTGACTGTTTCCAATAGAGTATGGAATATTCATGCACAATGGTGCTCTTTGCCACCGATCAAAAACTGTGAAGAGTGAATTGGATTCCAGTGATACTTGTGTGCTCGACAGGCCAGGAAATAGCCCAGATATGAATCCAATAGGATCACTTTAGAACGTTCTTAAAACCAAAGTGAATACAAAACATTCTACAACTAGGGAACAACTTGTCGAGTTCTCATTATCATTTTGAATGAAGGTGATGAAATTGCTGAATTATGTAAAAAATTATTTCAAGGTATGCCTTATCGAATTAATTCTTTAATTAATGTTAAAGATGCTCACACAAAGTATTAATAGATGTGTAGGTTCTTCAATTCTATATTTTAGTCCTAAAATTTTGAGACAATAAAGAGATTTTTCTATTAATACCATTTTGCTAATAATTTGTCCACATCTATATACATATATCAGAGTTAAAGAAGACTATTTTATCGTGAAATAGGATGCGGAGTCCATATATTCCCTTACAATGCGGGTAGTGAGAAATACTGATAACATTACATTTGTACATGTGAACATATATATATATATATATATATATATATATATATATATATATATATATATATACTTGTATTATATATAAATATAAACACACACACGATACTTTTTCCTGAACGATATGTTAAACGTGGAAAACACTAGTACCATCATACAAATTAAGGAAATTCAAGGAATCTCTTCACATGTACAAGTGTGTGGTGTGTGTGTGTGTGTGTATTTTTTTTTCAGAAGCAGTTGATTTTAATGCTATAATGCAAAAACTATTATTTTGCAAAAAGGATACCTGAAATTATTTAAAGATTGAATATTGAGAGATAGCCTAATTTAAGCTTAGAAATTCTAGAGGTCTAATGAAATTCAGATCTCTGCCATGTTAATAAGAAAACTTGTATTTGAGCAAAGAATTTAATTAGGAGCCTTTTAGAAAAAGCTCTTGTTTAGGTTTTTTGAAAACTAAAAAATTACTTGACAACTACTCACATTTAAAAAAAAAAATTGTCAAAGGCATTATTTAATAATCTAATTTTGAAAAAAAATTAATTAGGAAAATATCACCACTTTAAAATTTGCAGTTGAAGGACGAGTGCAAAACAAGTAAAACTGCAATATTAAAAAAAAAAGAAAAAAAAAAAAGAAAAACTGGTCATATTTAGGGCATACTTTGCTCTATTCCATTACAATTAATTGGAGCTACTTTTTAAGAAAATTTCAGAAATGTTCTAGTGGCTACATGTTAAATACCCCCAAAAATGTAAAGATGTTTGAATTTCACAGAGCCGAAGACATTACCCAGATTGATTGGGGAATATTCATCTTGGTGAAAATCATATTTAAGGTTTAGGCCAAAATAAGATCCATTGGCCATAAAGTATGTACATTGTAAGTGAATACAATAGTCCACTTTAGTTCATGTGAGTTGCAATTATATTTGTGATAATCTCTACTCAACACATTGTGGAAATGAAATAAGTTTTATTTTGAAATAGTTTTACATGAACCATGATATCTAACCATTGTATAACAACGAAAGTTAAAATCTCAACTGCTGAGAAATGGATGCATCTTCAGTAGAAATCTAGTAGTTAACAAGCAATGTAACAAACACAATAGCTGCAGTTGATAACTGAAAACATGTCCAGACTGCTTATAAAAACAATTTTTTTTTTAAATTTGTTATATAGAATTAATCTATTTTATTCAATTAATTAAATATTGTTTCGATTGATTGCAATGCAGTTTGGATATTTATTTGGTATGTAATTATATCTTTTTTTAAATAAAGTTATATATTAAAATAACATCATACATTTTGCTACTCCAAGAATGGCTTCCAGAAAAACAGAAAAATGATCATGATGAATAGAAGTGAACATTTTTTTACTGTATACAATAATACGGAACTTAGTCATATTTGCAATTCAAGTTTGACTGTTTTAAAATAATACAATTTAAGATGAAATTTGGAAAGAAAATAAACAATTCATATACAAAAAATTTAAATGATGCAAAAAAAAAAGTCGCAGTAAAATTGACATGACAGCAAAACAAATTACAAGACTTTGCCATTGAAGAAAGTACTCTAGTAGCAGAACACATTGCTCAACGTGGAAAACCATTTGCCAAAGGAGTATTTCAAGAAAAGTGCATTTTGAAAGTTTATGATACAATGTGTTCTGAAGCTAAAAATAAAATTGAAAATCTAAGCCTATCTTGGCAAACTATTGCCCTAATCCAAACCAATAGAAAGTATGGATGGTGAATGATCGGGTCATGAATAATTTAGAATCGACATATTGTTATATAAATGCTCATTATGAAAGTTGCAACACTTCTGCTAGTTATTAATTTTTATCAGAGCTATCACAATGAGTTTCAAATTTCAAAAGAACTTTCGTCAAGAGCTCCTGCGAAAGACATATCAAAGCGAGATCTTTTCTGAGAGGTTGAAAAATGTTTTTTCTAAACAAAATATTGATGAGTTTAACCGACATGGATCACCAAATATGATTTGAAAAAATACTTGTTTTGTATGACAAATTTATTTTATTCTTTTTTTTTTTATTTATCAAACAGCACCAACAAGCTGTTATACACATCCCATAATGTAAATATAGTTATTTCTATTTACCATTACAGTACTATTAATTTTACCATAATGCTCATTAATCACATCTCACATCACATTTTTAGTTGTATAACAGATTATTTGCTTAAGTTTGTCCAAAGGGTTTTTGCATGAATTTAAGGTCGCTTTATTAATGCAGTCTGTTAGTAGTTTGTTCCATGTGTTGTCTTGATTGATGATGAAGTGTGATATTTCTCCAATCCTTGTGTCTTTCCTCAGTTTCATTGTGTTCTCCCGGTCTGGTGTGTATACATCTTGTGAAGAAGACATAGTGCCGTGGAAAGATACAGAGGATATTCAGAATTTTATGTCTACAATGTCATTTCTGTTTCTCTTCAGTCCCAGTGAAAGAATTGCCATCTCTCGGCACCTCTGTTAGTAGTAATTTCTCTGTTATAGAGATTTTCTCTTGGGATCCTGATGACTCGCTCCTGTAATTTTTCTAAATATTGTTTATCTTTTTCATAATATGGAAACCAGACTACATTGGCATATTCTAGTATAGGTCTAATATAGGTTGTGCATCTGCTTCATGCAAGCTAATTTTAAGAGATCAACGCTTTGAATAATGTGTGTTTAAAAGCAAAATAATTCAAATTTTGCAATTTCACAAAATATCGTTCAATAAACAGAATGTTTGAGAAGAGGATAAAATGGCTTCTTTCATTATCTGAAGAAGTAGAAATTAAATTGAACTAAAACATTAACTACAGACATTATCCTGTAGGAAATTTAAATCTTCAAAAATAAATTTAAAAGTAACAAAACAACAAAAATAAACTGATAAAAAATCCTGTTTGAAATGACAAATACATTTCAACGTATACTGAAATAGAGTATTCAATTCCACAAACACAAAACATTGATGAATTTAATTAATTTAGGTTATATGTAGGTGTATAATTTAGGTGACCGTCTATCCAACCCGGTTATCCTAATATCTTGGACCTTATCCATGCAGAAGAAATTAGCAGAATAAAATGTTAACGGAATCAAATTAATCATTAATAATAATTTTGTATTCTAAGATAGTTTCTTACCACATTTTATTTTTCCTCATTACTTTCTTTAAAAGCAAATAGAGAGCCATCACTATGTGATCTGCACATTAAGATCACAACCTTCAATAAACAAACAATGGTTTAAAAATATCCTAAATCATAGGCAGTTTAACTCTCTCTATACCAAGTTCTAAATGTAATGCTGAATACCAAGTGGGGTACTCATGTACCCCACACAAATATTACGCAAAATTGCTTTGAAATAGGAAATAACACTCTCACACATGAACACTTGACTATTTTGACCAGTCAATATGAAACAAAAGGTAAATTTAATATAATTAATGAACTTTATTACTATGTTTCTCATTTAGTAGACCATAACACTTCATCAAAATACTACTTTAAGATCAATCCTTTTTTAGGCAATTGATGCATACTTAGTGCTTAAGAGTTGGAATGTTTATAACATGTATACATGACAAATACTTAAATCATTGCCCTACTTGTTCAGTCTCTTGTTTGTTGTGCATAGTGCGCATCTTCCAACTCAGGCTGGAAAAGAACACAGAGAAGAGCAGAGTCCGCCACTTCCTCTCCCAGCAAGCACTTCGTTGCAATCTGTATTGTGTTTTCGGTCAATCCTTACGTTTTTTTCAGTCTGTCTTCAATTTAAGATTCCCCAGGTCCCATATAAATTTTCTTCTTTTACAACATTGTACCTGTTCTAAGTTGCCTCAACGTTGTCCTTTGGAATGCAAAAACACACAAACTAGGAGTATTCACTCACTAGTCAAGATATAGACTGATGCGGTGATTAAAATGCGTAACTGAAAACTTGAAATCATTTCAATAATGTCATTTTCATTTGAATCAAAAGATAAATAAGAGAAATAAAAATTGGTGACACCGAATACCATGCGGAGAACAAATACATCCCATACTACAGTTGTACTAACACAAAGTGTGTGTTGTTAGAGAGGTAACTGAAGTAATTGAATAATTTAGCTGGTTGTTCGAGCTTGAAGGTTTGTGTGTACTAACACACAAAGTGTGTGTTAGTACACACACACCTTAAAAATATTACAATCTTTAAAACACCATTGTCAACTGCAAAAAAGATTTTAATGTATTTTGGGCAATGTAACAAATTTCAATATCACACAATCAATGAAGCATATACAACAAGAAAAAAGTGAGATTGGGGTACACACATACCATTTGGTATGCGGAGTGTTAATAGAAGTAACATCATGATACATTGTCTTCCACTCCCACCTACTTTTCCCTTACTGAATCTTCCCTTGCACAACCAAAGTTACCCTTACCAATTCTGTAAAGTTATCCGGATCTTTGTGTAAAACTACTAGCAATTATTGACACAATCTTGTTGACTGATTGATTGATTGTTAGAGATTCTGGCCAACTACTAAGGCAATTGGTCCCGTAAATGAAGTGCATGTTTTTGTTCAGGTAGATGCAGTGGTGGTCTTCTCCCGTTGGATGCTGAGATCCGGCACAGACCTACCATCAGCTGGGTGGGTCTTTCCTAACTAGGTATCTCCCATCAGCAGGGCACCGCCCCATCCGGGACAAGCACTAAGTTCCCAACCGGTCTCCCAGCATGTTGGGTAGTGTAGTGCATGTTAGTGTAAGTGGGGAGTAAGGATAGAACAAGGAAGAGGTAGGACAGTTTGCGCACAGTCATTGGCCTGTTTTGCACGGGTCCTGCTCTGGCATTTGTTTGGTGT
This sequence comes from Gryllus longicercus, assembly GCA_038098605.1. Lineage (NCBI taxonomy): Eukaryota > Metazoa > Arthropoda > Insecta > Orthoptera > Gryllidae > Gryllus > Gryllus longicercus. The sequence continues at coordinate 560,190 of JAZDUA010000539.1, forward strand.
TGAGCACAGAAACAACAAAAAACTACTCATCAGAGCATCCAGCCGCTAGAATTTTGCTCCAGACAGCAACTGAATTCAACCTAGCTGACAAGCTAGTGTCAAAAATCCGGCCACCGCCGGGACTCGAACCTAGAACCTGCCAGTCAGAGGGACTGCAGTGACTCAGTTGATCCCCTGAGCCATCTCTTCCAGTATGTAACCTTGTGAACAGAGCTGATCTTAAAAATACTTTTCCATATATTTGTTGAAAAACTTACCTGTAATTAGAACCATGAACTTTCCCTCCCATTTCCTCACATTCCACAGACAACAACAATGTTTCTGACTGTCTCCTCATAATGTCTCGTTTTGCAATTTCAACTTCTGAATACAAAACTTTCAACAGTTCTTCTTTCTTACATAGCTGGGCTTTTGCAAAATTCATCTCATTTTGCAATCTCTTAATATCTCTAACTATTTGTTGCCTCAGTTCAGTAACTTTTTCAATCTCATGTAAATTCATCTGGACAGATGCAATATCCTCTAATACTTGATACCTGAAAAACAAAACAAAAACACAAACAGAAAAATATTAAAATTCTAGGCATTTTAACTCCTAAATGTTGTAAGAAAAGATGCTTGCTAATAACATTTAACTTATAAATAAACAAATGTGTTTGGTCGAATGCCCACAAACTACATTTAATTATTTTTTTAACCAATTTTCAAATACTACATATCTAATGATGACACTAATTTTATAAAATGCATGAATAAGCACAGTAACTTCTTGACTAAACTCTCAATATTTTAGAATTACAAAACACACCTCTTGGATATTAATTTGCTCTCTGAATCCCACAAGCCATCTGCAAGGGTCCGTTCTGGAAGAACTGTTTTTGTTGAATCCTGACAATTGCACTGCACACTAGAAATTGCATGCTGTTCAGTAGATTCCTGGTCTATAGGTATCCTTTGCACAGGCACATCACTTAGTTCAGAATTACAACGCTTCCTTTTTGACAAAGGAGTATTTTCCCCAATTTGCACAATACCACTAAGTCTTCTAGTACACTCATTACTTTCACTCATACTGTTGTCTTTTAAATGTGTATTTTCTAATGATGATTCACTTTCATTTTCTTCTCTTGACGATGGATGTTCACTTGCAGGTTTTTTCCGTAACACTCCATTAATGTCTGAAGTGCTTCCCTTCCTTTTTAAAGCTGACTTTACATTGTACTTCCTTATAACTTTACTGCTACCTTGAACACTGCTTTCACTACTTTGTTTCTCTTGCTTGTTATTAATGGTCCTCACAATACCTACTTGTAACAATGGTCCATCTGTTGCATTAACATGCTCCTCAGATGACTTCCGAACTATATTTGCTAAATCACTCTGAGTGTCACTAGGAGAAACTCTGGGAGCCACGTTCTGAAATCCAGGAGGCACCTTCTTCACATTAGTCAACGTACTGACAATTCTCTTCTGTGGTACACACAACACTCGTCTAACTATAGAGGACCCATCTACAGAAGAAATTCCTACTCTGTTAGGTGTGGTCACAGTCAGTCTGTTTCGGGAAAGAGTATGAGAACCATAAGTCGTGGTAATAGATCTAACTATTCTCCTAGATTTTCCAAAGTCAGCCCTTGTTATAATGGTCCCACCTTGTCCCCTTCTCACAAATTTCCGAGTAAACGGTGATCTTTCTGAACCAATTCCTGCAGTATTTTTTATTATAGTGTTTCTAACATCTTGATTTGTAAATATTTTATTTTCCTCTGTTCCATCTTTACTGACAGGTAATCTAATAGCATTCGTTACTTTAACATTTTCTTTTGCTTTGACTTCTTGTTCCCTGCGAGCAAGCTGTGCTAACTGCCTCTTCAATCTGATATACTCCTTCTGCTTAGAAGATGGCAATAATCCTATGTCCTAAAACATACAAAATTAAAAAAAATAGCTATTTAAGAATATTTCTTAGCATCCTTTTCAACACATGCACTCAGAAAAACATTGACCCAAAACATTAATTGAAAACCAATAAGTACTCTAAAATGTCATCAAATACTCTGAAATGTCAATTGCCAATTAATTCGAAAACCATTGCATTTTTGCCTCTATTTAGTTAATTCAAGATGTTCATATTTACAAGAACTTTTCTCCAACAGTTCTACAGTTCTTATGAAATAAAAAACGGTTGCACTAATTCAACTATTTGTAAAAATACTCCCTAAGTGTTAACTTCAGCAAAATTATCAAAACTCAACATTATAGATACACAAATATTTTGACAATACTCGATGATGATACACTAAAAAAATTGTGTAAAGAAATTATTTGAGTAACAACAACCCGATTTACCTTCTGATGATTCTCTTTGCAGTTTGGCTGAATGCAAATAAAGAGAACACATCAATCATTTAGCATAAGAAAATAGCAATAAATTAAACATATTTTATTCACAAGTATAATTTTAGTTACTTACCACAACTGAAGAAACAGATGAACTTGAGTTGGCAACAGCAGAGGTGTACTTTATTCTACCATGAATATCTTTTTTGTTGACATCAACTGCTCTACCCACAGATGTCCTAGTCACATTTACAATATTACCACTTAGCACTGTTTTATCTTTACTTACAGTGTTTATATTAATATTCTTATCACGTTGATTATTAACTCCATGAACTATTAAAGGAGATACCTTACTACTGGTTAATAAATGTGTATTGGAACTACCATTAGAACTACTAATGCTCTTACTAGTTTTCTCTGCATCTGCATTTGAACTGGTTGACGACAAAGTAATAATTTTATTCATAGAAGTAGCAGGTGAATTTGGGTTTTCACTGGAGTTATCCTGGTCATCTTTTGTGCTTGTTTCTTGCTGGAATCTTGCTTGTTTCAGCAACAAATCCAATTTTTTTTCAAAATCTGGGGGCACGCTCTGAGAGCCAGAGGATTTATCTTTTGCCTCTTCAGATGCATCACTTCCATTTGAGTTACTTGGCACAGCTATACATTCATTTTCATCTTCATTACTGTCAGAGTCTTCTCCAAGGTGAATTACTAATTTAGGCACATTGACGTTAAATAAAGGGGTTAGTTGACCAGGAACTTTAGCTTCACGGCGCCTGATTTTATTACTCTTTGCTCCTCGCTTATTAAGAGATGTAGGATTTCGTATAGGAAATAATTGTTTTTTTGGCAATGTTTTAACCAAAGATGGTGAAACATTTAATGAGCAAGAGACAGATGCCTGTTTCAGTAATGAATCATCACTTTTACTATCATTTTTATTCAAACCGTTAGATTCCCCCTTTTCATTACATGATTTTTTCTCCAGTGAGATGGGAAAGATGTTCTTTGCAGTTTGATTATTCTCAGGAACTGAATTTCCATTTTCATTATTAATTGGAACATCAGTTTCTGACGTATGTTTAATGTTTTGTTCCTTTGTTCTTTTCTTCAACATAGCTAGCAAACTATCTCTTAAAACAGTTTCATCATCTTCAGTAATAGATTCTTGATTATTACTTTTTTCCCCGCTTTTTAATGTATCTGTTAGAAACATATGATCTGTTTGCTGTAATTGATCCACAGAAGAGGAGTCAATTACAGGATCACCAGGTTCATGCACAAGATCTCTAACATTTGATGAATCAACACTTTTTTCTTCAGATGCAGAAGACAATACTGGTTTCAGAAGTGATTTACAGCAATCTGCTTCCAGCAAGTCTAGAAATCCCTTACCTTCTACTGAAGAAAATTTTGAGAAATTTTGCGAGTTATCTGTATTACCAGTAATACCAACTGATTCAGAACAGACTTCCTTATCTCTCGTTTCTGTGTCATTCAACAAGTTAGAAGATAAATTTGATAATTCACTTGTTATTTCTGTATAACCTTTAGCACATTCCTCAAGTTGCAAATCTTTGTTAATATTCGCTTGAGGCAGTAACTCATTTGAGCCTTGAGAGTTGGATATAGCAATTTGCAATGAAAAATCAGAAACCTCCCCACATGTACTGAGAGTGCTTCCACATATTTCAAAATTTTTTGAATTGTTCTGAGAAATCTCATTGGCAGGACATTCTGAACTAGTTGCACTATACAAATGAACATTTATATCTTTTTCAAACATTTCCTGAGTAGTTTCAAAATTGTCAGAAAAAATTGGAACATTCTCACTAGAACTTCTTGAATTACTAAAGTTACAGATGTTCACATCAGAATTTTCTTCAAACAGATCTGCAACATTTATACTTCCACAAATATTCTCTTTCTCATCATAAAGAGAATTAGCTAATTTTCCAGAACTAGACACATCTTCTATGGAACTTTCTGATCTTGCTTCATCAGAACTCTTACCAACTTCATCCAGAACTATCATTGAATCTAAATCCAATTCCCTACTTACGGGAGATAAAAAACTGCAATCACTTCGGCTAGAAATCATATCAAGAGCCTCATTATTTCTGGAATCGACACTTACTAATGCCACAATTTCACTACTTTCTGAAGGTTGGAAAGACTTTCTACTAACTTCCTCTGTCAAACAACACTCTGCAACAGTTTCATGAATTTTATCATGAACATGCTCACAGTTTGAAACTTCAAGTATTTGGTCTGAGGAGGGACTTTGATTTCCGTTATTAAGTCCAAGAAGATTTCCACTTTCACCAATATCCGATTGAGGTTTAGACATACTATCTAAAGGTTGCTCCGAGATACTAGGAATTTCAACTTCAAAAGGCGATTGTTCTAGTTCCTGATCACCAATTATATAGCCTGTCGGAGAGTCTGTGGTGCAGACAGTAGTAAAGTGAGTTGCAGGGGGACAGTCTTGAGGCACAACTGAAGCCACTGACTCCACAGAATAAATTATATTGCTTTCATCATCTCTATGCGGTTCAAGTGGTCTCCCATCTGCCACAAAAGAAGTGCTATTATTGTTGTTTAATTTGACTTCTGAAACTTCACAATTGTGATATCCCGATTCAGTACACTCCTGTTCTTTCTCTTCATCACTATCTGCCAGTTCCATATCAATAGTTGTAATTTTATCTACTTCACTATCATTTGCAGGTTCTGGCATATCATGATTACTTAACATGTTAAATTCAAAGGGAGAACTTAAATCACGATCTATTTCATCACTGCAGTTTGGTGAACCTAAAGGACTTATTGACATCACCTGTTTGTCACCCACATTTTTATTTGTCTTAGTCAAAGTAATCCCTTTCTTTTTTCTTTCTTCACACTTGCGTATAATGGCAGATCTTAATGCTGCTAAGCGTAATTGTAACACTTCATCATCACGAATCACACTAACACACGGATCAGATTTACTAGAGTTCAAAGCAGCTTCACGCAGAAGTTTCAAATTATCATCTGGGTCTTCACAGCTTTCTTCCACAATTTCTTTTGGTGGACTTGGCCTTGGATCTGGAGGCAATTGTATATTACATATATTATCCTCCTCCTGGGTACAAGATGGATTGACATTACAATTTCCATTCCCACTCTTCATCACTTCATCATCACTATCACAAATTGTAATTATTTCTGGTACTATAACAGGAACTTCTAATATTTGAATATCAGATGATGGTGAAGAAGGAGAAGTCAATTCAGGCATTTCCTCAGCTTCGGGCTTTTTCTCAGGCATAGTCTGTATCAGTTCCTCCTTTGCATTTTCCCCAGTTTGAACACAGTCAATTAAATTACAATACTCTCTTGAAGTCTTCCTCTGACTGGCTGAAACTTCCCCTAGTGGATTACTTACTTTGTTAGTTTTGCTACTTTTCTTTTTCTTCTTATGCTTATCTTTTAGATCACCTTTATGCCAAGGTACTTTAGATGATGTAGATGAGAAATAAGATTCTGCATGGTCTGGACCAATGTAGGTATTTCTCAGATCACTTCCACTACCATGAAACGAAATACTTCGTCTGCGACCTTTCTTTGATTCTTTGGCTTTATTCTCCTTCTCATGCATTTTACCTGAAACGTTTCAACAAATATTATGCTTAAACATATACATACTTAACAGCACAAAGCAGAAAATCAGCAATTAGCTTATTATAAACTAATATGCATTTTTCATACAACTTAACTTACCCTTCTGAGAATGTTCTTTTAAAGACTTATGCCGTAGCACACTTTCATAATAACTATCTGGAACTCCAGCAGTCCGACATCCAGATTTTACTCTACTTTGGCATTTCTTTAAATTCACGTCCGATCTTTCCGGGCAGAGCCTCATTTCACGCCTGGGCGAACGAATTAACTGTTTTTTTTCTGTTTTCACAAATTGTCCGCGCACAGTCACTAAAGTGCATGTACGTTCCCTACGCTTAGCGAGTGGAGCAATTTCTTCATCAGAACTAACGTCTTCTAAAGATCCTTCGTCATCTTGAATTTCTCCTTCTTCAGGCTCTTCGTCAATTTCGTTCCTTATTTCGGTAGGCGTTGACATTACGACAGATATAGATCAAGGAAGTGATGTCAGTTACATATAAAAGTTACCTCCTTAATTTTCCTCAGCAATACACCATGTAAACATGTTATTGTATGACCTTCCAATAAAAATACATCAAAAATTACAAAACTAAAGCAAGGCTGATTTCAACCATATCTGCACCATTATAACCCACGGGAGGATGTTCACAATCAAACCGTGTTGTGAAACTTCACACCACTTCACACAACTCGAGCAGGCTGTAGTATGCTGGGACAAGTTTTCGTGAGTTCAGCATCAGCAACAGATCAGCAATCCTAATTGCTTCGCATATCCAACGCATAACTGCAAGCAAGGTTGGTAGGAGTAACATTTAGAACAGTCTTTGACAATGTTTCAAGCAAAGCTCGAGTGCGTTTCATTGTTCCTCCAGTTGCGCATGCGTTCCCACGAACCAGGTTTCTCAACTTTAACCATATCAAGTGTGCCAAGTTTATGATGATAGTGTCCCTAAACATACATTTAAAATGGCTGTTAAGTGAAATAATTTAAAATTAGTGAAATCTGGACTGAAAAAAGTGAAAGAAAACAATGAGAATTAATCTACTTATTATCCACGTAGACCTTTTACAGAAACATAGGATGCAATACAGCATGAAGGTAAGAAAATGGACGTTGTACAATGGACGTCAAAGATTCGTCGAGGCGCGCAACAAAAGGTTCAGATAGTGTAATGATAAGGATTATAGTTTTCATAGACCTTCAGCAGACCACGCTCAGAAATGTTTTGGCGAGAACTGTAGAATTTAATCGTAGAAAGAGCAGGGCCCCGCATACTGGTAATCGAACATTCGAAATGTGTTTACGTGCCAAAATTGAATGCCAGCTTCGTGGCGCAAAGTGAGCTGTGAGATTAACTGTCAACTGGCTGAGAGTCCCGTTTGTTACTTTCTCGTAGGGGTCGTCCATAAATTACGTAAAGCAAATTTGATGTATTTTGGATACCCTTCTCTCCTGTAACACGAACTTGAACTCCCTCTAAATAATAACGTAACGCTTGTGTAATCCTTTCATATTATATTTTCCTTCTTATGCTTAAACTACTATTTTTATGGTTTCTTTTTCGCTAAACGAGAGAGTCATTTTCGGTAATGACTGAATCAAGTGTCGTTTAACACAATGAATAGAGTGAGATTGAGATTAGAATTCATTGTAACGTTTTATCAGTTTACCATGAAAAACACTGACTATAACCAAGGAGTACCACGATTTGTGCGCCGATACCTGGCAGTCACGAAGACTAAGACTTCGTGCATGCAGTTTGCTACGTAATTATGATATGTAATTTCGTTAATACCCGAGTAGACTTACTACCAAATGCTCAGAAGGCTTTACAAATTTCGAAACGGTAAAGAACAGACTGATACTAACAAGACCCATTGATTTTGTCTGCCACTTAGGAAAGCGATAACAAGCTTTTAGGGGTCGCGATGAATCAGAAACATCGTTTTATAAAGGAAACTACAGTACATAGAAACTGATTTACTCTGCACAAATTATCAACTTCTAAATGATCATTTGCAAAATGCAACAGTTTTCAGGGGAACTTCATCTGTTATCGAGAACGATTTAATCTAAGCTGTAAGTGGAGTTATCGTACATACAATTACAAAGGAGTTTGCCTATGCCAATTTTGAGACTATTCTTCTAGACGAGTGTTCAGACATAATAAATCACAGATCTCTACCATTTTTCGTTATGTGGCCAAATCTGGTGAAGTTCAAGAAAGGTTCATTGGTTTCACACACGTTAGCACAGATAGCTCCGCCGTTGCGCAGTAAAACCATGAATGATTTTAGTATAGGCGAAAAACTTGTTGCTCAGACCTATGATGGTGACCCGGTCGCAATGTCTGGCCTATCTTCAGGCTAAAATGAAAGAGGCGTTTCCACAGGCATTATTTCTGCATTGTTACTGTCACATTCTGATTTTGGTATTGCAGCAGGCAGCAATGTGCATTGACAAGTGTAGACTTTTTCTTCCAAACTTGTCCAGCCACTCTAGTTTCTTTTCACTTTGATCGAAGAGAACAGAAGCTTTACGTTCTTTTACGAGCAGAAAGTTACCCAAACCGGCACCAACGTCCTGGAACTTCAACTCCCGACTTGTGAACACTGTACAAGACCAACGGGAAAATTTAATATTATTCTTTGAGCATCTGAGGTAGCTTCCATAATGTGCAGTATTCTTAAAATAATGTTCAGGAATCGCAACTGACTTTTTGAAAAGTTAGCCAGTGGCACATACTACACATAATACAAATATAAGTTTTATTTGAAATTAGTACATTCATAAAATGTTAAATCATATATCATATATTTTATTTTAATTGTTTTCTCTAAGTGCTCTCCAAACTGCTGCTCCTCTTTGAACATCTGCTACTATTGGAAGTATAAATAGTTGATCACTTTCAGGCCTGTTTTGAGCATTGAAAGCAGCTTTTCAATATAACAAACATCTTTAAACAGTATTTTTCCATTATATCCATCTTCCATTAAATTTCTCATCTTCAGTCATTGTTGTAATGTTAAATCATTAAAAATATGAGAGAGAAGTGTCATGTTGTTTTATTTAATTGTTCATGGATAACACTATTTACTTTATTAAAATAAAACAATGAATATCCATAATTTTCTATGAGGTATATTTACGTATGCACGTTTAACGATCTAAAATACTTATAACAGACATTATCATTATTGGCCAATTAGGGCTATGGTTGCTTGGAGTTAATGACACCCTTCAACACATTTGGTTAACTCTTGCCTTCCGTCCCGCGAAAACCCATTTTTTATTTCGAAATTCAACTGAATACCCTTTAAAAAGGTTCACACGTGCTTGGTTACTTTTTTCCTCAGCTGTCCGTATCAATGCTGTTTACACTTCTATTTTTGGTAAGAAACGCCAACAGAATCACTTCGAAGTTTCCAATGCCAAAAATCCAAGAAAATACGAACAAATTAATGATTCGCGAAATAAACTAGGTTGCCAAATATTCAAGAAAACGCAAGAAAAGGAAGTACAGTCGAATTGAAAATTACAAATACAGTGAAGAGAAACGCACAAACAGTTCGTTCTTATTCGCCTCTGTTTTCGCATTTCTAGGTTATTCCACACTTGAACTACGCGTCTCCGAGGTTAGAGGGTTGCCATGGAAACTACACCTCTCTTATTCTGTGCTCGAGTTAATCCATGTTTATTGGTAGGAGATTTCGCTATTCTGGGCTTAAGCACAGAATAAATTTTACACCACGTATATTGGTAGGGTTGATAGAGTCTGGTACCGTGCATTTTGTACACCACTCCCGGTACCCAAGCTGGTAGCGATTTAAAGGATATGCAAACCGTGAGATGTGTTCGCGTCTGGCGCCCATGCAATAATTCTGCCGGGCTCTTACCATCCCGGGCCGGCAGCGTCTTGTACGACGCCAGCACCCTCAGCAAGGCGCGGTCTCTCGTGGAGCCGGCCGCCCTCGCCTTGCTCATAGACGTTTTGAATGTTCTTACGTATCTCTCCGCTTCTCTGTTTGACTGATGATGAAAGGGCGGCGCGCAGATGTGATGTACTCCGTTGATCTTGCAGAACTTCTCGAATTCTCTAGCCGCAAACTGCGCGCCATTGTCGGTCACCAACGTCTCCGGCTGTCCTTCCGCCACGAAGATGCGTTCCAAGGTATCAATGGTTGCCGCCTCCGTGGTGGACCGCACCTCTACTGAAAATGGAAAATTAGAAAATGCATCCACCATCAGCCATCATCTGTATGTCTTCTGACATGCCGTCCCCAAAACAGTATCTCCTTGACAACTGTTTAGTTCTGACCAGGCCCCAGTGACCTTCATGCAGGAGCTAGAGCACCTGTTTCCCCAGGGTGCCGGGCACCACCACTCGCGTAGCCTCCTCTGACGCAACAGCAGCACCCAGACCTTCACAGAGTCCGTCCTTCCTGGCCCACCAGGGTGCGTTGCTGCGCAGCAGCCTGGCTGGCCACCCGTGCTGCACATATTCCTGTACCAACCTGAGCTCTGGGTCCTCGGTTTTCTCCGCCACATGGGTCGCATCCACAGGGGAGTCCTGCACTGTCTGCAGTTCCTCTAAATCCAGCTGCAGGCACTCTTCGTCTCCAGCATCGAATTCTACGTCTGGTCCCGCCGGAAGTCGTGACAGTGCGTCCGCGTAGCCAGGCTGTGCTGTGTATCTGTAATGCATAGTGTAATTGTAGTCGAAAACAAACAGTGCCCAGCGCTGCAGCTTCTTGACCGTGCCCTCGGGTAGCTTTGTCGTGATATGGCATTCCAGCCCTCGCGTCACGCTGCCGCCGGCGAGTGACCCAGTTGTCACTTGCCGACGCCAGCGTTCCGAGGCTATAAAATGGCGATGGTTTCACACCTAGCCCCTCTCTTCACGTATTGCAACCTGCCGGAGCCAGCCGTCGTGTCGCCACTCGCTCCCAGGACGATGGGTCCACTGCGCGGATGAGTATAATAAACATCTTTAAAGGACACTCTCTTTACTTTCTGCCTGCACGAGCTGCTAGGGGTAATCCCTCTCCCCCTCAACTCGCGACAACGGTGTCAGGTGGGGTTTTTACGAATCCCAAATGATTATTTATAATCGAATCCAGCTCGCTTCATCTAATTTTTCTCCTTTTTCAATGTTTTTGTTTTATTATTATTTTTTTCTCTTTTCAAAATGCATCGCAGTAATTGCAGCGCAGTAACTGACGTAGATTATTTTAGTGGGCCTTCTTTCAATCGTGTTGCCACGGCAGACACATGCGTGCCACGGTTGGAACAAGGAACAAGGTTGGAACACTCTCTGGTTGGAACAAGGATGCTGGGTGCCCAAGACGAGGCTAATGGAAATGCAACCTCCCCGTCAGTTTGCTATTTTGCAAGCCTCCCACCCTTTAAATGAAGCCACGAGTTATCCGCCCGAATTCAGTCACCCGTCATGTCGCACCCATGCTGCCACACAGCACCGCGCAGAATTTCCACCTCAGCTCTTTTCGCCGGCGTCAGTATCTCCGCGTACGCAAGCGCCGTCACCGCATGCTGCTTACTCGCAATCGTTCGCACAAGGCGCAATGGACGCGAAAGCAGTACACGCTAAGTCAAAAAATGGACTAGTGTGGATAAGGAAGCACTACTACAATTACGGACAAAAGTAACAGACATAAATAATTACATAACGCGATTGTTTCCGGGTAATGCGAGACATCCAGTACAGAGAAACTATACGCCACTTATGGACGCTGAAACTGGTCACTACGACAAGAAATACGGGCCCAACTTACAGCAACGTCTACATCATAGTAGTGTACATACGGAATTAAGGTAGAAAATGAAGTACAAAAATTAGATCATGGTTACAATAAGTATAATTTCAGTTCACTAAGAACTGAGGTGCGCATCAGCGACAGACTAGATAAGGAATTAGACTTAAGTTATATTAAGAAAGTGTACGATGCCAGTTCATTAGAAACTGAGTATTCAGGGTTAGAATATAATGTCCCCGGTGGGAGACAAGATAAGGAATTAGATTTAAGATATATTAAGAAAGTGTACAATGCCAGTTCATTTGAAACTGAGCATTCAGTGTTAGAATATAATGTCCCCGGTGGGAGACTAGATAACGAAATAGAGACAAATAGTACGAAGAATAAGTGCAATGTCAATTCATTAGGAGCCGATATACACGATCTAGAATGTAAGGGCACCACAGGAAAGTTACAAACGGACCGAAATTTAGAAGTCAGTTCCAGTGAAAAGACGTTACAATCCCTCCCTATGTGGTAATCACAATCGAAGAAGACCTCGTGACCGATTTCTATCCGACCATCATTCACCGACCGGACCACATCACTATAGTCATTGATCATGATGAGGACGAAGCTATCGTTTCCCCACTAAAGGCAAAACTACTGCAATCACCTTCCATTCCCTCTGTAAACCATGCATTGCTGAGAAATAAATTTTTCGCTAAATTTCCTATTACCCCCGCGGACTGTTACCCGACCGACAATATCCGACCAGACCACACAATTATAGTAATTGACGTAGACATCGATGACGACGCTATCTCTACCCCGCTCGAGTCGAACAAGGTCAATCCTTTGCAGCACAGTGACACTCAAGCATCTCCAGGAAAACCATTATATAATAAGTTTCCCCAATCACATTTATTTGCCTTCTACTTTTTCCACCTACCTCGCCCACCCAACCTCCACCCTCCTCGCTTTCTCCCACCAATTGCACGATTTCAAACCCAAGCATCGTTAGCTGGAGTTCCAAATCGTGTGCAAACTCTACTTTCATCCATCGGCCAACCATGCGAGTTCCCAGGAAAACCTTCTGACGTTAGCTTGTGTATGCAAGACTTTTATCTTTCACAGGGCAAACAACTAATCAATGTCTTAAGTTCCAGGCAGAGACAAACTGTGTGCTATGTGCGGCGTCGCCTGGCAACTCTCCAACGTCCTGGAGACTGTCGCTTTCCAGGCCACTGGATTGCGCCGCTTATGGTGATCTCGTCTCTGCTTTGCACACCTGCTGGCAATGCAGCAATTAAAATGAAATTTTTTTCTCCATCCAAATCGCCTTTATCGTTATAGAAGCCCTGTCCATAAACCCTACTATTCCCCCACTTTTCTGTCATATTTATTTTCCCTTCCCATTTTGTGCTTTTACCCAATGTTTTATGGCAGAATAAAACCACTGGCCTATTGAGAGAGACAGTTCTGCTTGCTTAGCACGCGACGACGCGCCTGCTTCTGCTCTGGCGCAGCTCGCCAGGCCAGACAGACTTTGGCTCGGTTCCGCTGAGGCAGCAATCGCCACGCGCCGAGGCCGCACGAGGAGCGACACCGTCAGCACTTCCTTGCAGCGCAAGGCGTCCTTCAGTGTATCGTGAGCGCGCTCTAAGAGTACGAGCGGCCTAGAAATGCTCCACGCACTGTTCTTGTTTGCTTGTTTTTTTTACATTCCAGTAACGTTTGGTGTTCTCCTCATTGAGGAGCGCCTGTTCTTTAAGTCTCTTTGCGTATTTTTTTCACTCTCATTTCAGCATTTTCTAACTCCCCCTACCCTTGGTGCAGGCTTGTCCGCATCCAAGCACACTCGCTGCGGTTGGGCAGGGGTTGACAAAGGCAGACCTATGAGGAGACGTTGATTGAATCACATCTCCCACTAGCAGGCAGTCAATGGCCCGAGCGAGTGGATCCTCTCTGTAATAGGAGCTGTATGCTTGGATCCGTCCGACCGCGTTGGAGATCGCAGACCTAAGACGGTGAGGAAACGTTGGTAGAATCATCTTTCCCACTAGCAGGCTGCAGCCTATGTGCCCTCGCCAATGGGCTCCATCAAAGGCCTTTTAATATTTTTTTGTCTCTCGTCTCTGTTTTTTAATTTCCTTGCAAACAAGAGCAGATTTGGTGCATTATTGGTTCTCTCTTTTGTTCTGTATATAATGTAAATGATTTCGTAACTGTCTTTAATATTAGACACATTTTTAATTTTAGATTTCTTGTTTATATTTTCTTTAGGTCAATTCGCAATTTTAATATCATTAGCTTCTAAATGTTTATCTCAAAATGGTGCTAACCTCTGTCTTAAAGTACTCTCTCATATAGCAACGGGCGTAACAAAGTGATTGTTAAAATTAACAAACCTTTAGTGATAAATTGTTATTGTTCATATCTGAGTAAATTAATCGTCCATAAAATACTCAGTAATTTTGGTAGTCAAAGACATTAGCAAATATGCTGGTAGTGTATAAGCTTTGTGATTTGTTACTTTTTTACTGCATGGGCATATATATAATGTATATTTCAAACTCAAACTCCGCGGTAGCGCGGCCCTTTTTCTGGGGAGAGTATGGTGTCGCGATATGGCATTTCCGCCCTCGCGACACGCTGCAGCCGGCGAGTGACCCAGTTGACACTTGCCGACGCCAGCGTTCCGAGGCTATAAAATGGCGAGGGATTCACACCTCGCCTCTCTCTTCACGTCTCGCCACTCGCTCCCTGGACGATGGGTCCACTACGCGGGTGAGTATAATAAACATCTTTAAAGGACACTCTCTTTACTTTCTCCCTACATGAGTTGATGCAAGACTCCCTCTCCCCCTCAACTCGCGACACTTCTTTTCCGGATGAAACAAGTGAACCAATGGCTTATTGTCTGTAGAGCTGAAATTTGGCTCCATACAGGAAGTCGGTAATCTTCCGCACCCCAAAAACCAAGGCCAGAGCTTCCTTCTCGGTCTGGGAATAATTACGCTGGTGTTTATTCAGGTTTCTTGAGGCGAACGCGATGAGTCTCTCTACATCAAATTCATCCTTCTGAGAGAGCACCGCTCCCACTCATAGCGTCTGCTGCCACCGATGTCACTCTTCCAGGTCTAAAGTGCGACAACCTGATCGCCTTCGCCATGGCCGCCTTGAGGCTTCCTGGCACGGCTGCGTCCACTGAAAATTTTTTTTCTTTAACGCGTTCAACGGCGCCCCAATTGAAGAAAATCTATTTATGAACTTGTAGCAGTTGATTTTATTCGGGATGGGAAATTATTCTACATTGAGCTGCTCATTAACTATGCACTTGGTCTCGATCGTCCTTCGATCTTCCCAATCTTCCTCTTGAAGATCTCATTTCTTCATCGCCTTTTCTATCTCATTTTTCCAATTTTTTCTTGGTCTGCCACGCTTCTTGGTTCTTTAAGGTAACTTTTTAAAAAAATTCTTAGACCATCGACTTTCTGTCATCCTTTGGATATGACCATACTATTTCAATCTTATAGCATCAATGACATCCATTATATCAATATCAATACCCATTTGATTTTTTATGTCAACATTGGGTACTTTATCCAGTAATGTAAGACCACAACAGCGTCTCCAATAGTTCATTTCTATTGATATTAATTTTTGCTCTTCGCTCTGACTTAAAATCCAAACTTGTGTACCATATGTGGATATGTTTTCAACCAGCGATTTGTATATTCTTATCTTTGTCTTTTTTTTTGGAGGGGGCTACAGAAAACATTACTCAACTGTCCTGTCACTACTCTCCCTTGAGAGATCCTATTTCTTACTTCTGCACATCCACCTTCCTTTGATACACACACACCAAGGTACCTATAAGCTGTTGTATTCTTAATACACCTGCTCCCAATTATTAAGTTTGTTTCTTGCGACCCCGCAACAACATACAAAGTTTTTGATGGATACATAGTTAAACTCCAAGATGTATATTAATTATTTTATTTCCTCAGCATATAATCTATATTTGTTCATCCTCAGCAAGAATAACCTGGTCATCAGTGAAGTGAAGGGGTAAAAAATGTATCATTCTCAATTTGGCTCCCCATATTCCAACATTTACTCTCCAATTTTCAAGAACAGCATTTAAATATATTTTGAAGAGAGTACAAGCGATACAGTATCCTTGTCTCAGACCTTTAGATATTTTAAATGGATTCTTTATCTTTCTTCCAATTTTGATACAACTTGTCATATCATCATACAGGTTTTGAATTGCTGGTATTAATTGCATATTTATGTTTTAATGTCTGAGAACTTCCCATAATTTGTCATAGGCTTTTGCAAGATCTATGAAGACCATATGCGTCTCTAGATTATGTACTAGCATTTTATCTCTTCTTTGATGAAGGCAAAATATTCCATTAATGCAAGATCTTCCTGCCCAAAAACCATTTTATTCTTCAACATCTTTGATTGTGTTTTCCAGTTTGGTCTCTATCATTTTTCCATATATTCTAGAAACAGAATTTGTCACATTAATTGGTCTATAATTTGTTCATTCTTTATGATCTCCTTTTTTATACATATTTGTCATATATGCTGTCATATATATACTGTAGGGATATCTACCTCATCATACAGTTGAAAATAAAGGCTAATTGCTTGAATAATACATCTGGTCTATTTTTTATTAATTCTATTGGTATACCATCTTGTCCAGCAGATCTTCCATTTTTCATCAATCTTACAGCTTCTTGAACTTCTTCTTTACTAATTTCATTAATGTTTTCATCACTATCCACAGCAGTTTGTGTTATATTCAAGAAATCCATCTGATTTTCTCTGAACATCTTTTCATCCCTCCATTTTTAGCCTGTATAATTTGTAAATGACATTTTTTGTTCTAGTTGTTCTTCATGGTTTTGAGTGTTTTCCATGTTTCTTTTGATCGAGAGGTGCCTAAGCACTTTCCTATTCTTTCACATTAGGTTTGCCATGTATCATTTTTTGCTTTTGTTACTCTTCTTCTTACTGCTCTGTTTAGTTTCATGTATTGCTCTCTATCATCGTGTTGTTTTGTTGACCGCCATTAGTGGTAAAGGTTCTTCTTGATATCTACTAGTTTTTTAATATCTTCATTCCACCAGTGTCTCTATTGAAATTACCCTCTATCGTTTTCCTTTCTCCTAAGATTTTGTTTGCTACTTCATGGATTTTATTTTTGATTTCTTCATACATATTCAAAGCGGAAAAACAGAAATTTCATTTCATTACATTGAAAGTTGTATTTTAAACATAAATTTAATTAAATTATTTTCTAATTTTTTAAGTTATATTGTTTTGTGTCAATTTGAAGCATATTATCATCCATTGTCGAAATTTCTTTGCTGTCATTAGAGAATGTAAAATACAGAACTACTTTCAGCAAGTGGTGATCTGAGCCACATTCTGCTCCACTCTGACATTTTCAAATTTTAAATGCATCACACACAATTTGAAACTCCATAAGTAAACTTTATTGATAACTTAATGACAACCAAAACATAAACTGTTGGAAACATACATGTTAATACTTAAACAATACAAACAATTTTTTGTCATTTTCTTCTCCTTACTTTTTCCTTCCCCACATCTTACCCTTGAATTTAACTGAAGATTTAACCTATTTCAAAGACACAATTTTTTGTAAAATATGTGTTAGCTAGAAACAAACTACAAAGATGAATACAAACATCTCATCAGAATAATGAATTTTATAAAGTTATTACACATCAATATCTGATAATAATCTAAATTTTCAGTTATATGTTTTAATCACAATCACAGAAACATTCATTGTTGTACACTGCTAACAAATAAATTTAGAATTTGTAACAATAGCACCACAATTCATTAATCACAATAGTAAAATACAACAGTTTATTCACAAAGATTCATCCAGGTGCCAAAGAAAATGCATGCAACAAATGCAATGCAATCATAAAGAAGTTTAATGCACTACTATGACCAATGACACTGAGATGTCCAAAAAACAAATGGAAACACACATTAAACTGTTAATATTGTATTTAAAATTTGATGAATTTGCTTGAAAATTCATACATTTGCATTTGAAGACTATTGAGACTGAAAACTTCACTTCTAAGAGCTTGATGACAGTTAATTTGAAACTTGTCTATTTCTGAAATTGACAGTTTGTTTGTAAACTCATTTTTTACAAAAAAGAGGAACTAAATGCATGACTACGAACTTTTGGTCATAAAAATTATCAATTGCATTATATTTCATAGTAAATCAACTTTACTTTTATCACAGACTTCACATTATATAATTTTTATTCAAGCAAGATCATGAGCTTTTTTCACATTTCGTAACTGGATATTGATAAATACAAGTGCACTATAGGCAGCGTCTTGTATAGCTTCATCAGCACTTTTACCAACACCAAAAAAAGAAGCTTCTGTTGACAGATTAATCTGAAGAAATAAACATTTATTGCCTGTGAACAAAATAAAAATAAACAAGTTACATCAATGTTATGCTTTATTGCATAAATACATGTTTTGAAAATGAGCATTGTTACGAGCAAGTTTTCAAATTTATACGAATGCAATGTAGCAACATTACAAACATGTTGCATGTGCTATTTGAACAGCTATATACTGTGTAACAGCATTACAAATTGATAAAATAACCCACATTAATTTTGGAAACAAATTTAAAAAGCAGTTTTGCAGTTGGCAACATGATATTGGTATTATGACATCTTGCAGAGGACAACTAGGGTGGAAGGGGCAGTGAGGTTGGCATGAAATGTCATTTTATGAACAATTGCATGCAACAAAAATGGTATTTGGTAAAAATATACCAATCGTGATGTTCACTGATAATTTATTTATTTTAATAAACAGGATGAGCCCTTCACAAAAAAGAAAAAAATCATACATAATGACATGAACATGTAAGTACAAAATATAAAAATTACAAAAATTTAAATAAAGTCATTGCCATAAAAAAGATATGAGCTTAAAAAAAGAATATTTGGTATTAAGAGAGTATAAATAAAACATTTTAAAGTTGTCTTACAAATTGCTGAAAGCCAGGATTGAAAAAGTCTGTCCTGATAAAAGTCATGCAAATTTAAGATTCGATCAAAAATATTATTGGAAGCATAGTTTGCTCTGCAGCATGTGGTTAGAAAAAGAGGTTTATTATGAGTTGGTCTTTGGGCGATGATACAAGATATGCAGGATATAATTTTGTTGCATTCAGTGGGGTTATTCAGAACATTGTACAAAAATAATAAATCATTGCAGCTTCTTTTCTGACACAATGTGGACAGAATAAAAATTTGCGAATATTTGTATAATCATTATTAAATTTAGGCATGAAGGTTTTATTCATACACTATTTGTCGTAGGAATCTACTCTGGATCCTAACAAAACACAAAATTGAGTACAAGGAGACCAGATAATGTATGCATATTCCAAGAGAGGTCTGATAAAATAGTATAAAATTTTCTTTGAGAAGTTACTGGCATTTCTCATAATAAAAGCCAGTGTTCTCAAGGCATTATTAACAATCGTAGATACAAGATTGAAATTAAGTTTATTGTCAACGAACACTTAAAGATCCTCAACAGTTGTTAGTGAGTAGCCATTCACATGATACAGGTACTGAGTACAGTATCTACTATGTGAAAAAGTAACAGCAAAACATGTATCATACACATACATCAGCATTGCACTGCAAACTCAAATTATTGTGATCTTGTTGCAGATGCAAGCATCATCATCATCAGAAATCTTGGAGTATATCTTAGTGTCATAAGCATACAATAAAGAGTGACTGTGAGAAATGATGGCAGGTCGTCAATAAATAAAATATCTAGTGGTGCTATAACAGCGCATACTTTCTCGCATTGCTCCACTATATTATACTTGTGCACAGATTTGCAAAATTGTTTTCAACTATGAAACTTTTTTCCGTATCGAGACTCAATCTCAAGTTTCCTGAGTTAACTCGCCGTGTGCCTTGCCTCTACACCATGGTAAGTCTTATTTTTGAACTCGGGTCGTCACTTAAAGTTCTAATTGCCACAACTCAATATTTCCAACACGCAAATCTCTAAATTTAAGTGATCAATGAAAATTAAACATTCACCTTTCTTTTAAGCACACTTTGTTTTACACGTGGAAGAAATGAAAGAAAAACCAACTGGAGTTTTTGAGAAACTGTTTTTATAATTTACATTAATTTTAGTCACATATTACGCGAAAAATACTTGTTTTTATTTCAAAAAATTCCGCCCACGGAATCCCGCAAAATGCAATTTCTTCCCGCAAGTCCACACTTTTTTCGCCCAATATGATATAATGTGTTATGTGTTACATTATGAGTGTGTATGTGTTACATACGCACTCACTTTAATATTAGTATGTTCACTTGTAGAGTTTAATCAAAATCAATGTTTATTTCACAACATACCATTTTTCATGTGTTTTCCAGGCATAAGCATTGTTGACGCATTTAAGCACTCCATGACTCGAGTCAATTGAAGCATCCAATCTACGTCCAGTTCCTAGAATATTAATTATCATGTTAATAAAAAAATTAAAAAAAGCATCACCAAAATGACAATAAGAAATAAGAGCACACTCTAAAATTAAAATAAAACATACACAAAAAAGAATAATAAAATGATTAAATTTTTCTCTCTCTTGGAATTCTACTTTTTTATTTCAAAGAAACTTCAAACTTCTGAGTTATGCCAATTAAATACCAGTCTATTTATGAGGAATACAAGTAAATGAAGGTGAACAAGGTGTATTTTACTAATTAAAAATAGATTGTAGTTACAAAGCCGATAAAGGTGTATTATTACAAGTTAATGATAATTCTTGAGTTCGATTCTTACATAATTCCCTCAGAAATAGATTCCAACCTCTGGGAAAACTGGTTGTGCTACAACAGCACATGTTTTCTGGGATTATTTGTAAAGTCTATGCAATATAATGCTACACCATAAATCCACAAAACTGTTTCCAACCAAGGATTTTGTCTGAGTTCAAGATTCGAACTTGAGTCTTTCAAGTCAACACTCCAATCACATTTCCATTACACCACCACTCGCACAGCTTTAATCAGATTTCCCAACACACAAAAAAAGCTATTGGTGCCTCGCATTATTACTAATTAATGCAAATTTTTAAAACTGACATTTCAATGAAAATGAGATCTGCACCATTTTTTGATTTGATGATTCTTTTACTCAATCAAAGGAAAACATTTGGAAGAGTTTTTAAGAATAAAAAATACATTACCTAATTTGAAGCAGAAATTAAACGAAAACTACCGGTTCTTGAAACAAAATCACCTCATTGAAACACTTAAATTTTTAGAACAGATTTTATTAAGGAAAACATTTCTTTAATTAATATTTTACTTTTGCCATGTTAATTTTTTGCAATTTTCGAAAATACATAGAGAAAGAAAAACTTTAATGTCATTAAAGAAGGGTATCAAAAAATTTTGAATTTCTACTTTTCTTTTTTACTTTAAGCTAAGAGGTTTTGATGGAAATCAGACCTATCGCATATTATTAAGCCAACTTTGCTATATTCAAGCAAAACATTTTGAGAAAAAAATATGTAACCATTTTGGAAACATATTATTTATTTCAATTGTCACGACTGTTATGTTAACTTGTAACAACATTCTATATAACCATAAATAAAAAAATATTTATTTATTTATAAATGTTTAAAGCTTTCCATATTATTCCCGTAATATGGATTTTCCTATGCATATCGTCCTAAATGATGTAACATTAATTATTTAGTAATTAATTGTCAACTGACACCCAATAGATAAATCTTACACTGCAGAAATGACAGCTTTCGTAGACTTTAGAAATAAGGATGGGAGATTACTGAATAGAAACTAGTAGTGTTAAAAAAAAGAAAAACACGTAATTTCTGGCCCGTATGTCACACAAAATATTTGAAAAATAGTACATGAACTTATATTAAAATCTATTTTTAACATGTTCACTGTCCTATGAGTTACATGTGGTTCACAAAATGTAACACCCAATGGTTTTAAACGTCTGTGAACAACATGTAGGTCACAAACGTTTACAACTTCTAAGGCTAATATTTCCACGGAATTTGCCGTAGCTGCACAGATTTTGGTTTTGATTCACTAGGGTAGTCATGGAATTTTGAAACACACCTGGACGTGTCGAAAACTATTTTAATTTTTGAGAAAATTATAATAAAATTATTATTATGGAGTCGTAAGGACGTGCGTATATATTTTGATGTTTTATTGGGACAGGGAATATGTTAAGGAACAGATTTCATTAAGGGAAAAATCTCTATCTTTAATATTTTAGTTGTAGGAAGATTCCTAAAAACTTTGGAACTTTTGCAATTTTCGAAGAAGCAGGGTTTTCAATGAATATGAGTCCTGTACCATTGTCTTAAACACCCTTCACTCTATCCAACAACAACATTTAATAAAAAAGTGGAGCCATTTTTTTGAAAATTTGGAAAGTGCCTCAAGGGCTTTGCGTAAAGTACCCCAAATTAAAATATCGGTTTCAAATTCAAGGGGCCGTGACATCAGCCAGAACGATTGATGAATATCAATTTTGGAGAAAATGGGGTGAACGCTTTAGCCGCTAGCGTTGTTCACAGACGAACAGACAGACGTATCAAGCACCCACATAACATGGATTCCGGAAACAGAACATGATAGATGATTTTTATTAAATTTAGCAATTAGATTTAAACACTTTTTCATTACCAGAGCCCTACAATAAGATTTGTACTAACGAAAATGCTGTTTTTCGCACAGCATTACATAACTTGCTCTCTTCTCCGTAGCGTGAAAGTAAAAACCATATTTCTCTTTTCCCTCCCTGTTTTAAATGTTATTAAAATGTTTTATGCATTCACGAGTCTGCTTGTTGGTGTACTGTCTATCGAGTTTTTTTTATTTACTGAGACCTTCTTTCACCATCATTTGGAAATTTATACAGAAACATATTCTTCCTTAGTTGATACATAAAACCCTGTCACAAAACAATGTTTTGGCATCTAAAAGTAAGCAAGCATATATCAATAGAAAAAAATAGATTATATGAAAAAAATAACGTTGGTGCACAACAATATGTTCACAATGTTCACGGTGTATTTGAATTCACAGCACGTAAAGACATCACAGCATATAAAGATACTATTCAAAAGTAAATGAGGAAAGGAAGTAAGAAACTTACTTTCTCCTTTAAAAATAAGTAAATTGTAGAATTTGTGGATGGTCACCTGACGAAACTATGTTCCTTATAAACTTTAGGAACAAGGACAGCACGGTAAATGACAGACTATTTAACGTTTTATACCTTTAAAACAGACCAAACTTGAAATCGTAAACCGATTCTGCAGATAAAACTGCATTTTTCTCTAAATAGACATTAAAATATAAAAATCTGTTTTACGTCCAGATATGTTTTCACATGCACGTGTTAAGCATAGCAGCTCACCTTAATGCCGTATTAAGTTCATTGCCACGACAAAATCACCTGGGACAATGAAACCATCAGCAACTTCGAACCTTGATGGACTCCGTACCCTGTAGCCAAATCGGAGTATTACGGCCTATAGTATATGATGGTCATGACTAGTGTCGTACATGGAGTGGAGTACCCTAGTCAGTCTTTGCCTTTTATCTCTTCTGTCAGAGGCTCGACGCCCTTAGATCCCAGGGGTTCCCAGACGGTCAACCATCCAGGAACTTGCATTGTCTCGCGTTGCATACTTCCGTGACTTCACGGACCATAGTAAACAATTCGGCTAGAGACGGTGTCTCAAAAATTTGAAAAAACGCAGGATATTTTAAAAACGTTTACATGACAATATATTTTGAAGAACGGATTTAATTTTTTTTAAAAAATCCGAAAATCGAGAAACGTGGAATGCAAATGAATTACCAAATCAATCAAGAGACTGATGAAGAGGGGTCCACACACACACAGATGGTACTTTTTATTTTCTCGCCCTTACTTTGTAAGAAGAAAAAAATTTGCAACTTTGTACCGAGAAATGGGGAATTCTCGACAGAAAAACTCTTAATGGGCCCGGGTAATGAAAAAGAGGATTAAAATCTATAATGGAGAGGATCTAGGAATATATAGCAAATTACTTCCTCAATCATGTTATGTAGTCATAATCCACGTTTTATGAGCCCTTGGTATCGAAAAATCGACTCACGGTGAAACATGACTGTCCATCTGTGGTCAAAACTAGCGCCAAAACTGCTCAGATGTTTATATCTAAAATTGCTATTCCTCGATTAATTTAAAGGAACTCGTAGCCCCCCTCTGAATTTGAAACGGACATTTTGATTTTTGGGGGTACTTTATATGAATTCTCAACATTTTCAAAATTTTTTGGAAAATGGCAACTTTTAAATAAACTTTGTCCTTGGATAGCGTAAAGAACGCTTAAGAGAATAGAGCAGGTCTCATCTTCATTGAAGTACTCGATTTTTCGAAATTTGCTAAAGTTCAATATTTTCCGCGTTCTTACAACTACAATATTGAAGGCATAGATTTATTACTTTTTCACTCCTACTTACGTAAGAAGATTAGGTATTGTAATCGTGCGCTGGAAAACGACGACAAAAACTTTTCTTGTCAGGCCCCGGTAACGAAAAAGTAGATAAATCTTGATCGATCCTATACGCAGGGAGTCCCATTAACTATGGGCCACCCCATCACTTCTAAACAGTAAACAATATCGAAATGCAGTTTTTGCTCAACAGTGCAGAATCATGGGGCAAGTAATATGGTATAGAGACATTGTTTGAAATATTTTTAGGTTTCTAGAAATTTAATCATCTTTGATTTATTAAATGGAACCATATATTTTTCGCAATAGCAATAGATCGATCATAAAAAGAGGAATGCAATGATGTAACATATATGATTGTTTTGGTTTTATTTTTTGTGTATAAAATTGTACTTTCTGACATTTGATTTTAAATTAAAGTGCAATATTTCCTGTAGCAGCCCTTACACAACTATCGCTTATGGGGAAGGTGGCCTTCACGGTCTTTCCATTCTCCCCGCAAAAATGCCGACGCAGCGGAGGCCACCTTTCCCAAAGGCGACATTGCAAAGGCTGCTACATGAAATATTGTCCGTTTAATTTAAGATCACATACCAGAAAATCTAATTTTATACTCAAATTACTATCAAAATACCAACATATGGTACAGCATTGTATTCCTCTTTTTATGATCAAATTATTGCTGCTAAGAAAAGTATATAGTTCCCTTTAAAAAATCAAAGACGATTAATTTTCTCGAATTACGAACTATCTGTAAAGCTTATCACTACCCCATAATTAAGCATGTTGAGCGAAACTTGCATTACGATATCGTGAACCATTTAGAAGTTATGGGGCTGGCCCATAACTTCTAAACTATCGCGCCATCATTAGTTCTCTGCTGTGCAGAATCTTCTAGGGCATTATGAATGAATGAATATATATATATATATATATATATATATATATATATATATATATATATATATATATATATATATATATATATATATATATATATATATATATATATATATCAATCTCTCTCTCTCTCTTTTTTTTTTTTTTGTGTGTGTGTGTGTGTGTGTGTGTGTGTGTGTGTGTGTGTGTGTGTGGCAAAGGTGCTTGTCTTCTGTCTATTGTAAGGACGTGTCGAGCTAACTGTTTTAGCGTTGCTGGAGCTTCGTCGATTTGAAAGGCAGTCCCTTCCTCAGATACATGGTTTTAAAGCTCTGGCGGACGTATGGTATAGTTGAGGTGTTGTATAGTGTGTTTTTGTTGTTTCTTTACTTGCTCACAACGGAGTAAAGATAAAGCTTCCTCGGTGCGGAGAAGAGAGATTTCGCTGCGCGAAATAACGGCGAATTTTCGGCACAAATTTATTTATTTATTTATTTATTTATTTATTTATTTATTTATTTATTGGTTTCAAACAGGCCCTTTGAATACATATCATTTATTACATAATTACTTAATTCTAAGAATTTGATCACATACAATATCGCTTTCACATTACTCAGGAATAGTCATTTAATAATACATTTTTAATTTGTATAACACAGTTTTGATTAGAGTAAAAATCTATACTAAATTTATTTGCTAGATTGCACATTCTCCATAAAGGTGCATAACGAAATTGATTTGTTTTCACAAATGGAACGTAAAAGATATCACTTTTTATGTTACGAAGCCTCATTTCTGGAACTTTCAAAAATAGTTTTGAGTGTAGGTGGATACAATCAATTTCATTCGAGATTAATTTGTTTAAGAATTTTAGATCATTAACTTCCCTTTCAGATTTTAACGAGCTGATGTTCAGAATGCTAGCAATTTGATAATAATCATGACTGATTTTAGGTAGGGGTAAATTTAGTTTCCATGCCACGAAATTTAAAAATTTATGTTGTATTCTCTCTCATTTTCTTGAGTTATTCTCATATATTGGTGACCACACGGAGGAACAATACAATAGAATAGGTCTAACTAACGTTAAGTATAAAGTTTTAAATGAAATTGGGTTTATGAAATTCGTAGTCATTCTTCTAATAAATCCGAGCATCCGAGATGCTTTTGATATAATTTGATCAATATGATTTGAAAACTTCAATTTTGAGTCAAAAATCACTCCCAAATCCTTCATTAGTGAAACCTTTTCTAATAAGTGGCCATTGATAGAGTATTGAAAATGGATATTATTTCTTAACTAGTATAAGTCATGGTTTTACATTTTGATATATTTAGATGAAGTTTATTATCATTGCACCATAAATATAATTAATTTAAATTTGATTGTAATGTAATACAGTCTTGCAATGATTTTATTTCGGAATATAGTTTCAAATCATCAGCACAAATCAAAAATGTGCACGAAGGAAGTTTTAGTTTTATGTCATTGATAAATAATATAAACAATAGCGGACACAAATGTGAACCTTGAGGAACACCTAATTTAACTTTCATGTCTTTCGAAATAAATGATTTATATTTTACATTCTGAATTCGATCAATCAAATAATTTTCTAACCATTTTAGTAACGGTCCATGAATTCCAAGATTTAACAATTTTTGTAGTAAAATATTGTGGTTAACAGTATCGATAGCTTTTGTGAAATCTGTATAGATTACATCGACCTGTGCAATTTATTTCGCCAGAAAAATTATTTCAGAGCCCTGGTAACGAAAAAGTGGATAAATCCAGTAGCTAAATTTAGAAATAAAAATTCTCTAACACGTATAGCTAGAATTCGAGATTTGTGGATCCTTGATACCGAAAAATCGAATGACGACAAAATGTATGTTCGTCCATGAACAACGCTGGGGACTAAACCGTTCAGACCATTTTCCCGAAAATTGATATCCTTTAATCGATCTGGCTGATGTCGTGACTCCTTGAATATGAAACTAATATTTTAATTTTGGAGGTTACTTTACAAGAAGCCCCTGTTCACGTTCTGTTGCTGTTAGCAAAAGATGCCCCAGGAGCTCAAGAATTGGTTGATATTGTGATAGAATATCTTGGGGCGCTCGGAATGACATTGTCCGTCGCGAAATGTTCATAATTTCAAATTACAACCTTTGAACGATCCTGGTTCATTGAGGACTCCTGTCTGGAAAGGTTGGGGAAGAGAATTCCTCTGGTCAGTGTTGATCATAGCCTAAAATACCTGGGAGTGAACTACTTTATTTGAAACGGCTTCCCATCTAAAGCATCCATATCGAATTTGATGGACGCAGTGACGAGGCTTCAGAAGATGCATTTAAAGCCCACTCACAAATTGGCATTACTTCATACCTGCATAATGCCACATTATCTCTTTCAATTAGTTGTATCGATGCCATCTATGACGATGCTCAGGGATGCGTGACTCAAATCAGAGTAGCAGTCAAACAGTTCCTACATCTGCATATGAGAACTGCATACGGCTTATTCTACCTAGCAAAGAGAGATGAAGGGCTGGAATTGCTGCGGCTCACCCAACACGTTCCTAGGGTAGCTAGAATTACGATTAGAAACGGAACCTACGATTACGATTAGAAACGGAACCTACGATTACGATTAGAAAAATCTGCAGATTCTATTTACAGATGGCTAATCTGTCCGAGTTTTACCAACGGACATTAAAGACCGTCAAAACATTGAGACTCAACTGACCATATACTTAAGATTTAAGGGTTTATACGAAGAAATGCGCTGATAACGAAGTAGCCGCCTGAAGTTGGGATCCCAAAGGAGAGGTTAAGGTGCATATAAATGATCCAATTGAACATATCTTTTTGAAAGATTACAATCTTCAGAAACCTGGTCTTATCACTGAATTCCAATAGAGATCAAATACCGCTGCCGATAAAACTACTCTCAGTAGAGGAAGGCCCAAGAGGATGTATACTTTAGAAAAGGTAGTACAGTAGAAACCATGAATCACATCCTCGGTCAGTGCACTTTTATGAAGCCAGAAAGAATTAAGTGAGTTCATGATGAGATCAAGAACTTCATTGAGAGGAAGATGTCCCGGAAATATAACACCGTAGTGTCCACGGAAGCCACTTTCTCCGTTGCCGTAGGGGGTAGATTCAAACCTGACCTGGTAATAAAAAAATGGGAATGGGTCTACGTCAAGGTCAATGTGACTGTCCGCCACGAGAATGGATCTAGGCTTCTGAAAGCAGATGAGGAAAAGGTGGTAAAATACCAACACGTCATTCCTCCTGGCAGCTCAACTTCATGGAGTACCCAACGCCAGAATCCTAGTAGTGGTTGGAAACCCTGGGGCTATGCCAAGATCCACAGTGCTCTCAAGACCTTGGGGATCACGCCTCGAGGCGATCTACTATCTCGTTAATTGCTCTCAGAAGCTCTACACACAATATGTAAATTACGATGGTGCAATTTAGCATTACTGAATGTAAAAGCAGAAAAGGAACTTCATGAACCCGTGAGGAAGTCTAGGGAACCCAGAGGATCTTAAAATGCCAAGGAATTATTTAGTTACCACGACTTTAAGTGGTAAACGTATGCTATTTAATATATCATATATAAAATTGTGTAGTTACAATCCGTGTTTTGTGGGTCCTTGATACCTAAAAATCTATTGCCGGCAAAACATCTGTCTGTCCCCCTACGGACAAAACTAGCACCAAAACCGTTCAGCCGATTTTCTTCCAATACCCAACTGACCTTTCTTCTTTGTTGAAATCCCTTATTTTTCGAAAATTGCAAAAGTTTAGTTTTTTCGGCGTCTTCCTACAACTACAAAATTGAGGATAGAGAAGCTTTCCTGAATGAAATGTGTAATCTAAAGACAGATTTTGAAATAAGGTCACGTACAAATCTTCAAAATGGAAGGTTCACAAACTTTTAATACTGGTCTCAGAAAAAAAAACAAAAATTGCACAGCGATCTATACGTAATTTTCTCAAAAACGTCTTCACATTTTTTCTTTAAATTTCTTGTAAGAATAGAGTAAAATACACTTGTAAAGGTGGCATAGGCCCAATTTTCGAGATTAACTTTGAGTTTTCGAAAATTGCAACAGTTTGAATTTTTTTCAGCGTCTTCCAACTACAAAATTGAAGATAGAGTTCTTTCCCTCAATTAATTTTTCTCCATAGTTAGTTCTTTCATTAGGGTCATGAAGATTTTTTTAAACTTTTAGTAGTTTTCGCGCAATATTGCTTGTTATTTTTACAATTATAAAAAAATATATATACATTTTCTCAAAAACGGAACCAATTTTTTTCTTTAAGCTTTTGGTAAGGATAGTGCTAAAGAAGGTTATAAGATGGTATAAACGTCATATTGCACTATTCTTTTGTTTTTTTTAATTACAAAAATTTAATTTTTTGACTTGTCTCTCACGTCGTTAACATTTACATTCGTGTTAATTTGTTCGCATTATTATGTTTCTGAGTACACGTACCTTAAATAATGTCATTTAAAGTTTCTCGAAAACTCAACAGTTTTCTGTTCAAATGAGCTGAAAATTTCGCATTTTCAGAAACGTTCAAACGCCATTTTTTGAAAAATGGCTCCAAATTTCTTCTTCAAACTTTTCCAACAGGTAGTGCAAAACAGTGGTGCAGATTAAAATGGCATATAGTTCACTTTGGGATATTCTTTTGTTTTTTCAAAAATTACACAAATGTATTTCTTAAATATATCTCACGACTTTAAAAATGCTCACTCCAGTGTCTCAGAGGCAACTGCCGCTGGTGTGGACGGCTAGCTGACGCCCCCCGCTACTTCACCCTGTCGCGAAGGGAGGGCGCGCAGACAGTTTCCACCGACCTGTCGGTGGAAAGGGTCTGCGTCGGTGGAAACGGTCAGCGCGCCCTCCCTTACTCAGGAAAAAAAGGGCCCTGAAACTTTGTGAACGCACCTTGTGTGAGTATCTTCGGGAAATTTTGCGGGAAATATAGACAATTTTTTAAAAAAAGTTTAACATTTTTTTTCTCAAATCACGGTTCCAAATTTTACTTTAAATTTTCTCCTCGTATGTATCAAAGGACGGTAAAAAAATAGTGGTAGTATCATTTCCGACGAACTCTTGGTACGAGTATTTTCAAAAATTGCGAAATTTCAGAACTACAAAATTGAAGATTTTTGTCTTCAACAAAATCTGTTCTAAAAATATGCTCTTTAGAAAGGTCATGTAATTTTTTTTTAAAGTCGTTTTTGGGTAATTTGTGCCTGAAATTTATGCAAGTTCTAAAAAAGTACTATTTTCTCAAAAACAGCTCAAAATGTTTTCTTCATTTTTTTCCCAACGATAAAACAGAGAACGCTTAAAAGAAAAGCGGAGGTATAATTTTCGCTGAACTCTTCACAGTTTCGAAAATTGTAATTTAACATTTCATATTTACGAAATTGGAGATAAAGATCTTTGCCTTAAACAAAATGTTCTAAAAACCCAGCTCATGTACTATTAAAAAAGAACAGTTTTTAAGCAATTTCTGCTTCAATTTAATGAAATATATACATGTGTGCCACTAACAATGTGCCACGACAAAAAGTCTCAGAGAACAGGAATGGATATGCAAAATAATTAATGTTACGTTAATTTCAATTTACTTTTTTAACTCCTAATTTAATTCGATTTTTACATTATTCGACAATTTGTATTCCCAATGAATTGATGTATTTTCTTTCAATCACTCCGCAAACATTAATGGAAATTAGTCCAATTATGTTTCTCTCTAAAAAATAAATTTGAGAGAGATAAGTTTACTATCGGTATTTAGTTAGTTAATTAGTAATAGAGTTGGTTATTTATGAGGAATTACTTAATATAATCCTTCACACGACATTGCCACGCAAGACAGCGATATGGCAGTTTGACAAGTTATTCCAAGAATTTCATTATTGAACGGCGACATGGATGGGAGAGAGATGAGATAAGAAGACTTTATTTACTTAACCTTAATGTTGCAATGTCTCTATGTTCAATAAAGTAGTTCATTCAACTATATTAAATTCGGGAAGAATATATAAACAAATATGCATAAGATGAACATTAGGTAATGATACCATAGTTTCGTATGCTTTCCAAAGGCGATATATTGGATGGCCTTTAGTTCTGCATGTTCAATTTATATATGAAATTATCCTTGCTTGGTTTCAAATTGTGTTGTAAATATTATAACAGTTGATATCTATTTATGCTTTTTCTTTTGAAGTAGTAAGATACGGCTTCTGTTCCTGACTACTGAAATAATTGCAGATATGCACCGCAGGCGCTTTGTTTGACTTTCTAAAGTGATATCTGAAGTGAGGGCAGAAATTGTAATATTAAATTACGTAACTGTTCACAATAATGCATGAAAGTGTGTGGTGTTGTAGCACCTCCAGTTTCTTTAATGAAATCTGTTCTTTGAAGACATCGTGAAATAAGGTCATGCACAATTTCTTGAAAATATGTTGTTTTCGCGTAATTTTGTGCGAAATATAGACAATTTTAAATTTTTTGAAACACTTATTTTCTTAAAAAATCTCTTTACAGAGGGTTTTTTTTTCAAATCTTCTTTGCGTATGTATCGAAGAACAGTAAAAAACTTGAGCTAGTCTCATTTCCGGCAAACTCTCTGAATTTTCGAAAATTGTAAAAAGTTAACATACCAAAACTACAACGTTGAAAATGGAATTTTTGCCTTAAACAAAATTGTTTGATATCACGGCCTACTCAGAATTATACTATTTTTATAAAAAAAACAATTTTCAGTCCTTTTTTAAAATTTTGGTCAACCATTAATAAATATATCCAAATTTTGGACAAATGATTTCCCCTCGAACCTCGTCCAGTCCGGAAGATAATTCGGCTGTTCTTTACCTTTTATGAGGATGGCGTATTGCGTTGATGTCGAATTATGTACTGTTTCACATATAAAATTCCTGCGAAGATACTGTGATCCAGAGTTCCGACGAAGGGAAAAAAAAATGTCAAACACTAATGCGGAGTGGCTATCATTTCTGCGTGACTTTCGTTTGCATGAATGCTATGGACAGAAGATATTTGCAAGCACCGAGAATTGGCGGACCAAACTCAGTCGTAGAACTTGACGAGTGTAAAATCGGCCGACGAAAGTTTAAATAGTGGAGGGTAACTGGATGCTTAGCATCATTGATTGCGAAACCAAAGAAGTGAGATTGCAGATTTGCTCTGGAAATAGAAGGCATTCTAATACTAATACTTTGTTGTCCACGATTCAACAACATGCAACCTCAAACTACTATTATCACAGATATGTGGAAGCTCTAACCCAACATCATTTTATTCACGTGACAGTGAATCATTCACTTAATTTTGTGGACCCAGTGACAGGCGTTTCCACAAACACAATCGAAAGCCAGTGGCGCATCGCCTTTCACACGGTGGTTTACGCCAGAACGATTTGGGCAGCCATCTCGTGGCATATTTGTGGCGAAAAGATTGCAAGAGGATGGGTAGAGATCTATTCATGTTTCTAGTTGAACATTGCAATATTACATTTTGAATCTGATATTTCAAAATAAAGTGGTTTTGAAATTTGAAACGGTTTTGTAAACATCCTGTATAATTTTCCTTCATGTTTGCTTTAGGTTAGAGAAAATAACGTTATATTACAACGCTAGGTTAGGGTCTTTTCACGTGAATACAAGTATGTCTACGTTTCCCCACGTTGGTAGTAGCATCATGGATGAATACATAGTGTTAATACATGTAGCATGGTGCAGAACAGCATTATATGTTCGCAGGTTGGTATCATGACAAAAAAGTGCAATGCACTGTGTCCACCAACAGGTAAAGAATATAATAAATAATAAGAATATAATGAATAATTCTAATTACACAAAATTTTCTCAAAACTCAGATCTTGAAAAAGCAATTAGTTTTCGCATAATTTCTGCTTGAAATTAATGTCATTTATAAAAAAAAACACATTTTCTGAAAAACCACTCCAATATTTTTCCGTTGATAATACATGGGTTGCTAAAAAGAATGGCACAAGTCTCGTTTTTGATGAACTCTTTGAATTTTTGAAAAATTGCAAATTTATAAATAATGCGAGAAAGTATGTTGTTGCAGCACCACTAGCTCTGCATGGCTTTTAATTCTATTTGTAATGGAATTTAGATGGGAAACTGATGGTAGTCTACAAGATAGGTCATAGCAATCATTTTGGATTTTGCTTCTTTAGGTTTGTAAGACCTAAAATAATTTCAATAAAAATATTGCAACACCTTAGCTTAAAGACACAGGATAAATTTTCAATGTTTTGTGACATAATGTTTTGCTATAAGTAAGCATACACAGGTAAAGTTATAGAATATATAGCAACGAAACAATAGAAAACCTGCATACAAAGAAATAGAATACCTTTCTTTCATTTTCATTTTTTGGAACGGGTATTTCTTTCAAAACTTTCACAGCAGCATCTATGAAGTCCTGAGGTACATCAGCAAAAAAATTTTCGTATTTGCTAGGACTTCTATTCAATCTAAATTTTCTACGTGGGGTTCCAATAGTTGCCATGTATTTTGCAATGGCTTGCTCAAAATTGTCATTGTCTGGCTCAACCTGAAAAACAATTCACAAGACAGTTAGTATTCACTAATCAAACACAAATATACATTCATTTGACAATGAAACAATCCCCACACAAAATTACATTGGAAATTCTTTTCCATCGAATTGGCATTTATTTTAATAGAAATACATAAAAAAATAATGTACATATCAATTAATAGGATTGTACATAATTATACTAGTATTAAATTAGTTACTAGTACCTAGGTAATACATTAAATGCAGGCTCACATACACAAAGCAAAACATGCAGCAGCTCAGAAAAACATAGAAGCAGACCCCACCAGGTAAAGTAAAATCAAATAATTTTGTATTACAGAAAATACTTGAATAAAAGTTACTGTTAGCTAGCTGTAATTTATCAACACAATATTTTTCCTCATAGCAATGACTCAGAAATCAGCACAATATTTATAATTTTGTTTTGTAATTTTCATTCAACTGAATCTAATACAAAGAGTAGGAACAGGGACTTTTCACAAAGTGAGAAACAAAATGAGTTCAATCACTCAAAGTACTTTTGAACTTCTCTCAATAAATAACATGAGTAATAAACTTGATCACCACTGTTCATTTTAATGTGATCAATAATATAATAAAAAGTTAAACACTTCTTGAAACCTGAGAAATTGAATTAACTAGTGTGGTTATAACACATACTTTCTCATATGATTGCTATCAGCAAAGTAATATTATAAAGTTGCACATTTCAGCTTAATAACATATAACCTGTTGTTAGAAAAGAAGTAATATTCTTCAATTTCTTCTTTAACGTCGCCATGTTTTAAAATATAGTTATATTGTTCTAGCATTGACTTCAACCACGATTTGGCTTAGCAGACTGCAGTCATTTATACCAGTTCTGCGAGATATGATTCTGATAAATCATCAATTGTAACAAGCAAGTGTTAAATTGTAAGAAAGGATAGTACAGGGATTTTATTTAGCTGTACAGCTTCACATAGCTTTTCTGTTAAATAAGTATTTAAATACTATTTACAATACAGTTTTGGATGTATTAACATTGTTATGTTTTAGAACTTATAAGAATATACACAGTCTTATATATATATATATATATATATATATATATATATATATATATATATATATATATATATATATATATATATATATGTGGGATTCGAAACTGGAATCACGTAGTATCGGGCTACAGTGGCGGCGCGTCGCGGGAGAAAGTAGAAGGAGTGAGGGGGTGTGGGGGAGAGAATGAGGAGTGAGTTGTGAGAAGTTGTTGTGTTCAAGTCGTTCATTGTATTTCAATGTATTTTTCAATTTATTTAATATAGTATTGTTTGTTTCGTTTAATTCGTGTCTTATTCCGTTCGCCCTAAACCCAAGATTCTACATTTGGGGGCTTGTCCGGGATATAAGGGCGAATTCCGGAAAAAGTTCGGCGCGAATCGATGGAACATTGCAGAAGGAAAAGAGGTTAGCCGGGCGGGATTGTTGTGGGGATACGCGGAACGAAGCCAGTTGTACGGAACGAGTAGAAGACGACTACGAGTTCAGTTAAGTTCGTTCGTGTTTCGACGCAGATTCCACCGCAAGTCGAGAAAAGATGGCAGATGATGAAAAGAAGATTAACATGAAAAACGACTTGGACAACAAGAAGGTGAAGGGAGAGATAGACGAACAGAATGACAAGGAGATAAAAATTCAAGAGACGCCAAAACAAATACGGCAAACAGTCATGAAAGGAGGATCTGTAATCAACATCAAAGAAATCGAAACATTTACAGTTGCCAAGTTGCAAGAAGAATTGGAAAAATTGAAGTTACCGACTGATGGTAAGAAGTTGATTCTAATTGAACGATTGAAGACAGCAGCAATATTTTTGGGGAAAACTAATGACCCTGAGAAGAATGACATTATGAACAAAGACGAAGACGATATCAAAACAAAGAACGAAAGTAACACGGAAAAAGAAAATGATATGGACTCTGACGAATATTACGCACATTTTTTCAGTGACAATATAGGGGATAAAAGGAAAAAGGTATCGAAAACAGAAAAGAAAGTACTCGATAAGAAAAGTTCCAGACCAACGTCAAGTGAAAGTGAGTCAGAAGAAGAATTAGGTTATGATTCACGCAATTCCAAGAAATTGAGTTTGAATATGAAAAAAGGTAAGCTAAATTTTGACACGTCCGATTATTCAGAAAGTGATGACAGTTCTGATCAAGAGATG
Organism: Gryllus longicercus; assembly: GCA_038098605.1. Taxonomy (NCBI): domain Eukaryota; kingdom Metazoa; phylum Arthropoda; class Insecta; order Orthoptera; family Gryllidae; genus Gryllus; species Gryllus longicercus. Next base: position 596,343 of record JAZDUA010000539.1, read on the forward strand.
CTTAAACAACCCACAAAAACAAAACGGCGTGATCATAGATGGCGCGACATGCGCGAGACACGTTACGAACATGACAGGCGTGAATGCAACGAGCGTGAACACGACAGACGTGAACGCAATGAACATGAACGTGACAGACGTGAACGTGATCGGCGTGAACGTAGTAGACGAGAAGGCAATAGAGCCAAACATGAATTTACAATTCGTGATGTTGAAAATAGTTTGACAGAGTTTTCAGGCGATGATAAAATACAAGTCGAACAATGGCTCAATGAATTTGAAGATATAAGTAATTTGTTAGAATGGCATGATTTGCAAAAGATTATTTATGCAAAACGAATGCTTAAAGGCTCTGCGAAGAAATTTATGTTGACCAAAAAAATATCAACATGGAAAAAATTCAAGAAAGACCTGACGAAAGAGTTTACCACCAAACTCAGCAGTGCTACAGTACACAGCCAATTACGGAAACGTAAACGATTATCTGACGAGACGGCGAAGCAGTACATATACTCGATGATTGAAATAGCCAACCAAGGAACAGTAGATGAAGAAGCACTCGTCGAGTATATCATCGATGGAATTCAAGATTACGAGAGCAATAAAGCCATTTTGTATAGTGCAAGAAATATTCAAGAACTGAAGAAATGTTTTGAGGCATACGAGAGGATGAAGGAAAAATCAAAAGGACGACAGACAACTACACAGAAGGAAGAAAGCAAACATCGAAATAAGGAAAACAAAAATCAAACTAGTTCAACAAAAGAGGATCATGGCAACAAAAATTCAGATGGGAAGCGGCCAGGTCAGAAACGGTGTTTTAGTTGTGGATCGAAGGAGCATGAAAGAGTCAACTGCACGAACAAAGATAAAGGACCCAAATGTTTTAAGTGCAATATGTTTGGGCACATTGCGCCAAGTTGCACTAAGGAGAGTCAGAGTGTGGGATGTATAAGTTCAAACGACGAGGGTCTTATATCAATGAAGGTGAGAGGAAGAAACTACCGGGCGTTACTAGATACAGGCAGTGATGTCAATTTAGTACCAACTGATATCTACGAGAAGATAGGCCGTCCAGAAATGAGTCCAACGACACGATGCTTCACCGGATTGGGGAACAAGACAACAAATCCTGTTGGGAGAGTCAAGCTGGACATCGAAATCGACAACCAGGTATACAGCACGCCATTTTATGTAGTTCCAAAAGACTCGATGAAATATAACTTTATCCTTGGACAAGAGTGGATTAAAGACATGGAGATCACCATTAGTCAGGGCAAAATCTCAGTGAGGCAAGTTCCAGCTAGATGTGAACAAGGACAAGACAACGATGGACTACTGTTAAATGCAACGTACACCGAATTCCATGAAGACTTGGAAGTGCTTCAATGTATTGCTGTAGACGAAATTGATGTTCCTGCTCCCTACGAAGCGAAGGTTCGCCAATTACTTGAAGATTACTCACCCCAGAAACAAGTGAAGACTAACATCGAGACGAAGATAAAACTGAAGGACGACGACCCAGTGTGTTTACAACCACGCCGATTAGCTCCGAAGGAGAAGAAGATACTAAGTGATCAGATCAAGGAGTGGCTTGAAAAGGACATTATCCGACCTAGTGATAGTGAGTATGCCAGCCCAGTAGTGATAGTACCAAAGAAAGACGGTTCACATAGAGTTTGTATCGATTTTAGACAATTAAATAAAAAGATTGTAAGGGATCGTTTCCCGATGCCATTAGTCGACGATAAAATTGATGCTCTTGTAAATTTTAGTGTGTTCTCCGTAGTTGATTTGAAGAATGGGTTTTTTCACGTCCCTGTAGAAAAAAATATTCAAGAATATACTTCCTTTGTTACACCGGACAATCAGTATGAATTTGTAAAGACACCTTTTGGTCTGTGTAATAGCCCTACCAGTTTCTTGAGATTCGTCGACAATGTTTTTAAAGATTTAGTCAGGAAGTCAATTGTGATTACTTATATGGATGATATAATTATACCGGGTAAGGATTACGATGACGCTTTTGACAACTTAGTTCAAGTTTTGAAAGTAGCAGCAGAAGAAGAAGTAGCAGCAGCAGCAGAAGAAGAAGTAGCAGCAGCAGCAGAAGAAGAAGTAGCAGCAGCAGCAGCAGAAGAAGAAGTAGCAGCAGCAGAAGAAGAAGAAGTAGTAGCAGCAGAAGATGAAGAAGTAGCAGCAGCAGAAGAAGAAGTAGCAGCAGCAGCAGAAGAAGAAGAAGTAGCAGCAGCAGCAGAAGAAGAAGAAGTAGCAGCAGCAGAAGAAGAAGAAGAAGTAGCAGCAGCAGCAGAAGAAGAAGAAGAAGAAGTAGCAGCAGCAGCAGAAGAAGAAGAAGTAGCAGCAGCAGAAGAAGAAGAAGTAGCAGCAGAAGAAGAAGAAGTAGCAGCAGAAGAAGAAGAAGTAGCAGCAGCAGAAGAAGAAGAAGAAGAAGAAGTAGCAGCAGCAGAAGCAGAAGAAGATGAAGTAGCAGAAGAAGAAGTAGCACAAGAAGAAAATAAGAAGTACCATGACAAACACTCGAAAGAAGCTCGAAATTATCAAGAAGGGGATATCGTAGCGATCAGAAGAACCCAGTTTGGACCAGGTATGAAAATCAAACAAAAGTATCTGGGGCCTTACAAGGTCAGTCAAGTGAAAGGTAATGATCGATATGAGGTGATTCGAGTAGGAAACTTCGATGAAGATGGATCCATGATAACCACAACATCAGCAGATTATATGAAGCCATACGTATTTCCTTCAGAGGCTGAAGGCTTTCGAGGATGGCCGAATGTGGGATTCGAAACTGGAATCACGTAGTATCGGGCTACAGTGGCGGCGCGTCGCGGGAGAAAGTAGAAGGAGTGAGGGGGTGTGGGGGAGAGAATGAGGAGTGAGTTGTGAGAAGTTGTTGTGTTCAAGTCGTTCATTGTATTTCAATGTATTTTTCAATTTATTTAATATAGTATTGTTTGTTTCGTTTAATTCGTGTCTTATTCCGTTCGCCCTAAACCCAAGATTCTACATATATATATATATATATATATATATATATATATATATATATATATATACACACACACACACACACTCCAGAGCCTTTATTCTTTGTAATGTAATCTACAAATGGACATTAGTAATGCCCATGAAGTTTGTACATTGTACAAAATCACTGTCAAGAATGTCAAAGAAATCATGAAACTTTTTCAAGACTGTCCCAACTTTGATTTCATGCACTAATATCAGCCACCTCCCTAACATAGTGTCCCAGACTAGACATTATATACACACACATACATTTGCACATTGTTGTTAAGAGAAACATTTTAGGAATATTATTCCAATCATTTTTTTAAAGTACCGGCGGCGGCGCTTATAAGCGACTTGCGCAATGTTCCCACTTCAATACAATTCCTACTCCAAGGATTTAGTTTCGACAAGCTCTCGTAACCGTTCTACCTGAAGCGAATTCAGAAAAAAAATCGAAAAATATCGTATATTGTGATACCTACCACAAAACTATTAGTATTAATGCACGTCATCCCCCTTTATAGTATACAATACAATGCTTAATGCAATTTCAGAAGTTTAAATGATAATGGCTTTTGCCATTGCATTTAGTGCTCTATTGGTACAAAAAGTTTAAAGATACTAGTGGTGTTACAAAAGCACCTAGTAGTAATAGTTACTTTATAATATATTAATACCGCAATTTCTGATCATATTACATATTCACTCATGTAGAACTCATTACCAACCGTAGTGCATTAAGTGCGAAAACTAATTATTTTAAAATTAATACATCGACACAAATTTGACAACCCCAAACTGTCAGAAACATCACACAACAATTCTGAGAATTTCAAACTGCTATCACGGCTTTGATAAAATTGCGGGAAATCCGAATTTGCAATTTCCGAGATCAAAATTATGCGAAACTACTCTGAAAAAAATATACACGACCTTATTTAAAGATGTATTGGAAGAACAGATTTTATTCAGTAAAAACTCAATACAGTAACTGTACATTTTCAATGAAGTAATTGTACCAACACACCGAACATAATTTGAACTTATGCAATTTTCGAAAACTCAGACTTCAACGAAAATGCTCCAAGCACCGTTCTTAAGAGTCTTTTGCTCTATCCGGGGTACAAATTTAATAAAAAAATTGGATCCACTTTCTAGAAAATTTTGAAAATGTTAAGGCTTCAAGTAGAATACTCCCAAAAGTCAAAATATTCGTTTTAAACTGGCAGGGCCTGGAGTTCAGCCGATCAGTATGGGAGAATATCAATTTTTGAGAAAACAGCCTGTAGCGTTTAGGCTCTAGCTTTGCACAAAGAGCGAGAAGCATGTTTTGCCGTCAGCCAATTTTTCGGTATATACCACCAACAAAACGTGGATTCTGAGTAAATAATGTGTTACAGGATTTACAACATACAGGTACAGGATTCATCCACTTTTCTCTATCAGGGCCCTAGAATAGTTTTTCTGCCGAAAAATCGCATTTTTTTCCGCAGCATTACAATATGTTCTCTATACTACACGGGTAGGGGGTATACGGAAAGGAATAGTGCCGCAATAAGGCATGGGTAGACCGGGCGATAGCCCGGGACCCTGTAAATCAAGGGGCCCGATGGGGAAAAATTAGTAAAGAGTTGAAAAAGAAATTTGAACTTGAGAAAATCATTATTGTAATTTTATAAGTTGCGATACAATACTCTATTTTATAAAATTTTCAATTAATTTTTACCTTAAATAGTTAATTATAGTCATTACTTACATGAAATGAATAAAATGACTCTAACATTGAAATAGGTTCTACTGAAATTCATAATTGTTATTCTGTGATTTTATTAAACAGCAAACACAACAATTTTTTTTAGCGTTTTAATCTCACCGTGGAAATTGTATTATTTGATCACTATATACTTCTACTTAAAACTGTTATTTAAACCGTATATTTCCAAACACTTTTTCTGGCTTAGACGTGATTTTTTTATATTTGTTTAAATAAAATAATACATATAGTTTCTTGATACAATTTTCATTTTTTTTCCCCGATGGGAGGGGGTTTCGTTTCAGCATTGCCCCAGGCCCAAAATTGACCAGCTCCAGCACTAGGAAGGGAGAGTGACATGGCGAAGCGTGTAAGACGACGAATTCGATATTTCTTGAACTTACAAATAGGTAGCAGGTCCTGCTCAGGCCTTTAGGGTTCCCTGGCTGCTAGAAATACAGTACATAACTTGGAAAAAGCCAGTTCAGTATAACCCCTGAACTGCGTCATGCGCAAACGCGATTTGGAAGGTGGAGCGCAAAATGTTTGGTCTTCACAGCGTAAGGAATTACTCTATTACGATAAGTTATTTTAGCTCCCACCTGGCATATTCGTAAAATGCACCTTAAAACATGTAAAATCATGTAATACGTAGGTTTTTCGCAATGAAGACGGATCACAAGTTTGAATCCAAAAATGGCGAGGTGGTGTAAGATGAACAGCGCTGCGGGTAAGATGAGTTCGAAACTTGAATCATCTTCTTCGACACGCTTTAATATATGAGCACTCTTTGTTAACTATCAATCAGGGGCGTAGCTAGGCTGATGCAGTCGGTATCCGGCACCGGAACACCAAAGGCAGGGGCCTCGAATGAGGACGCCCCGATTCCTAATATAGAACGATTTTCTTAAGAATGGGATAAAGTGCCAGTTCGCGAAACAAGTGAACATCACGTGTACTTCAGAGAAGTATCCCTCCGCCGTGTCAGCTGTTTAGTTACGCCCCTTCGTAGTGATTGTTTACGGCTCACGCGAAGACATCACTATAGAGATGCCTGAGTTTCGCTTAGTTATATGCACGTACGCGAGTCCGGGAAATATCGAAATTTATTTACGTATGTGGGAAAATGTCTTAACGTGATCTCACATTCAATAAAAGAAAACTGCCACGAATGTAAATAAAAAAGAAAATTGATTTTTCAGGGGACGTTCAAATACCTTTTCTGGACATTTCACAGCAAATGGCTCATCCACTTTTGTAGTGAAGAGGATGTTTTAATTATAATTATAACACCTCGACTATCAAAACTTGGTACTATGCTCTCATAACTCAAATGTGTTTTAATGATTGTTTTATATTCCACTAATGTTATGCTTTTCAATGCATGCCTTGATCTACAACTAAAGGCTTTATTAAATTTTCTTGAGAGTTGTTTCCTTTACAAGCATTCACTTTTCAAATAAATATTTTAAATGCAAAATATCGATAGAACATATCTCTATGATGTTAAAAGAATGAATGCGATGGGTATTAAGAATGTCCTGTTAAGGTACATAAATATATGTAATTTCACGAGATTATTTATGTAGCACTTTGACCAAAGGGGTGGAATTGTTAATTCCATTACACTGGGACACCACATAATAATAATAATAATAATAATAATAATAATAATAATAATAATAATATTTTATTCATTTTCACATAAGTTAAAGAATTCAGCAAATGCACCTGAATGAGAAATTGCTTTCGCTTGGGTGCAGTTCAAGCAAGCTTGTAATGAAAACGAAATCTGAGATATGGTAGAAAAACAACAATTTATAAACAGTATTACAAAACAGAATCCTATCATAATATAAGGCCAGTTCAGCTTTAGAATGATTCTGATGCTGTAAAGAAAAGCACGAGCTTAATACCTCCTCTTATTGGTTGCTTGGATTTGGGGTTGTGCACGTGTTATATTTCGCTTCTGAAAATAGTTCTTGTCGAAATTATAAATTTTCTTGTTTAAATGCAACTTTGAAAATAAAAGAAGGGGTTTAAAGGAAGGAGAACGATTGTAGAATCCAGAAAACAGTTACCGGTAACTGAATACGGTCATTGTCCTGAAATATGCCGAAGGCGAAGGGGTCGAGTAATGGCGGCGAAGGAACCTTATACCCGCCGTCCGATGCTAACAGCTCTATCGACGGTTGACTTCTCTTCGCTTAGTGCGACAAGATAGGCGTAGAATCTTGAAATTATTTTTCTTTTTGTGCGTACCTACCATTTTATATTGTATCCTGTGTCAGAAAAGTCTTCTATAAAACATAAGAGCGGTAGCTCATTAGTATGCGTTGAAAAATCTTCAGTTATATGTGTGTTTTCTCTTGTGGCTTGAGAAAATCCCACATTGGTCTTTAAAAAGATTGCCGAAAGCACACAGTAGTTCACAGGAGTGTCTTCGTCAAGGGTATACTAAACGCACGCAGATAGGTGAGTACACACAGAAACCTTCTCACACCTGGGAAAGTAACGATTTGGGCGTAGAACACCTTCCGGACGAGTCTGCAATGACTAGGAATGACGATTGTGAAACGTGATGCGTGGGTTACTGCTTGAAATCGGAGCTTCATTTTAATCGCAGGCGGAACTGCTGTTGTCGCGTACGCTTCTGACAGTACGTGTACGTGTACCATTTACGAGGAACCTGGAGCAATAAACATGGGCCGATGCAGATGAGGGTAGTAGTCGCGGATGAATACTATGTTTGTTTACATGAGGATTATTCTAAGGTTGAACAAAGATTAGATGGCCATAATGAGGCCCCTTTTTGACCAGGAGTTCCGGAGAAAGTAGCTACTCCTATGGTATAAATTCTTTCCAAATATGACGTTTAACGAACACGAATGTAACTATTGTAAATGGGGTACTGTGACTTTACGGAGAAGAAGCGGCTTAACTGGCTCAGGGCATTAATGGATGTCACTGTAATGCCTCTGACCGGGAGGTCTTAAGAGTTTGAGTCCAGACGGTGGAAGGATGTTCAATAATAGCTACATCGAATTCAGCCGCTGTTAAAGGAGAATCCTAGCGACCGGACGCTCTAATCGGTACCTTTCCGTGGTTTCTCCACCAGGCGAATGCCGGACCCTAACGAACCGGCCACGGACCGAGCGCGTTCTTCTTCCTTGTCCTATCCCCACCTCTTACATGCATTTGAAAGCACTACACTATCACACACGTCGTGATCTTAGAGCTTGTCCCGTATGCAGTAGTGTCCCACCGATGGGAGATTCATGGTCGAGAAAGACCCAGCAAGCCGAAGGTCAGCGCGGAATCTCGCCATTTAGCGGCGGAAGATCACCGCCAACTCCCGCGATAAAATCAAGCTCAACACTTACCAGAGAAATGACAGCCGTAAACACACCCGGAAACACCAATCAGTCAAAGAAAAGAGAAAGTGTAGAAGTGAATCCAACTAGTGGGATACAACAGAACATACTTTCCCGCATTATTTCTAACATCTGTAATTTTCGAAAATTCAAAGAGTTCCACGAAAACGAGGCCTAAGTCATTCTTTTACGCTTCCCTCGTTTAACCGCGGAAAAAATGTACAGAAAAATAGAAGCAGTTTCTGAGAAAATGTTTGTCATAAATTGAATTTATTTCGATCAGAAATTACACGAAAACAACTAGATTTTTCAAAACAATGTACATGGCCTTATTAAAGATCTGATTCTTTAGAACAAATATTATTGGGAGTAAAAATGATTATCTTCAACTTCGTAGTTTTCAAATGTTACCTTTTTACAATTTTCGGAAATGAGACTAGCAGCACTTTTTTTACCGTCCTAATACAGACGGAGAGAAAATTTAAAGAAAAATTGAAGTCGTTTCTGAGAAAATAATTGTTTTAAAAAAATTGGCCCTACACAAAATTCCGCGAAAACTACTCATATTTTCGAAAAATTTTAAATGACCTTATTTCAAGACCGTTTCTTTAAAAAACATATTTCATTAAGAAAAAACATATCTATCTATAATTTAGAAGTATGAAAACACTTCAAAATTTCCCGCTGTGTAAATCCGATACTGGATGGGGAACATGGATTTCAGCAGCTGTCTACCCTTACAACTATTCAAGAATACGTGCTGTGGTTAACACTACTGAGAATGAAGCATCATCAGTCAGATTAGCAAAGAAACTTCCTAATTATTTGGAAATACAAAATGAACATGTTTTATTACGGTTCTTTTCTCTTTATTTGCCAGATATCACTCGACTAGCATATAAGTCTCTAGTGAAATCATAGAAAATTGTGGATGATGCTGTACATTGGCTACAGAAGGAGTCCGGGGAAAAAAGATTTTTGTTATCAGAAACATGTTGGAGAGTGTTTTATCAAAATTCAGATTTACACAAACTTTAAGATATTTCGAAAATTCTAAAGGGTGACAATTCAGCTGCTGAAGAAATTGATCCCTCTGATCTATTGTGTTTAAGATTTGTTCCAATAACCTCCGTCGACGTTGAGAGATCTTTCTCCTAATTGAATGTTTCGTCTGTCAGAAGGCCCAACTTATTCCCAGAGAATTTAAGAAACTTGTTTTTTTTAAGAAACCAAAAACGTTTCTCATCTTAAATTATTTTGTCTTAAAACTAATTTCTTTTAATCTCAGTTTTTCGTCTTAGTTTTATTAAAATGTTGTGGAAACCATATCTCTAACAGTGACCATGTACCAAAACTGTTTTAAGTGTCTTTTGAGCTGCATACTTTATAGATTTATAGTGCCTAAACTTCCGGTCTTTAATTACAATGAATTGTAAACCATTTTTTAAATACTAATTTGAAGATTTTTCTAATTCAAATTTTCTTTTAATATCAATAACAGGATCTCAAACTGTGATTCGCAGTCGTCCCAGTCGTCTAGGGCGGAGCGATTTTAGAGATACACCCTGAGCATGCTACCAGGTGAAACTTTGGGCTATTTGCGGTTGTTGCCACGTCTCTGGGATGAATCCAATTTCGTTTCTGTGATATTTTGTATTACAAGTAAATATTTTCCTTGGATTAAAGAGAATAAAGCATTCGTTTAGTTAATAAGAATATTTCGTTCATTTAACATATAAACATAAAAAATCCTGATATTTGTTGTAGTAATTTAGGTACACTGCGTTCTCCGAATCCACGAGCCTATATATAGAAGATTAAGTTCACTGAGTTCCTGGAAGTCTTAGAATTTTGTGAAGCTGTCGCCGCTAGCCTAATTACTTAACTATGCTCCGTGAAGTCCCGGAGGTTAAGCAATTCGAGACATCACGAGTTTCTGGATGGGTGACCATCTGGGAACCCCGGGGTATCTAACGGCGCTGAGCCCCTAGCCAAGGGATAAAATGCAATGACTGACGACAAACGATGACTGACTAGGTTAAAGGAGAGTTACTCCGCTCCACATTCGACACTAGTTATGTGGGAATATAGAACGTTACGTGTTAACCTGACAGAACTTAAAAAAACGTGTTCCGTTTCAGTTACGTGGTTCTGTATCTTAAGTATAATCGTAGTCGGAGATTTCCAATAGTTTATGTGTTAAGAATGTTGTAAATGATATTTTGACTGTTCAAAGAACTGACTGCCCCAGCTGGAATCTCCCAGTTCACGCCCAGTCGCTCTAACTACATGTCCACTTTCACCATACTCCACCATTCCCTGTCCATCACCATACTCTTCTTCCCCACACGTCACATACAGTTTTTACTTTTTTTACTAAATAAATCTAAATCACTCTAAACGCCCCCATTGATGATGTATTCAACATTTCACCAAATGAAATTGTGAAATGTATAGTATAAAATGTTGCACTAAAAGTAGCCTATATGCTAATAATAGTAATGTATTAAGTAGCAGACAGTTGCACTGAAAATGCGGTGAAACAGTGCTACAATCAACCCTGTTGCAGACGATGTCTAGTGCCGCGGCAATCGGTTTGAATTTCACGCTCGGAAGTAACATTTTTTAAGCTCAATTCTGTCGAAGACTTTCTGTGTTCCGAAAATGTGGATCTCTCATTCTTTATGAAATTCGACACAGAATGAGGGTTATTTCTTTGTAACAAGAGCTTCCCGGTATATGTACTAGGTCTGCTACCGATTAATGTAGAAAGGTTATGCTAACGTAAGCCTCAGCAAATTTGGAGAGAATGGAAAAAAGGTTCTCCAAAAGGTACCCCAGAGGAATAATGTTACACAAATAAAACAATCTATCTTTTTTAAATAGACAACACATATACACAACAATACTTTCAAAAAATCTATTCAAATCATTTCACAGAAGGAGCAAACCAGACAGTGAAATTCTTGGATTGTCCAGAAAATTATCAATTGGTAGTAACTATTAACTGGATGAAAGTAAATATCATTTAACATGCAACGTTTTTTTCTTTCATGCAATGCTGTTAAATAAATATAGTAGCTAGAAAGACCCAGTTGTAGAGGTCAATTTAAAATAACTTTCCAAAAATACAGAATAACTATAAACTTGTACCTCAACAGCATATACTTTCACGCATTAATTGTAAATTTGATATTTTCGAAAATTCGGAGAGATCAACAAAATTGAGACCTGCGCTATTCTTTTGAGCGTTCCTTGCTTTATGCGTGGAAAAAAATTCAAGAAAAATTTGGAGCGACAATTTCTCTTATAACTTGCATTAATTTCAAGATCGAATTACGCAAAAACAACTTTTTTTAAAAAAAAAAAATTGTACTTGATCATTTTTAAAGAGCTGATTTTTTACATCATACTTTAACGAAGGCGAACATCTCTATCTTCCACTTGGTAGTTTTGAAATGATAACTTTTTTAGCAATTTTTGAAAATACGGAGTTTGCCGAAACTGAGACTAGCCGCATATTTTTAGCGCCCTGTGATAATACGACGAGAAAATTTAAAGAAAAAATGGTACCGCTTAAAAAATGTTTAAAAAAATAAAAATTGCCTATATTTCACGCAAAATTACGCGAAATCGTCATATTTTGCGAAACATTGTACAAGTTGTAAAAATTGTACTACTTATTTCCAGATTTTTTAAAGAACAGATTTCATTCAGGAAAAAATCTCTATCTCCAATATTGTAGTTGTACGAAGACGCACCGCTCCAAAAAATTGCACATCTCCAATTTTCGAAAAATCAGTGATTTCAACGAACGCGAAATCTGCAGTTTTCTCGTAAGCGTCTTTTACGCTATCCGAGAACAAAGTTTAATAATAAAAGAAATGGTGCGATTTATGAGAAAATTTTGAAAATGTTTTTGAGGCATCATGTAAAGTACCCTCAAAAATTAAAATATCCGGTTGAAACTCCCAAAGCGTTAAGTTCATTCAAATCCATGGAGGAATATAATTTTTTTGACAAAATCGGCTGATCAGGCGCTTGCGATGAACACACAAACGCTACACGGACGGACAGACAGACGTTCTGCCGTCAATCGATTTTTCGGTATCAAAGACCCACAAAACATGAATTCTGATTTCACCGAGTTAGAGGAGGTCATTTACTAAATACAGGAACATGATTTATCCACTGTTTCGTTACCAGGCCCCGACAAGCTTCTCTGTCGAAAATTCGCCGTTTTCCGACGCACGATTACAATACCTTCTCTTCTTATATAGTTGTATGGGCGAGAAAGTAAAAATGGTTATAACTTGTAAAATTTATTTTAAAGACATTTACCAAATACAAACAAAATTAATGCGTTTGATATAATGAAATTGTAACTATGTCTCTTCACAGTTTGTAATAGTTTTATCCATAAATAAATGATTATGATCATGCACAATGATAAGCTCTAAGAAACAGAAAATCAGCCCTATTTCATATTTGAAAACAAAAGAAAGAAAATGAGGATTTTAGGCACTACTCCAGCACTTGTCTAGAGTGATTAAAGGATCTTCAAAGCCTATAAAAGAGAATCAAAACTCCTGAATTCTACCTGTAAATATGATGACACAACAAGAGATGATCTTTCAACATGGGCTGAAATTTCTTCCACTGCTGGGCTCAAACCTGAAACCTCCAAAATATGAGGCACAAGGGGTACACTACAAGAAAAGCAGTATTTAACAGTCACTGCTGATATTACACAAGAGGATCATTTTCAAATGGACTGTAGGTCATCTCTATGGACAAGTCAATGTGACACAGGTTGGTAAAAAATAATGGAATCACTTTAAAATGTTTCAAATATTAAATTTAAAATGTACTTTCCTATAAAATAAATATGTTTGCCTACTGATCAATTAGCACACCCTGAACATGGACTAGACTGGACTGGACTGGACTGGACTGGACTGGACTGGACACAAGGACTAGCAATCTTTGAATATCATGCAATCAAGTTGTTATAATACTAATCATTGAATACCTACTGTTCATTTCATTCTATGCCGTTCATACAAATCAATTGTTTAAGTTGAAATGAAAGTATGTGATTTAACTTTTGGTAAATATTTCAGTATTAAGGCAGAACAACTTTACTATTTCCACAAAATAATATTAAAATATACACGTTTCATGATACTTCCTGAAACCAACCCACTTACCCATACACCAGACAGAAAATTAAAAAATGTGATGATCTTTACCTATTCACATTCATTTAAAAATCACTGAAATTGCACTGAATTATCACAGCACAATGCATAGCATTTATTATACAACTACATGCCAATGAAATAACATATTAATAAGTCATACACATTTGGAATATACATTTGTCTTGAATTTTTCAAACAAGATAGAAATATAAAAAGGAAGTTGATCATTTACAAAAATGGTTCCTTTACCCAGAGATTTTTAATCAATGACATTCAACATTCAATTATACATTTGTCTTGAAGGAAAAAAATAAATCCACTGATCTCATTTGGCAAATGTTTCAGAAAAATTTGCACAAATATACACAACAACTTGAGGGTACCAAGGGGGTTTAGTTTTCCTCAATAACCTTGGGTCAAAAAAGCTGGCATTCAGCTATATCAAATACGAGAGTCCCTTTGAGAATCCAGCTTACCTACACACACTTGAGATGTAAATTAATTTGGCCACTATTTTAGTCTATGAGGGTTTAGGCAGATCTTACGGTCATAAATAAATACATAAACATGTTATCATGTTATCATAATATCATGTTAACATAAACATGTTGATCATAAATACATCACATGTTAGCACATTTTAGAAGGACATAGATGTTCTGGAAAATAAACCATGCTTTCAGCATTACACTTTATTATTCCTATCAGAAATAATTTAATCATTGGACATTGAATTAAAATGAATACAGGGAGAGATATGTTTTTTACTCATTCTAGCAAAGAGCACAGCTTCTTTGACGCAGGACTGAGGACTCATAGATGGAAACTGCTTCACTTAATCCATTACCTGTCCTCTACATTTAAGTATCTTTTCTGGAACATTCTGAATAGGGTCCAACAATCCAGTGCAAATGTAAATCAGAGGCAAGCCACAATGCTTCACAAGAATACCTAATTTCACCATATTTAATTTAAATTACATCATTTTATTTGTTTAAATTAAAATCACAATTTGAAATTTGTTGATGTTTTTCCTACGTCACCTTCTTTGGGAGTTATACCCATAAATGACAAACAACATCCATTTAAACACCATAATTCATTACATAAAAAAAATTAATATTACAAAACCTCTCTGGATCTCTGCTTCTTCATACTCTTCCATGCATGCAAACACATGAACTGATGAATAAAACTGAACCTGAAATGATCTCTGGCCCCTCCTGAATCATAGATTAGATGGCTGTGGATCGTGCCTTAATTTTCCCAATGTGTGTCCTAGAAGTCTTTCCCGTGGGCGGTTGTAGTGGTGGTAATAGTGTTGGCAGTATTGCTAAATTAGTTTCCAATTTCACTAAGAAGCAAGGTACTTCTTGCCCAAGTTCAATAGGTTTTGCTATTATAAACGTTTTCATACAATAAATTATATAGTGTATAATTATATGTGTAAATGTGGCTGTCCCCTGTGGTTTAACAACACTTTTCCTGTATTTTATTGGCAGTGATCCACAAAGATGATAGAGTTATTAACTACTTCGTTCCTATTTCTTTACTTTCATTATTCTTTATTTATCATCTTCCACAATTCTGTCAAATCTACAATTTTTAATTATCACTTGTGAATCTACAGAGAAACTTCACTTCCCTGAAAGACAATTGTCTCTGTTCATAATATTTTTTCCTTTGTGGTCCATGCTTTTCCACATTACAATATAACCACATAAAGAGCAGAAAGGTCGAGTAGTTACAAAATTCACAGTTCATCCTAATAAGGGGAAAAATTGCTCACAAATAAAGAGAATCACCCACAACTCAGATATAAAAAAATATAATGAATTAACAATTCTCTAATTTGGGCTGATGATGACAGTGTAACATGAGAAAAACAAGATAAGGGACAGATACAGCATGTCTCAAAAGAATTGTTAATGAAAGTTAAACCTGACAATGCAATGAAACCTCTTTGAATGTCATAACGCCATTGCCCTCCATCATAAGAAAGTCAGCTGCTTACAGGAAAAAACAAATACTTTACATCCATCTAATCAAAGTTTTTGAAATTTTTGTAGCATTTTCTTGTATTTGTTCTTGCCACATGGTTTTTGTTCCCGAGTCAGTGATGCTGATCATCCTGATAGAATATCCTCCCTAAAAAAATTCTTGACTCCACAAACGTTCTAGTAGCAATTCCCTGCTCTACCTTCTGATAAGTGCATGTTGGGTCACTTTGCAGCATCTTCCACAAAGTTTTCTATCAACTTGATTGTCAGTGGGCAAATGTTCATTGTTCCACCTTCAATGAATTTCCATCTCAATGAAATTGTGAATACCATACTTAGATGATGTATTGTAATGGCAAAGAATCAGTGAGAGAACATTTCAGACTGTATTCTTTAGCGCTCAGACTGATGTGAATCCTCTAATAAAATCAAATAAGAGGCTCAGGATCACATCCGACGTCACATCACATCACAGTTGAATTGAACTGATGCCTTATTTTACGTGGCGAGACTCCCAACAGGCACGCTCTTCCGTCTGACCATGCAAATTTCGCTACGCTCCTTTCACCCACTAGCAGAGGAAGGAGGTATCACTCGGGTGACGAAATAGGCGATCGTCATCGCCACCATCCCCGCCGCATTTTTAGTAAGTATGAAGGTAAACTCCTTGCCATATACCTATGATATGCTGAAATATCAAATGAAATGAGATATGGCAAAACACTCAAATTCCACCTTCAAAAATGTGTCCGGTCTGAAAGTGAACGAAAATAGAACAAGTCATTTTTTCTCAAAATGACCTTTGTTTGGGATACGTCGTTATTATTCTGAGCGCCTCATATCACATCATATAAGATCATCACATGAAAATGCTCTCGCCTCTACCTCCATTAAATACAGAACACATTCACAAATGAACAAGGTGAGCAGTAAACTGGAAACTCAGTCTGAATATGACAAGATCTAAGTAGTACAAACACATCCTACTAAAAGCATTGTTGGGACATGTAGTGGAAAATGGCTTCCCATCCAGTTCAGAAATATTCGTTGTGATTTATTTACGTGCGAGCATTATCTTATTTATTTACGTTTTTCAACATAATGTTTAGTATCAAGAGGGCATTATACAGTTATTTTAATTTGTTCACATTAATTTTAATGAAAACAAAAACACTACTAAATAACATAAGCATCGTGGTAAATGTGAGCAACACTAATACTAAGCAGACGATTTCCTCTTCAAGATAGAGGTACATGTTTAATACTCAGTGACATTTTTACCAGGCCAATACAAAATGTAAGTTTCTTTAGGATGTCAACCAAAAGAAAACACAATATCACTTTAACTTTATTGTAGAAGACACTTTTTTTATAGCACCCTCCAGCTATTTTCCCAAATAATCACCATCAAAATCGTGATATTTGTCACACCATGGGATTAAGATTTGTATCCTTGTGTTGCAGAAGTCTGCTTGCCTGAGATAGGTACCAATGTCTGACAGCCACCTGCAACTCTGCATCAGTGTGATAAGTGTACTGCTGACCAGACAGAATATCTTGAGGAGTAAAGAAATGTGGAAATCGCTGGGAGGGGAAGGGGGGGGCAAGATCTAGCCTATAGGATGGAGCAACAGATCTGTAGCAGTTTACAACCTTGGTTCATAAATGATTCGTAGCATTAGGATCCATTGGGAGATGTCTCAATTCTGGTGGTGATTATGTGGAAAAAGAGTGCCTGCGAAAATAATGTTTTTCAGGAAATTAGGTATCCTTCTTGTTAATGACTTACGGAAACTTACTTTCTGGATGCAACTTGTATCACACATAGTTATCCATTTTATGTATAACAGTTTCATGTCAGCTCTGGTTTAAGTGAAATGGGATTATGCATATTTCAGGGCTAAAAGCATAAACTTCCATGCATAAACTTCCCAGCTCTACTAGAGTTAAAGAAGAGTAGTGCATCAAAATTATTGTATCGTAAAGGATAATGAAATCTAGAGAAAACAAAGGTTTTCTAAAATAGACTAAAGGAGTTACAACAGCACATACTTTCTCACATTATTTCTAACTGCTCCGCAATATTATACTACAACATGAACCTGCCAAAGTGTTTCAACCAGCATAATTTTTTTTCTGCATCCCGACTCGAACTCAGGCTCTCCGAATTAATTTGCCGTGCGTCTTACCTGTAGGTATGGAAACTGCGTGACTTTTATATACGCACGTATACGGGAAAGTAAAACTAATTTTGTGATGCGGAAAATAGCGAAAGCATTATTTGACGTATCCTAGTCGGGCCACAAGAGAACCGCCCGCTTCCCTGCCTCGCTCCCAGCTCGATCCCCCTACTTCTTACGAAATGCTTCAGAGCCCCTCAGAGCCGTCGGAGGAGCCGAAAGGAGCTGGCGCGCCCATGCGCGGCGGTGATGGTGGCGGCGGCGCGGCATGGGGGAAGGGGACATTATATTTTGCAAAATTTCACATTACAACGCGCGTTTTCTTCACATTTGGACAATTGATACGACGTTGGATTCAGAGCACACGTCGTCATCGCGCTATAAGCCCAATTTTTTAAAATTCTTCCTGGAACTATTGCAAAAATTTCCGAACTCATTTTTCAATATTTTCCCCAAGGGGCTTCGTAGCATCAATTCATCAAATACTGTTTACTGATTGAAAATCGACCATTTGTTCAGACGTTATTAGTAATGTAATTTGTGCCTAATCTACGTGGTAGCGACAAATTGAAGTAATGTCGGTACATTTAACCTTAAGCGACCCTTGCTTTATAAGTGGAAAACAACTATCTTATTTTCGCCCGGTGTTCCATTATTGGAACACGTCACCGTTTAAGCTTCTCTTACTCACATAGAACGTATCTGCAGTTTGAACCTGTCAAGGCCTTGCCCTGGCAATTCAGGGAACATGCGCATACCATTATTACGTTTCATTTCTCGTTTGTAAGCTGCTGAGAATAGACGTTCTTGGTGCTTATTTTTGTGCACGCTATCTGTGTGACAAAAGATAATAAAATTTGTTACTACTCTCTTAATAATAAAATATTTTATTTATGTTTAAATTCATTAATATCATTTTGTACGTAATACAGAGAAAACGACTAAAAATTATTAATCACATATGAATGGTTATCAGTTTTATTTAAATGGTCCAATATTGGAATACCAGGAACAAATGGTACCATATATATTTTCTTTATAATTCTTGTACATAATTTTTATTGTGATCAGGATTTTGATTGTAGAAGAAACACAGAGCTGAATCAGGGCTATTAAAAATTGCATTTCTGTTCTTATCAACCAGATCACTGGGAAACAAGTAAAGGGGATAACACTTCCAGCATCCGTTATGATAGTGGGGAGTACGCAATTCACGTGTTTTTTTCGTTTTGTTACTAGCTTCAGCTTGTACTATCAACATAATTTATTGCATGTACTCTCGCCAGCAAGATGCCACTGCGGAAGGACTTTCTTGTCGTGCTATACTAGCACGTTTGGAATATGACAATAATTTCTCCAGTGCATCAGTGTAATCCGCACCACCATCAGTACTCAAGAGAGCGGGGACAAAGATACTGGCGGGAACCCCAATAATTAATCTGTCTGGCAGACAACTGAGGTGAGAAGCGGATGCAGTAATTGTCAGATTTAATGAAGAGAGAGACGTAGCGGCACAAATGTTGCAAATAAAGACCCTACTGAACATAATTGTTCTGACATTGTTAGAGTTTCACATTATATTAATTACCGCCGTCTAAAGCCTGAAAGGGAATGGGAAAAAAGGATATAATTTCTAACTTTCCAAATGGTCCAGTTGTTTGTTTCAAGTTATTTTTTGATGATGATGATGTCTGGGATTATTTAAAACTAGAATATTTATTTTACACGCTCAACAGAAGGGTAATCATGAATTTGTATCGACTGAGGAAATAAAATGTTTCATTGGACTTTTGATTCTTTTGAGATATAATATAGTTTTGGAGAATTTTGCGGGAAACTGGCACAGCTGAGATTTACAATAATGTTGTTAGTTCAGCAATGAGAAGAAACAAATTTGATCTTATAAAAAAGTACACTTACTGTTCGGACAGTGATTATCCGAAGGTAGGTGACAGATTTGCTAAAATGATACAACTACGTAATTTCAATGCTGAACCAACGCTTTGAGATATACAGGGTCTTTAGCAATCCATGTCTGGAAACACCACCTCTTATTTTGGCAACGCATGAAATAGCTTTGGCATCCCTATTAGCAACCCACGGCCGTGTGCCCTCAGATTTCGGAGTGGCTCATTTTAGTTGGAAGAAAGAGAAAGTATTCATTCTGTCCTTGTTAATCTTCAACGTACTGCAGCCACTGCACTGGAAAGAGTAAACACCTGTCTCTTGACAAATGGTGGTCACTTTGAGCATTTACTCGATCAGTTTTTGTCATTTTTACTTTATTTTTATTAAATATTTTCAATTATTATAAATTTACTACCGATTAAGGTTGTATTGATATTTCAATAATTTTATGAAGGCTTTTTATTTGCTAAACAATCAGATTCAATAATAGTAGTTATAATAATAATAATAATAATAATAATAATAATACATTATTAGTGTTATAAATAATGAAGAGCTTGGCAGTAATGTTTCACGAGATATCTTTCTGATTTCTCACTGAGCCGACACTCGCATTAAATAATAATTATTGTTATTTTGGTGTTAATAAATTGATAAACAGTCATAACTTCCCTCCACATCTTCAGTATTACACTTTTGTTTCTTAAGCATACTGGACCTAATCACCTAAAGAGACGTTTTGTTTCTTGCTCATATCTCTGTTCACCCCTCCCCACCCACTCTATGCAGCGCAAAAAGCTTCCGGCGTGTGAACCGCGTACCTGTCCACCTAAGCTCTTGAATGGAAACAAACACACAAACAGGAAAGTTGCTACAGCTAATGACCTGTCGGTCGCATCCTCTGTTGTCTCGACGCGCGAGGCACGGCTGTCTTGAAAGGTGGTAAAAACACGCAGTTGCCGAATTGCCAAAACAAGGACAAGTGCTCCCAGACATGGGTTGCGAGTTAAGTTAAAGACCCGTGTTAAAAATGTTGTATCTGTACGACTGCTTAGGATATTTAGTTACATTTATTCCTTAATCAGGAAAAGATGATGGTTAACTGAAGAGCCTTGGGGAACATATTGTGTGTAAATTGGTTGACAGTCTCCCATCCAATGGTAACCTCAAAATTTATGGTGACATTGTTTTCTTCCCTATCTTTAGCAAGCAAACTCTTACTGATGAGCAGAGGCGGGATTTCGGATCTTTTATTGTGTGTGTGTGTGTGTGGGGGGGGGGGGGGGGGGGGCAAATTTCGGCGCTATTATAAACGCGAAAATATTCGTTTATATTAATGCTTTAAGTTAATTGTGTTGCAAATATATAGGTACACGGTTTTCAATTTTTTATTTATTTGCTTATTATTAAATGTTATTAATTAGATTAACTGAACACAGAGGTAACAATCCTAATTGTTATTTGAGCGGTAAATGTAAATTCAACGATGCATTTTTCTCAGTGAATCATATGTAGAAATACCAAAAATGTTTATTATTATTATGATCACAAATGTTTATACATACCTAGGATACATATTTTAAAATTTACATTAATAAATTCTTTTAATTAAAATGCAATCCCCTGTTTTTGGCAAGATCGAATGTATTTATAGTTTTATTTATGGAGAAGAAGGTGATAATACGAGCCTTCACTTTTAATTCGACATATGAAATGGATAAAATATTTTTTAAACAAATATAACTTCATCTTCATCATTTGTGTAAACTTTATAAAAGATATAAACTTTATTAACTTTTCAGAAAGTCGGTTCAAAGATCAATAATTCAAAAGTAATATTTGAAAAATAAGTAGTGCTACAAAATAGCACAGACTTTCTCGTTTTAGTTTTCTATTCTTTCTTTTTTTTGGTCTGGGCTAGCTATTCGGACTTGCCACTTAATCATGCCAGCTGTCATCTATTGCCGCCCAACGTAAATTTAACTTTTCTCAATTTCTCGGTTTGTGTATATATAGTAGACACCGAAATATTACTTTGAACTACTCATTAAAGAACAGTAAGAACTCGTTCTTGGCCATTTTCATTAAAAAAAATTGGAACCGTTTTACAGAAAATGGCTTTTTTAAGCTTTACCGCAAGTGCTAAATTTGAAGCTATTTTTCACCTAAAATTTTTGAGTCATCAAAAACCTTCATTTGAAGTAATTTAAAGCACCTAAACTTAGAAATGCAATCGTGTTTACAAATTGCTGGAAACGTGCTTATTAACGGCGTGAGAGATATTTCAAAAAATTACATGTGTGTAATTTTTCAAAAAAACAAATATCCCAAAATCATTTTATCATATTAAACAGAGAATCTAGCACTATCCATACAAAACGTTTGGATCTTCTCGAAAACTCAAAAGATTTCTGCGGAAAAGAGCTTTAAATTTCGCATTTTCAGTAACGCTTATTACGCTTTAGTAACGCTTAAGTTAATGTGGAAGTACATACGTAATGTAGACCGCAACACTGAAAGAAAGGACATAGTCAAATTCCTGGATGGAAATTGTATAAAGATGACGTGGTTTGCAAAGAATTAAACACTTTCGGAACAAAGAAATCTTTTAAACTAGGCAAACCGTTTGTCTACTCAGAAGCAGTGAGCATTCTGGCAAATGGAGATCTATGTGAGGCCCTTTCGTTTCGGAAGGTGGCGGAACAACATGCAGCGTTCAGAATAAGAAGCAAAGGAAACCTCGGCAGTATCCAAAAAAAGGTGTTAACGGAGAATGCAACAACTATAGAACCATCTTTAATATCGCACGCTAGCAAAATATTTCTAGGAATTCTGCAAAAGAGATTAGAACACGTGGAAAGGGAAATGACGAAAGAACAAGCTGGATTCAGGAAAAACAGAGATACAAGGGATCAGTTAGCATACATTCGCTGGATTATGGAAAAGACAAAAGAGCACAGTAAAGTGATAGATCTATTTTTCATAGACTACCAAAAAAAAAAACTTCGATAGAGTTAACACGAAGATGTGACAAGTCTTGAGCCAGATGGGAATACTTCCACACCGGATAGAGATGTTTAAGGAGATATACACAGGCCAAGACGCTAAGGTACAAACGGAGCAAAGTATGACGGATTGGTTTCTAATACAGAAGGGAGTACAAAAGGAATGCATTCTGTCTCCAGCTTTATTCAACTTATTCAGCGAATTCGTAATACGAGAAGCGGGTCTAGGTGCATTACACGTGGGGATAAAGATTGGAGGTAGAGAATTGAATAATCTCAGGTACGCTGATGATACGACACTTTTGGCGAAAAACAAAACTGACATGAATGAAATAACAAAATTGGTGAAGATGGAAAGTGAAAAAGCAGCTCTTAAATTAAACTTAAAGAAAACGAAATTAATGTGTACAGGGAACAAGAGAACATGATAATAGATGAAGTAATTTATATGGTGGATAGTTACAATTTTCTTGGGTCACTCATTACCAATGACGGATCTGGTATGAAGGAAATAAAAAGAAGGATAATTCTACACAACAGAGCAATGGGGAAGCTCAAGAAGGTAATGAAAAGCTCAGGAATATCCATGAACACAAGCATCAAAATGATACAGACGATGGTATTCCCTGTGGTATTCTATGGATGCGAAAGTTGGGCACTGAACGATAGGGAACTGAAAAAGGCAGGGAGAAGAATAAGGGATGGCAAGACCCTGACCTTCTTGCTATGAAAATCCGGAGGATCTCCAGGGATTGTACGCGACCTGAAGGAATAATCAATCAATCAAGTAGTTAGAAATGTGTTCACTAGGTGTCGCTACGACGACCGTGTGAGCTGAATGAAACAGTAATGAACGATTCTTTAAGTGATGTAACGACTTCCTTTTCCTCAGCAGAATACATTTCATTTAATTATTTGTGAAGAGAATGTACGAATAATATTCAACTACGTCAGAAGAATTAAATGACTGTCTTAAGCATTCCAGTACTTCCAATACGGATTGATTTGCCGTGACCCTTACAGAAATTTACAACGGAAAAAAACTAAATAGAATACAGAAAAAGAGGGTGTCATTTTAATTTCCAGACAAAGAGGAAGAAAGTAAAATGCAGTCATTAGAAATCAGGAGCGCTAAAACCCGACTGTGTTCTATATAAAGCCTTGGAAGGTAATCCAGCATACAAAGAAACCTCCAGCCGTCTTGGTACATCCATATATTTTAGTTAATAGGATCTCACATAAAAAATACAGTTAAGGGCTCAGGAAACAGATATTGGAATTTTTTCCTCTACTGACAGAACTATTAAGGAGTGGAATAAGTTGCATGGGACAGACTTTTAACCATTTCCTTTAAGTATTGAAAGATACATTATTTAATAATAATTTATTTTATTAACTCATACCCTAGGGAATTATATCTATTTCTGATTACCACTACAATAAAGAACATCAACTAATTCTTTGAATACATTAATAATATTTAAAAATACAATGTTCTCTTTAATTTTCAAGCAGATTATTGTCCCGAATAACACAAAACATTGAGGTGAATAGCATAATGTAAAAAATATTTCTTACACCGTGGTGAACAGTGAACACAGTGAAAAACACGTGTGCTGCAGAGTGCACTCGACTGAGTCGAGTTTGCCAACTCCAACGAATCGATTTACCCGCGACACCTATTGTATATCGCCTATTGTGTATCCAATGCAGTACGGAACGTTATGGAGTATTGCCCTCTCTTTCTATCCGATACAATTTAACTTAAGACTCTCTCTTTCTACCGCAAAGTGTGTTGCCAATTCACAAGATTCGGTGTTAATCGGTTCGTCCATCCTCTCACGCACAAATATTTAACATATTTACTCAACGATAGCTTCAATTGTGTTGATCAACTGACCTTTCTACCAGCTATTCCCAAAACTTTTATGAATGATATGGTTATTTTTAATTGTGTTTGATGGTTTAATTTCGAAAACAATTTTAAATTACAACTTTACAGTGTTTACTTTTACATTCTGATAACCTTAAATTTTCACCACGCGAGAAACGTTTTTATTATTGAAATAAAGCACAAACATTCAGCGGATGAAATGATACGGGTAGTCCAAATCATTGGGATCCGGGTATTTGGATTATTTACACATTTGTTCGAGCTTCTCGTCTTTCCGAACCTGCCGTGTATACACCCTTTTTAATAACACCCTGCTTGATGTTCTCCAAGGCAACTGGAACCCTGACGATATATGCAGATAGCGACTGCGCGCTTCGACAGGCAGCCGGTCATAAATTGTTGCAAAACTACAACTTGCAATGCTTCAGTACATAAAAATCAATATTTATGGATTTTGAAAGGTGTAGCAAGGTGGTAAAAATTTCATGTCAATCCGAATATCCAGCACGGCGGGTGTGGCTGTAAACGCTGACTGAGAAGTGGCAACGCTATTCTCCATATGCGCTGTACTGCAATCAAATGCTTGGACGCACTTTAGTGTTTACTATGACAACTACTTGGAACATCTCTAAGATTCTGACTAATGAGAAAGCTCAATTTGGGGTTGTATGATATGCATGGTTACGATTTAGAAATATGCTGCTCTGGCACTTACCCTTCTTCATTGAAACAGCCACGGCCGACACACACAATCGTAGAAAATCGTATTCGTACGGTGGATAAATAAACAAAACGTAATGAATTGATTTACATAACATAAAATCAAATGGTATGTTTCCGTGTACTATATAAAAATAAATACGCAAATAAAAAACAAGTATGATATTATAATACATCAAAAATTAGTATAAAACCCCAAAAATTGAAGTGCGTAAAATGTATCCGTACACTCTGTTTTTCACCATTTTAAGTGCTATTTTATTAATTAGAAATCTTCTCGACTTTATAATGCCCTCTAATCGTCTGGGCATCACCTGAACGAATTTAGTGGTGACCTCCAAATCTTCCCCATTCTTCCAAAATAGCAGTCCTTAGAGTTTGCTTAGAAGTGTTTCTTTCAGAGATTTTATTTTAGGCAACTCAATAAATGTTCAATTGCATTAATATCCGGAGTCCGTGGAGGAGTTTCCATGTATTGTGATGTATTATACAACATCCACAAGCTAGAAACTAGGGACGCATGCTTCTGATCATTATCTTGCACGAAAACATAACTGTTTGTTAGTCTCAATTTTTCGGCACTGAATGGTAGATTCTTCTTAAGTATGCTAATATAACTTTTATGATCCATAATACCGTCATTAAATTCTAATGTTCCTACCACAGCAGCACTCGTGCAGCCCCAAAACATCACTCTACTACCCTGTTTGACTGAAGGAAGCATTTTTTTCTAGTTATGAACTCTTTTTTCTCCACACTTTTTTGGCGTGTTCTTGAAAAACTAAATTACTTTCATCAGTAAATAAAACTTTATTCCAGAACGCTACTGAACAATTCTTGTAATTGTTTGCAAACTCTACCCTTTTCCACCTATTAAATGTTAAAATATTTTCCACCTAAAATATTTCCTTCAGACTAATAAATAGCTTTCTCCTGTCATTTCTACAATTATATCCACTACAATGTAGAACCTAAACATTTTTGAACAATAGGTGCACTGATATTTAGATTTAAATCAGTTTGTCGTTTAACAGTAATTTTTGCAGCACTTATTCTAGGGTGTCTCTTCACTTTTCTGAGGACTTGTCCTTTCACATGCAATTTAACAGGACGTCCACATCTCTTCAAATTTTTCACCGATTTTCTATCACCATACCTGTCAATAATATCCTGAATGGTGGATTTTTGGTCTTCCTACAATTGAGAGAGCGATAAACAAGAATTGTGAGCTCGTATTATTACCCTTCTCTCTCCATCTGTAGTTTCTCTCATTTTCCGACCCATTTTTCCTTGACTAATTTACTACTTTACTAATTTACATTGATTGAAGGGCACTACACTACTAACGACACTAACTCAACCAACTCCTAGTTTAGCGCAGTAATATCAAGATGAATACTAATAGACACACTTGTACGAATGCGTTATACGCGCTGAAGATGAAGCTCTCCCAATTGCACTGTCTCTGAATGGGTACCCTTTTCATACCTCTCTGTTTTAAGAATGTTTCGAAGGGAAACTTCCTGGCTTCCTATTGGATGCATTTTAAAAGCGCCCTGTTGCACATTTTAAGAAATACTACAACTTACATAATATTAAGTTACTAATATTAAGGTGTACGAATACTTTTTCCTATGACTTTTTATTGGTCGTGAACACAGCACAATTAATAACCTAAATTGGTTACAAATATATAGACGCTAAATGCCTTAAAATAAGGTAATAAACTTAAATAAAACTACAAAGCGCATAAAATTAATCTTGTGCTCTTACAAACACTGAAGAAAATAATTAAGTTTAGTAATATGAAAACTATTTTCATAAGCACGCTGGGGCCCGTTTTACAGAAGTTGCAAGTGAATTCACTGTTAACTCGTGAGAACCGCGGCAATCACGTTTCACAATCATATTTGTTGGAAATATACATTTATATTGTAAGGTTGAAGTTTGTGAACATGTCGACAGTGTCGCCATCTGCGTCTAGTATATTATTGGAAATGTACTATATATTGAGAGATTGAGGTTTGTGAACGCGCCGACACTGTCGTCATCTGTTTTTGGTATGTAAACGAATGATCATATGCATTCGTCCTTTTGTCTTACTGTGCAGCAATGTAGTGTTTGTAAAAGACCGTCAAAGACGTTCAATAAGAGTTTATGTATATGTATTTTGTTTTAAATAAAAGTGAAATGCAGTGTAGTTCTCAAGAGTTAATTTAACATGGTAGCAGAGCGTGGTTTCCGGATGCAGATGAATTGCTGAAGAGGTTATATTGGAGTTCAGCCCAGTGTCCGTCGATTCGAGGAAGTTTGCGACATGGACGACCTGAACATTCCAGCTTTTGATGGAGAGGACTACGCAAACTGGAAAACGAGGTTAACTATCTATTTGAAATTAAAAAAATGCCATGAGGTGACCACGAGGTCGAAGCGAGAAGAAGACAAGGACGTAGAATGGGAAGAACAGAACCTGAAGGCGATGCATTGCATTTTTAGTGCAATTACTAACAAGCAGCTAGAGTTCGTGAATGATAAAGTAAGTGCTTTCGAGGTTATGAAGAAGTTTGACGAGCTATACTCCAAAGAGTCAACAGCGTTGCAGATTGTCTGCAGGAACAAACTAGTTGGACTCAGATTAAAGAATTACAGCGACATAAATGAATTCTTCACTGTGTTTGAGAAATACATAAACGAACTGAAGTCAGCCGGGGCCAAGGTAAGCGAAAAAGAGAAACTAAATTACATGCTCAAAACGCTGCCCGAGTCACTAAGTTATATCGGAGATCTAGTGGATGTTTTGAAGAAGGAAGACCGGACTGCGGAGTACGTGAAGGCAAAAATAAGGATGAAGAGCATCAAGGAGAACCAGGACAGTGAGGGCGTAAAATCAAATGCATTCATCTCGGAGAAGAGACCTAGTGCGAGCGGCCAAAAAGTGTGCTACGGATGTGGTAAACCAGGACACTTCAAGAGGGAATGTCGACAAACTGAGAATCATTGAGGTTCCCGGGGACGTGGCGGAAGAGCACGAGGTAACTATGGAGGTTATGTCAACCAAAGTTATGAAAATGGACATCGCGGAGGCAGAGGAGGACCACGTGGGTCCAGAGGCGGTCGCTATGGTCACGACCGATCTTACCGACAGAACGAGCAAGGAGACCGACATTACCGACAGGACGACCATGGTGGTAGGAACCGTGGAGAACAACAGTTTTATCAGAATGTAAGTGGCGCAAGCAGTTTCGTGACAGAGGTCTTCGCCAAGGAAGTAAACAGTGTAACACAGGATTCAGGTCAGATTGAAATTAATTGGTTGTTAGATAGCGGTTGTACAGATCATATAATTAATAACGAGGAATACTTTTCTAAATGCGTAACGTTAAAAGAACCGATTAATGTAAAAATCGCGAACGGAAAGATTTTAAAGGCAACTAAAGTTGGTAATGTAATTAGCGATTTTTTAGTGTTTGACAGATTAGAACGAGTTGAAATGAAAAATGTATTTTACATTAAAGATCTAGATAGGAATTTAATTAGTTTTTCAAGAGTCACAGAGAAACATGATATTATTGCAAAAGGCATCAGCGCAAAAGTTTTTAGTAAAGATAGGGGTTTAATTGCAGTTGCATGGAAACAAGATAGGTTATATAAAGTGACAAGTGTGATCAACAAAGGGGAATTTAACGTAAACTTCTGCAATAAAGAAAATATGACAATAAAGGAAAAGTGGCATAGGATACTGGGGCACGTAAATTTCAATTATTTAGATAAAATTTGCAAACATCAATTAGTAGATGGAATCCCTCAAAACGTCGAGTCTGAACCTATGAAATGTAAAGTGTGCATAGAAAATAAAATGCATAATGTTCCTTTTAAAAACAACAGAAATAAGGCTAAAGAAATCCTAGAAATTGTTCACACAGATCTAAATGGGCCACATTCAACAGTAGGTATGCATGGTGAAAGATACTTTGTTTCTTTTATTGATGATTATAGTAAACTTGCACGCGTTTACACAATTAAAACTAAAGACCAATTATATGATTGTTTAGTTGGGTATGTAAATGAGGTTGAAAATCTTACTGGGAAAAGGATTAAGAAATTGCGGTGTGATAATGGAAAAGAATACATGAATAATAATATATATCAATACATCAAGGAAAAGGGGATTGTTTTAAATGCGTGCCCGCCATATGTGCATGAGTTGAATGGAACTGCTGAGAGGTTCAATAGGTCAATCATGGACATGTCAAGATGTTTATTAGCCGAAGCAAAAGTTAACAATAGGTTTTGGCCAGAAGTAGTTTGTGCTGCCGCGTATCTGAAAAATAGATGTCTTGCAAATACCGCAGAATTGAAAACTCCTTATGAAATATTTTTTGGAGAAAAGCCTAATGTCACACATTTAAAATTGTATGGAAGTAGAGTCTTTGTAAGGGTGCCAGAACAATTGAGAAAGTCAAAATGGGATAGAAAAGCAGATTTGGGAGTTCTGTTAGGTTACAGTGACGTTGGATATAGGGTACTCATAAATAATAAAATTGTTGTGGCCAGGCATGTAGAGGTTGTTGAAGAAAATATTAGATGTGTAGGTTTAAAGGATAATGGTTCCGTGAGTAAAAGATTAGATGAATCTGGGTGTGAAAATTGGGAAACTGGGTCTGAAGATAACAGCGAGGACGAAGAAAGGTTAGTCGAAATCGAATCTCCAAAAGCAGCGCTAAAGGAAAAAACAAGGTCGGGTAGAGTGGTTAAAACTCCACAACGCTATAGGGATGATAATACAAGTAACTTTATTTATATTAACGTATGTAGTGCAGATAGCCCGGTTAGTTTTGAGGAGGCGATTAATAGCAATGAATCGAAAAGCTGGAGTCAAGCTATGGATAGGGAAATTGAATGTTTGAAGAAAAATGACACATGGGAGTTAGTTAGTAAGCCAGAGGGCAAAGATCTTATAGATGTTAAATGGGTTTTTACTAAAAAGTTTGATAATAGGTACAAAGCAAGATTAGTTGTTAGGGGATTTCAACAAAAGGAATGTGTTGATGATATATATGCACCAGTAGCTAAAATGCAAACTTTGAAGATTTTACTGTCATACTGTTGTCATTTTGGTTTAATTATTGAACAAATGGATGTAGAAACAGCCTTTTTAAATGGCGAAATCATGTCAGAAGTTTATGTTAAACAACCTGAAGGCTACGAAGACGGCACAAATCGAGTGTGCAAATTGATGAAAGCACTGTACGGTTTACGAGAAAGTCCGAGAGCTTGGTATGAGTGTTTAGATACTTTCTTGAAAAGTTTAGGATTCCAAAGAAGTGAATATGATTATTGCCTTTATGTTTTGCGAAAAAGTAATGTCCTGATTTACTTGATAATTTTTGTTGACGACTTGCTCATTTGTTGTGTAAAGAAAAGTCGAATTAAAGAAATCAAAAATTTGTTGTCAAATAGATTTAGTATGAAAGATTTAGGTGAGGTTAAAAGTTATTTAGGAATTGATATAAATTACGAATACAAGAAAAACAAAATGAGCTTGAGTCAGGAAAATTATATTAATTCATTAGCCGAAAAATACAAGATTAAAGACTCAAAATTATATGCTACACCGATGGAAGTTAACTTGAAATTAGAACCAACTCAGGAATTGCGTAATGATATAAAGTATAGAAATTTGATTGGAGCGTTGTTATATATTAGTTCAGGAACAAGGCCAGATATCAGTTATTCTGTTAATTATTTGAGCAGGTTTCAGAATTGTTATGACGGCACACACTATAAGTATTGTCTGAGAATCTTAAAATATCTGTATTTGACAAGAAACCTGAAATTGAATTATTGTAGAAACGAAAATGCAAAAGTTCTTGATTGTTATGTAGATTCAGATTGGGCAGGTGACAATATAGATCGTAAATCTACGACAGGTTATGTGATCCGTATGTTTGACAATGTTGTATTTTGGAAGTCTCGCAAACAATCAAGTGTAACAAAAGCTTCGACGTATGCAGAGTATGTTGCGCTATCAGATGCTGTGAGTGAAGTGAAATTTCTAAAAGATGTAATGAAAATTTTTGATTTGAATTTTGATGAACCGATTGTAATGTACGAAGACAACTCAGGAGCATTGAGTATCGCTAAATATGGTAACTTTACAAAAAACTCAAAACATATTGAAGTCCATTATCATTTTGTCAACGAGTTGTATATGAATGGTTTAATTGATATAGTCAAAGTAAATACTGATGATAACATGGCAGATATTTTCACGAAAGCTTTGTGTAAAGACAAGTTTGTGTATTTTAGGAATATGATGAATATTAACTGAATTTAAGATAGTATGTATATAAATGTAAGGAGGCGTGTTGGAAATATACATTTATATTGTAAGGTTGAAGTTTGTGAACATGTCGACAGTGTCGCCATCTGCGTCTAGTATATTATTGGAAATGTACTATATATTGAGAGATTGAGGTTTGTGAACGCGCCGACACTGTCGTCATCTGTTTTTGGTATGTAAACGAATGATCATATGCATTCGTCCTTTTGTCTTACTGTGCAGCAATGTAGTGTTTGTAAAAGACCGTCAAAGACGTTCAATAAGAGTTTATGTATATGTATTTTGTTTTAAATAAAAGTGAAATGCAGTGTAGTTCTCAAGAGTTAATTTAACAATATTAGTAGCCACTAATAGTTACAAGTGATTGTCCAGTAGTTCACAAGTGAAATTCTACAAGAAACAAGTGTTTCTGTTTCTCAGAACTTATTAGTAGTCTAATGCAATTGTAAATCAGCAGTATTTTGTGACTATAGATACATGTAGGATTAAACGATTTACGATTACAAGTGACGATATTTTTATATTTGTGCGTTCATAGGTATTTAGAATTAGGAAATAGCCGTTTTATCCTATTAGTGAGAGTGAATCAGATAATGTTAAGTGCCTTATGCTCTCGAATTTTTTCCAAAAAAGTACATTTTGTTGCCACTTAATGCTATTGCGAAGAAATGTAAGAAAAAATAGAATAAAATACAAAAGTAAGACTAATATGTAAGAAGTAAATAGAAGGAAAGTTAAAGAGAAAATGAAGTAATTTTCAAATGAATGAAGAAAATATATTATCTATAAAGAGAAGTCTGAAATTGAAGTAAAAAGAAAGGGTGGAAAGTAAAAAGAAATAGAATTGGTAGTAAAAATAAAGGCTAAAACACACAACGTCAAAGACAACAAAATATATGTACGCAAAACCAAAAGACAAAGAGAAACACGTAAAAATATATAAACACAGGCAGTCAACTGAATTCCAAGGAATGCAGAAACGCGCAATTTATTTCAAATAATAATAATAATAATAATAATAATAATAATAATAATAATAATAATAATAATAATAATTTATTAAGTCACATATACATCGTATATGACGAGTCAAATATGATGTATATGGAGGGAGTTGCGTACATCATCTTGTGTGCAGAGAGTGAAGTTACATTTACTGACCAAAAACAAAACAAGGGGCCATCTCAGCATTTGAAAGCTTAACCTCCTTAGGACCAGAGAATAGAATTGCATTGTCGACAATTCATTTGTGGGTATTCCACAGGGCATTCACTTGTATCCACAAGTGTTGTAAAATCTTTGTAAAACAGAGCTTACGAGTAATTGTGATTACTAGAACTTGTAACTTATAACGTGTAACTAGTAACCTTTCTGAAACGGGCCATTGGATGTAATGAATCCCTGTGCTTCTGACTCATAGCGCAGGCAAGGCGGCATTTCAGTGGTTCATCCTTGTGAAGAATAGACGCGATGTTTGAAACATGAATGGAACAAAACTTGGAAATGGAAAAATACAAAAATAAAATAACAAATGGGCAACTTTAATTAGTTTAAAATAAAAATGGTTGGTATGGTCAGGTATGTAACACATCACCCACAACCATGGACGCTACGCCCCTGGGTCAAATGGTTCGAGACGGAAACTGGTTCTGCGCAGGAGTAAAAATCGGTACGCCGGAGTAGCTCATCCTTATCTTTCCACCATGGCTTTGACCACGGACGCACAGATAGACAGTAGTATTACCTACCGTCAATCTATTTTTCGTAACAAGAACCCACAAAACATGGATTCGGTCTACCGCACGTGTTAAAGAAAGTAATTTACTATACACAGAAACACGATTTATCCACTTCTTCGTAACCAAGGGCCAAAATAAGAGTTATTATGTCGAAAATTCGCCGTTTTCCGGAACAGTACTTCTCTTCTTACATTCGTAAGGGCGAGAAAGTAATATATTAAAATCGAATGCCCTTCTGATAATGTACTGGCTAGATAGATTTACGTCACATTCAGAAAATAATAAAATCTCTAATATTGTGGAAGAAAAACATAATTTCCTGAATTTTGTATATGATAATGTAATCATATAGTGTATTCTAGCAGCTGTTAACACTAAGAATAGCTCATTGGGTGATTATATTTTTCGACTTTTCTTAAACATTCACTAAAGCAGTTTTCTTCTTTTTCCGTGTTGTAGTCTGTTCATCACCATTTCTCTCAATTTTCGTATTCTGTTTCTGATCATACCTCTCATTAAATATCTTCATATTCAGAAACCCTTCAAGTACTTAAGTTCTCAAAATTATAGCTTCATATAGGAAAATAATATGATATAACAGAAATTCTAACTTTTCTTATAAACAGATATTAAGAAATACTATGTTCGATTTAAAATAAATTTTACCCATCATAGACTTAAAATCTTAGTTTTCAAACTGCTCACATTCGAAGGACTACATAGGTTTTCAAAAACCTATTATACACACAAGAAAAAGTTTGTTAGATCAACCAATTAGAAGGATGAGGAGGTGCATTACTAGGTGTATACACATATATGTAAGCATTTATACATGTTTCCTTTCTCTTTTGAATTTTTTTGCATGTCCTATTAAAAAGGCACTTGCACGGAGTAACACAATGTGTACAAGACCGATTCTCCCACTGCAAAACATGACATGCACAGTTTACTAAAACTTATTTGTTTCGTGAAAAAATCTTCAAAAACATTAAAAAACAAAAATTTTGTAAAAACTCACATGTCGTTCTTCTTTAAGTTCTGTTAACACATCAGCAAGAGATTCCTTAAGTCTATTCATCATACTATAAGCAGCGAGTTGTTTGGCTTGCTTCTTGGTGCGCCCAATACCTAATAGAGCAAAAAATAATGGGATAAAACTATTAACTTATAACGCACCCCTAATGCAACAGGGCCACAACTCCAAAAACTTCCATTTTGCAGGAGAGCCTTTGGAAGTTTCCTCAAGGGCATATAACAACAGGAATTGAACTGCTATTACTTCGCTATTCATGGAACTAAAAAATGGCATTGTTGGATATCATGTAATAAAAACGAGGGATCTAACAATGGGTGTATCTCAACTTTCAATTTTTCGAAGATGTGGCCCTCTTGCATTAGGGGTGCAGTAAGTACTTTTCAATTGTTTGCTAAAATACATAATACATATCCATACAATACACTTTTCATCACAAAATGGTGAAAATCATCAAATGGTTTTACCCATTGCAGTAATCCATTAAAAGTTTTTAAATAAATGTACACATAAAGCATTTCATTATATTGTGCTTAAGAACATGGTTCATATCAAGGAAATGCAACCAACTTTCCTGGTAAAGAAATAGTGGGCTCATAAAAATAATTGCATCCTCTGTAAACAACTGGTAATTTTCATTTCAAGGCATATAATAAATTATCAATTCAAATTAAAGGATTTGAACACAAGTGAAGTGAGACGTGAGTTATGTGAAGCAGATGAGAAGAAAAAAAAAACAAACAAAAAAACACTTCTCAAACTTTAGGCAGGATGGACACTAAATTTGGGTAATAAATTTTCCTCACTTTCTTGATTTTCCATACATATCAGCATCAATTTTCACTGACTACTGAAATTAAATCAAAGAATTCTGAATCGCTTCCGACTCATGTGATGATGATTTATATCTATATACAATAAGTTAAAAGATGGAGAAAGCACGAATACCCAAACCCTCATTCTTTGAGTGTTAATATTCAGCAATTGTGGTAACACTAGTGCTTGTCAACATTTAAAGATCTTAAATTGAATGCAGTTATGTAGAAAACTTTCAAACCAGAATCAAGAAGACAGGAAGAATCCTGGAAAGTTTAAATATATCTTAAAATTTCAAATACCAAGGATGCTCATGGAAATTTAGATATGAGTGGGGTTTTACTATAGAGAAGTTTGAACATTATTTATATTCAATTATAGGGGAAATAAAAAACAAACATTGTTTCATATAGTTCAGTACTAATATTTGAAGACTAATTACACATAATTAATTTGGGTATGAATTCAACGACTTAAAGTACCCAAATTTCAAATACTTACAATAATTACATGAAATAAAATTTAAAAAACAGATTTCATTATGGAAAGAAATCTCTATCATGAACATTGTAGTTGTAAGAAGACGTCGAAAAAAGTTTCTAACTTTTGCAATTTTCGAAAAGATTTGATACGAAAATGCGAATATTTTAAGCATCTTTTGTCCTATTGAAGACAAAATTTAATAACAAAAATTAGAACCACTTTTGCGAAAATTTTGAAACTGCAAAGGCTTTACATAAAGTACTCTCAAGAATCAAAATGATAGTTTCAAACTGACAGAGCCAATTTTGCCAGATTCGTGGATTTCTCTTTAGATTTGGTGGATTTTTTAAGATTTTCTTGTAAGGCTCTTTGAGGGATTTAATTATTTGGGGAGAAAGTTTAGGGGATGCTTATTTATGTAATAAAAATGTGTTTGCGCTTAAAAAATATACTTATAAACTATATTGACATGATCTTAAGCTCCTCACAATTTTGAACATATTATTCACGAATGCCATCTACACTATAGTGATAAATGTGTTTTCAAACATTTGTATTGGTTTCTAGTAACTCGGCGGGAAATACAATTCAGTGTCCCTCAGGTTAGTTTTGTTCCTAGTTTTTGAACATTAAAAAATGGTGAACGAGAAACAAAAATCGTACATTCAAAAGTACAAAGAGAATGGGAATTAGATGTATTGATACTTTTTTATTATTATTTTTTGTTTGTTTACAATTCGCAAAATACACCTAAACAACCGAGTCTATACGCAAGGAAATGTCTATTCAATTCACCTAATTTTATAAGGATAAATTTTAATTAATATTATTAAATAACTATAAAATTAATATAATAGAATTTGAAGCCCCCAAATCTATTTTAATTTGCGTCATTGGGCTAATTGAGTTAAATGTTAATGTTGAATATTATTTTATGTCGTTATTGTTGTATAACAAGTATTAATGTATTGAACAAATAAAGTAATTTACAAATTGTTTGTTAAATTTACTATGAAACTTAAAAAATAATCTTATGAATCTTAGGGGATTATTTCGTACGCTAGGGGGAAAATGACATCTTATTGTTGGAATACTAACATTACCGTTTGGCAACAGTGCGCAGAGTCCCTCTTTCGTCCGCACTGATCGGGAAATCATGGTGGAAATTCTATTGGTGTATATTTCCACCATGCGGGAAATAATAATTTTGAAGAAAAATCATGTGAAGGGTTTAGAATCTATACGTCGATTAAAAGACGAGGTGACGACCGTGATGTCCAAGCTCCCGATTGGACGACAGCGTCACAGCTGCTATCAACGACCTCGTGTTTTAATCGAAGTATAGCGTTGTGCACAGACGGTCGGATATTCAGGCACGTTTTGCCATCAACCCAATTTTTTTTTTCCGGGAGGGGGACTCAGCGGCGTGCTCTCGTGGCTCAGTGGCGAAGTCGCTTGCCTTTCACCACTGAGATTCCGGGTTTAATTCCCGTAAAATCCCCGTAGAACCTCATGTGACATTTGTTACAACAAAACGAGTTAGCATGTTTCACAGAGGCTAGTCCAACCCTTGTGAAGCGTCCCTAAGCAACCTTACCCGTATCCTTATTCCTTCCCAATTCTGGCCGATAGGTAGATGACGCAGGGCACGTGCGAGACGCGATTCCCTGACTTGACAGCGACTGACGTGACTTGACTACAGAGGTCCCTAATGGGTGCTGACTGTATAATCAAAGAGGATTACTCCTATAATAGTAATTAACGGAAGATTACTCGAAAGTGCGCTCGACGCTCTTAAGAGCTACAAAACGCGTTGCTAGGAAACGCATTAAATTTAAAAAAATCAAGGACCCACAAAACGGTTTCTGACAACCCAAAGTGTTAAAAGAAGTAATTATCAACATTACATAGGAACAAGATTTATCCACTTTTTTTTTTTTTTTTTTTTTTTTTTCGAAATCAGGGTCCCCACAATAGAGATGTCCAGAACAGATAGTTCGGAGGGCAGCACCGTCGCCTCTGGGAGGCAAGCGGCATGCTGCTACAAGCCGCGAGCTTATGGATAAAACACATTAGATTTTCCTTTAAAACGTCGTGATCATTCGTCATTGGAGGTTTCCTCAGCCTATAATGGTTTAAAAACGTTTCTGGTTTATGCAGGTACAATTTCTCACAGTGAGATGTTCTTTTTTCCTCTAAAACAAAGTCATATTTTCACGATAAGTCGTGTCCGATAGTGGACTGGGGCAAAAGGGACCAGAAGATACAGAGTAAGCCTTTGTAGATGCTTTACTGTTCTCAAAAATTAGGAATGTAAAATTATATCACTCTCGGAACAAAAGAGGACAAAAGTAGATTTCTGCTTTGAAGCAAGAAAAGATAGATAGTTATTTCACGTCAATAGTAGGTTACTGGTTCCGCCCATCGCAACTCACAAGTCTTAAGATTTTCCATATTCTTGCAATAGTACAAACAACCCACTGAAGGACATAGCTCTGAATAAGTTGTCAATTACTTGCTTGCATAGTGTGAATATGTTGTCCAATCAAAGCATCATAATATATATGAACCACTAAAATTTTGTAAATTTTCAAGATTTTATTTGCATAAAAGCTGAGCCATCTTCAAAACTTTATTTCTGTAAAAGCTAAGCTCAAATATTACGTAGGTCACAAAATCAAATGTTTTCTTCTGCTACCAGGGCTAAGTCGTATCTCAATTGTATTGCAAGAAATGGCATCAAATGTTTTTTAAAACTTGTCAAGCAAATGATATTGAAAATACTGGGTGATAAGTTTAAAACGCAACCCAGCTGGTCGAGACCCCGAGCGAAAACTGAAAGAATTGTAACACTGTTTCTGGGACATCTCCCTTGACTGCATTCTGCGACAAACTCTTCACTCACACCACCCTCTTCACCTGCCCCTTCCCGTGGTCTGGATCATACCTGCTCAAAGCAAAACAGGCTTCGTCATCATTCACTGTTTTCAGATATGTTTCACGACAAATTTTAACCTTAAAATCATCGGGGATAGCAAGTAGCATTTTAAGTGCGTGATTTGAAATTCAACCTTCAAAATTTGAATTAAGGACAGGAAACTGCAAACATTTTTAAAAATATGATAAAAAGTGCAATATATATATATATATATATATATATATATATATATATATATATATATATATATAAAATAATCTTATATGTATGACAATTAATACATTA
This sequence comes from Gryllus longicercus, assembly GCA_038098605.1. Lineage (NCBI taxonomy): Eukaryota > Metazoa > Arthropoda > Insecta > Orthoptera > Gryllidae > Gryllus > Gryllus longicercus. The sequence goes on from JAZDUA010000539.1 coordinate 635,048, forward strand.
AAAATTCATACTATCTTGAATTATATCAAATTCTGGTTAACTCAGTGCTGAATGTTCCTCCACTCCGAGAAAAATTTCTAACATTTTTGGGACTGTGTTTATGAACATTCTGGATTTTTCCAAACGATTATCGAAGTTTAATGGAGGTAATATTTCTCTCAAATTAATACAAATTTCTGAAATAAATATTTAAAAAGCCGACAATTTATAAAAATATACGGAAGGAGTCAGTTCTATACTAATAGCGCAGGGACTAGAATTTCGTTGGCACTTTTAATAACCGATAAAAGGTCACGTGTAACCAAATGTGCGTTGATAAAATAGTGATTTTTTAAATCCAATTCGTCGACGAAATCCGTAGCCAGAATCTAAATAAATCAAAAAGCAAATATTCTAAATTTTCGAAAATACAAAGTTCGCGAAAAATGGAATCGGTACCAATTTTTATATCGTCCTTTGATATATACGAGCAGAAAAGTGTTAAGAAAAAATTTGGAGCCGTTATTTAGAAGCATTTGTTTAAAAAATTCAAATTAAAAATAACTTAACTACCGCCAACAATTTTGCACGTGTTTCATAATACGAAATACCTGCACTGTGTCGGCAGAAAAACGGAACAAGATTATCGTAGTAGTTCGATTTCTGTGAAATCTGCAGGATAAAACCGAAAAAAAAAAAGATTAAGGATAATTACATTTTCATCAATACGAAAATAGACATTTAGACACTTAAACAAAACAGGCATTATAGGCACATTACAATTTTCATATAATAATCGTAATGCCTCAAAATTAAAAGGTAACCTAAAATATTGCGTTTTCTATTGAAGAAAAAATAGGTAGATATGCAAAAACCCGCAGCTTATTGAGTACATTTTAAGAAGCAGATTCAAATCTTGACAGTTACGTTTTTTGGATTTTTTGAGCATGCTTCATACGAGGTAAAAATAAGTTTAAAATGGAATACGCATATTCTTATAATAATATTGAAACATCTTGGAAGGATAAATTCCTAATGCTTTGCGCCATGTCACCTATTCTTCTATTCCTGTTTACTCTTTCTGACAAGAAACCAGCAATTTTAAGCTCCCATCATTGCAGGATTCTTTCGCCTTTGGCGTATCTTCTCCATTGTAGCAATATCTTGATGAAACTGTTCATTGTGTTAATCACTAATATCACCTCAATTCTGTCGGAAAAAAAGGATGGGAGTGAAGAAAATGAATTTTCAGAGACATTGTACACCTCATGTTTTGGTAACTTTCTAATCTTTCTGTGACCAATGTTTTATAATTATCTTATTTCTTTGTCCCGAGAAATACATGCATAACCTGCTAACTCAATGCCTCGCAATTTTTCTGCCAATATTTCATCCAACACGAGTTTTATAATTTGCGGGCCAATGAAAATCCCTTCCTTTAATTTTACATTACTCACCCGTGGAATTATTTCACTGCTTTGAAAATATATTTTGAAGACTTTATAAACAATTGCCATTCAAGAGAACAGAGAACACACAATTCACGCATTAACCCCCTAATGTCTGTAAGTTTGGATATAAATATTTCACAAACGCAACAGAAGTTATCGGATTGATTAGAACACATTTTTTGTGAAATGATTTGCATTTTATCGAACCAATCCAATTCAACAGATCATGAGGCAAATTTCATCTTAAAACCCCACAGAACTATTGTATTAAATGTATTGAGGCAAACGCCAGAACCAAATACGAGCACACACTGCGGGGACAGTTCCGCATGACATCGACTGTCTCAGAAGCTTCCACCCCAACAGTTGGATACTTGTATACGTACTTGCGATAAAGTAAGGGGATAAAATAATTCCTTTCAGAGACTGATGCGAATTTAAATGTATTTGCATTGATTGCCAAATACGGTATAAAGATGCGGTATATTTAAAAACTGAAGTGACAAGACATTTTTATAACGGTATTCGTAAAATACATATAAAATTGAGTATGTTGCGGGCTCTACCTTTCTGGAGGTAAACGTCTTGTTCCCTAGTGTAATTGACGGAAACGTATTTTATAAATATTAACATTTATTCACTAAAAGTACTGTTCATTTTGTCGTTGACACAAGTAGTAGGCCTTTTTCAAGTTGTTCTTTACAGTCCTCCTTTGCGCCTCAAAGGAAAATATCAGTTTTCATGTACAATATACACATATAAAATCTTAATTCTTATGACCTACAAAACTGTTGATATTCGTCAAAATGGCTTGAAAGCACCAGAAGTTGTCTTCTCTAACTGAAACTGTTACACAAAAAACAGACCTCACTTATCTCTGGCACAAAAACACCAGAAACAGTTATCTGATCAATTTTTAATTCACATATTCCAACATTTGAAACAAATTACATTTAGAGAAATAAGTTTGACAGGAGGTGAAAAACAGCCCCTGAAAGACAGGACAGAAAAAGTAAGTAAATTCAACCTTTGCATGACAAAACCAAAATGCACTAATGTTTAACAATTCATGCGTACACATATAAAATAATACATGCAAAATCAATCTGGTTGCCATATGAATTTGTTCTAGGTAAATCTCACATCTTTAATAAAATGCATGTGAAATGATTTACTGCAAAACATTATAACAAGGAAATGATAATAGAAAAGTCCTAAAATTTGTGGCCGGAAGAAGCAGAAAACTCAGTATTTGCCTGAGGAATTTGAGTAATGGACACAATTTTGCCATTCCTATCAATCAAGCAATACATCAAATCTTAACAAAATACACAGAAAACAGTTCCCAAACATATGAAAATGTGGCAGTACAACTATCAAGCACCATGCTGAATTAAATGCAATAAACCTGCTAATAGAAAATGAACTGATAACTAGGGAACGGATTTTCATGTAAATATATATTTTCATAGGTTCACGATACCTTTATTCAGTAATTTGTTTTAAAGTTTCCATGACATTCTGAATGAATTAAAACCATTTTATTTTACATGTTTTTACATTTTTTAGTATAGCTACTACTACTTCTTTTTTTCTTTCATATTTTGCTTATTTATGCATACTTCTTATATATTTTGTTCCATTTTAGTATTTTTATGAGTACAAATAGAATATTTCGAGATACGAGTTTGCAAATAAATGTTCCAGGAATCGTCTTTCTGCGAAACAAAGCAAAATCATGCCGTCGTCGTGAATTATCAAACCCCTGCTTCTAGAAAATTGCGTACTCGGAACTACGGATGAACAGATATTTGTGAAGCAGGAGTAATTGCAACCATGTTCTTCTCATGATTCATAGACCCCGTCGATGAAAATCTGACAGGCATATCTTGCAGACCATTGACTTATCGCACTTCTTTCATCCCGGCGAGAAATACACCCTCTATCAGGGATGCAAACTCCGGTACCTGCTTATGAAATCCCGCAATCTCATGCTTAACGGGAATTTATTTGGAATGTGTTGCAATCAATATGTGCTACTTGATTGAATAAGCTGAGTTCAATTACATTGTTGGAGTTAGTGATATTTACGGTTTCCGGGCGCGCCAATTACTACTTAGATTAGTCTTCCTGTAAATGAGAAGTGCATGTAATGTCGCGGGTTGCGGCGGTGTTTCTCCTCCGCTAGACCGTGAGATCGCTTCGACAGGCGGGTTGCTTTCCCCTCAAAGAATCGCCCCGAAAGGGAACTGCCCAAGCGGGACAAGCTCTAACCTCCAGACTGGTCTTTCATCGTGTTGCAGTGTAGTGAATGCAAGTCTGTGTAGGGGAGAGAAGAGACAAAGATGAGGAACAAAAGATTTCGCAGGTTTCGTGGCTCATTTGTTGGGGCACTGATTCGGCATTAGCCTGGTGTTCATGGTAGAAAGCTCGAAAAACTACCGATCAGAGCAGCCAACTAGTTGAAATCTCGTCCAGACTGGTTGAATTCGATAGAGCTAATGTAGAAAATCTCTACCGTCATGATTAAAACGCTATAACCTCCTGGGCATGGAGTTCAGATGCAACATACACAATGTTGCCCCCTCACATCTATCATTGACTATGACTATCATTATGTTTTATACATTTAAAACGTATATTCTTTAGCGAAGTGTCCAATTACTTTTATAAAGATAAAACGTTTTCAACTGCGAATCTACTTTTAAGATCTGACTAGCGACATTTTTTTGTTTGAAAATTTGAAAATGCTCGTATGGGGGAATTTTTAAGTGTCATGGTTTTTATTTTACATATTTTAATTTTTTCCTTCATATTTTTGAAAAATATAGTACATATTTGCGAAAAATAGTACGTTTTGCGATTTTCATTACAATAAATTCCGTTCCCTACTGATAACCAATTTCAAAAAAACATGTCATTTATAATCATGGAACATAAAATTCAAGAAAAAAGGTTTTTACTCAATACAACCTTACAAAGGGGCACAAAGATCAACAGCATTTGACAGGAAAATACAAACACATGCTGCTGTATAACTAATTTATAGTCTAGATACAAGTCCCTAATTGGTCTGATGATAGTCAAAAGAATAATTAAACCAGCGATATAAGTCTCTGTTACACCTTTCAATATGTAATATGTACTTACAAATCTGAATAATTTTTGCTATTTGTGATCCCATTACATACAATCATCGCTCTGCATCTGAAGTTTCACCAAAAATTATAATTATGTTACGTAGTACAATTGTATATTCAAATGATGTGAGTAAAGTTGAAAATATCAATCAATGGGTATCACGTAAAATAGATATACCACAGAAATCTTAATCCAAATAATCTAGTTAACTACTTACCTACTTCTTTTTGTTTGCTAACGGAGCACACAAAAGTAAAAATTTTTTCATGTGGTGCTCCCTTTTCCTCTACCAATTCGTATTCAGGCATTGGTATGTCATTTGTTGCACACATATCATGTAGTTCTCCAATTGCATTCTCCTGAATTTTATCTTTATATGGAGTCACTCTATAAATAAAACATTAATTGTACATCAATTGTGAAAATGAAATATTAATTATTGTTAATTACCAAATGTTAAAATGCAAGCTCTTAGTAGTTGCGTATACATAGACATTTCCTGAAACCATTTTGAGAAAATGTTGAAAATATTAAACTTCATTCAACGTATCTGAAAAATCTAAGTATTGGTTTGAAACTCAGAGGGCCTCGGGTTCGTTCAAATAGATAAGGGTATATCAATTTTGGAGATAACCTTCTGAACGGTTTAGGCGCTACAAAAACGATATTCCCAGATCGAGCTGAAAGAACTTGACACTTTGGGAGTTTCAACCGGATATTTTTATTTTTGAGGGTATTTTATATGCGGCCTCAAAAACATTTTCAAAATTTTCTAGAAAATGGCACCAAATTGTTTGACTAAACTTTGTCCTCAGATAGCGCAAAGAAAGCTTAGGAGAATGGCGCAGGACTCATATTCATTAAAATCTCAGATTTCTCGGAAATTGCAAAATTGCACATTTTTGAGCGTCTTCATACAACTACAATAACGAAGATAGAGATTTTTTCCCTTAATGAAATCTGTTTCCTAAAGACACTTCAAATAAGTCCATGTACAATTTTTCGAAAATATTAGTAGTTTTTGCGAATGGCTCCGGGCGGCGCGCGGAGCAGGCAGGAGGGCGCGTTGACATGGGCACTGTTGCACGCACCGAAACAAGAAGGGAAAACTAGCTCATGGGCTTCCAAATTCCATATAGAGTTCTTTAAAGTCTAGTTACTTCCAAACCCGTTTGATGTCGCCACAAATATGTTTAATGCAAACTAAAAGTGAATAATGAAATCAAACACATCAGTTCAGCTTAAATGTGGTTCGATAACAGTAACGGCGCGCGGTGCAATTTTAGCCGATTCAATTGAATTACTAAAATTGTTGGAAGCAAGGTTCTTAAAGCAGAGATTTCAAGCTTTAATCCTGTCTAAATTACAAGTACTTTTGGATAAAAATTCACGGAGATATAACCATTTGAAACGTGTCTATTTCTATGGTTTTAACGTGAAGTTGACCGTATTTGGACAATCGTGGCACATTGAGTCAAGTAATGTTTGAGGTTCATAAAATTGTTGGGCGACAACGTGGGCACCACTTCAGCCCAAACTCCGTTGATAAATATATCATTAAATAATATTTATTCATTATCTAAAATGTAGCGTAAAGGCTGAAAAAGGGGGTGTTTATGGGGTTTGCGGCACCCCTAAACCCATTTTATAAACAGTTTTATTCGTGCCGATGTTGTTCTTGCATCGATATCTTTTTTCGCTAAGCAACTGATTTTTGAATTCGATACATCCTTTATACATAGAGTGACTTCACGTAACTTTAGCATCGCCTATAACTTTTGAACAGTTGAAGTTATTGCAAGTGCAGTTTTCACGAAAGTGCATGAGGAAAAGGGGCTAATTGATACGTGAATTCATTTCTATTTTATCACTTGTATTTTACGAGATATTTGAGATAACTTTGTTTTTTCAAATGGAACTATAAATATTTTTCAGTCTATCATGAACGTAAAAAGACAAATCCAATCATATTCATATTGTCATACGTTATTACAAGGCATTCGGAGTATTCAAGAAGTTTATTAGACAAAACGCTTAAAATTGTCTTAAGAGCTTATTTTTGGAGTTTCGATGTGTGTGTATATATTGTGGCGTTTGAGACATGCTCCAAACACTCCAGCCACCCACACTGCTTCGGCGGCGCCAAGACATGTCCCCGCAATGCAAGCGCACCGCCAATGAAGGTGCAAAACAGTGCGGCCTGGTATCTGCTACCTGCAGCTCCGCCGATGGATTGTCAGATTATGGTGAGCGCGGAGGTGTCAGTCGCTAGGGGTCGTGACGTAATGTTATCCCTCCAGGAGAGGCCTGACATCTGACCGTTCAACCCTTCTGGTGAGAAACGGTGAAGAGTTCGGACGTGCGTAGAGAGCTAATCGGTGAGGAGTATGAGACGCCATTTTGTAGAAAGTACGATGCGAAGTAATTGTTCATGCGAATGAATAGTAGGATAGCAGAAAATTCAGTCTTCTGAACTGTGATTGTCGAGGCGAAATATAATATTTCACAGAAAGTGGAAAGTAGTGGAGTAGCTAGTGCGAGGAGAAATAGTGGCTGCGAAAGCGAGAACTTTGAGCTGTTGCGAGGCGTCAGTAGAACTGTGCAGTTAGCTACACGAGTAAGAAGTGTTGTAAAGTAAGGACTTTAAAATAAGCGTTGGCGTGACGCATAAGAAGAGCGGCGAAGAAAGAAGAGGCGAGGATTCTGATGCCGGGCGCGGCCAAGAAGCAAGACGCTAGAAGATTGGACGTGGATCTGGTGGCAGGAGAGAGAAGACTGCGTTTTGAGCAACATCACAGCCTGCTGGTCTGTGAGGGAGCGAAGCAACGGTGCGGCCGGAATTGGACCAAGGCCGGGAGCAGTGGCGACGACGGGATGGCCGGAGGTCGTCATACAGAACTGCAGCGCAAGCGCCGGACAAGGTAACGAGAATATTTGTAACAGGGATTGAGGGCAGACGGCGCAGTGAACGCGCTAGAGCAGTGACAGAAATCAAGGGAAATTTGAATAATAAATTAGAGGTTGTGGTAGTCAGTATTGCAAAGGAGAACTGCAAAAGCCTAGTAGACCATGTAATATGTTTCATTCCGGTGAGAAGTACTGAGGAAATTCATTGCAAATATTTGAGCGTGATAGTAATTATGATAAATTGTTGAACGTTACGATGAACAATATGAAATTCATTGAAGATTGAGAAGTATTTCCATTTGATTCATGTTTTGACCACGTAAAGTTAATTAATAATTTGCAAACATTTGCTGGCCAAGCATCGAGTAATTAACGTGCACGGGTCGCAGAGAAAGTGGTACATTTGGAAAGCGTAGCATGTTTCAAAGTTATGAAGAGTAGTATTCTATTGATTTCAGAGTGTATTCTAAAAAAAATAATTAATTTTTGACATTATTTTGAATGTGTTATGGGATTATTTTCTTTTCAGTGCCTTGTAAAGTGATTTGACTGTTTAAGAATATATGCTCTGATTTTCACCTATCTCTGTGCTTTGGGAAAGCTTTCTCAGGGGTCCTGCCCCTTTTTCTTGGAAAGCAATCGAGGACATTCTTAGGCCATTTTGAATCTGACATTCTTCTCAAATGGCCATACCATTGCAGAGTTTTGCACACAGGCATGTACTATTTTTGGGGTCATTTATTCCGCATCACTCCTGTCTTGAGCCACTATTACCTGATCAAGTAGCAAATAGTGAATGTATTGTTTGTCCCTTTACTAAAATACCCTTTTCATGACACAAGACATTCCATCTCTAAAGGGCCTCTTCTAAATAAATTTTAAACACAATGGGAGACATTCCACATCCCTGCCTTAACCTTTGGTACTTTTAAATTCATCGTAAATTATATTTCCGATTTTTATCACTGCTCGGATATCCACATACATTTTCTTTATGAGTTGAAGGAGAGATTCTTCAATTTTAAAATTTCCAAGGAAGGTCAAACAGGATCCACAGATAACGGCAGAGGACGGCGCTCGACTACGAGCCAGACGAGGGAGACATAAGTTTCCGACAGGGAAGGAAATCGGCAGCCAACGCCTATAAAGATACGTACGAGGCAAACACTTTCTTTATTATCACGATCTCAGGATAGTTATGGAACATGAACTGTTGAAAAGACAATACATTATAACATTAAAAGGGATCAGTAACGAATCCGAAATTCAAGACCCTGTTAGGTCGCATAAAACAGTCAAGTCTGACAATAAACCTGTGTTCTAGAGTTGTGGTAGTGGAAAACTATAGTGATTAAAGCATTCTCATTTACTGCGTTGAGAATATACTGGAAATAACATGGTGTGATATTGTGTATTGAACCACTATATTAATTTATTTGAAATCGCCATTGTGTTAATTGAAGTCGATGGTATGATCATTTTTGGATGACTTGATTTTTTTCTTGTTTGTTATAACGTTTTCTAGCAATACTTGGTTTCATATCCTACTGAAGAGGCGAAAAAAGGTGCAGCGAATAAGTGAATTGGTCTAATACAATCAGTGCTGACTTGAGATTTGATTTCAAGTTATGTGAAGACATCGACAATTCGTTTATCTGAATGCAACGTGCAGTGAAACAACATGCAATGCCAGAAATATTTTTTTTCTTTTTGATAACTTCATGAAAATTAAATTATACACACTCAGAAGTAGCTGGAAAACAGTATGAGCCTAAGAGAGAAACAATTTTTATGTGCCTCTATGGTGAATTATGTGGCGAGGTATTGAATGTCTTTATTTATTTGTTAGGTAGTGTAGAAAATTACTTAAAGAATGAACAATGAGTAATCAATTTGGATTATGTTTCGTGTGAAGTGTATGACAGCTTTGTAGCGATATAGCCAGTGTCGTAAGAATTGTATATTATATGGTAATTTTTTAAACTATTGTACTTCTAAAAACTTTATCTCAATTTTTCTTTTTCTTATTTTGGAGTCAGAGAAAGTCCTTATGCACTGTTCATCATGGGAATGATGTTATATATATATATATATATATATATATATATATATATATATATATATATATATATATATATATATATGTTAAGTTAGTAAAGATGGCAATTCTAGGTTAAGTTTAGTATTTTGCCTCGTAACGTCGCAGTCAGTCAACGCCTTTTGTCGGAGTTTCCGGACGGTCACTCATTCAGTAATCCGCGGTGTCTACAATTCCTCAACGTCCGTGGCTTCACGGAGCATAGTTCAGAAATTCGTTTAACGAAGGCGTTATCACCAAGATCGGGTGAGAAATATCAATTTTTAATGAAAATCGTCTGTACGGTTTAGGTGCTAATGTTGTTGAGACGGATGGACAGTTGTTTTGGAAGAAAAAAGTAAAAACACAACAATAACCTTTTTCAAGGCAAACGCATTCGAATATAAGTATCAAATAAAATTGGAAATACATACTTCTACGAGAATAGTCTACCATCTGACAATTTCAGTTCAAAACTATTCTCTGATGAGTGATTGTGTACAAATTTCAGTTTTCAAAGAGTTTTCATAAAGCAATTTTATATAAAAATGCAAATTATCAGAAATATTCGTACAATTTTTGATCATTATAGTCTACTAAAAATCGTTGAAGGACTTGTAGAGATGAAAGAGCCAGATAGTTATTCTGGGGCTTGATTTTATAATTAGTACCTTATAACTGTACTTCAGTGGGGTTTGAAGACCCCACTGCAGAGAGAGGGAGGGAGTCAGAGAAATCCCGCGAGACTTGTGAAAACAGTTTTGACAATACAAATTTTCATATATCACAAAAAACATTTAACTCACAATATCCAGAACTTACATTTCAACTGGCTCTTCTTGCGGCTGTGAATCCTCAATTTGACTGAGCGATAGCCGTTCGAGTGCAACGCGAGCTGCTTCGTGTTTGGCTTCTTTTTTAGAACGTCCAGACCCGATTGCTGAAACAAGAGAATCGCTTTTTAAATTTATGCTATTATTAGTCTATCGAAAAATGTATTTTCATATGAACAAATCGCATGCGCAGACATGTGCGCTAGAGTCTGAAACTTGATCGAAGTATGAACAGGATTACGAGCGTTGTCTATCAAAACGGTGGCGTTTTGTTTTTGTGTTAACATCAACTTCCAAATTGTTTTCTTAGTAACTTTTCCTTGTTACATACAATGTCCCGTCTGTGTTCCTTCAGACGCAATTGCAATTGCGGCGATATCGAGCCATTTTACGAGACAGTGCGGACCCTTTTGCTGTAAAACGCGATGCACTAAATATTGAGGATCGTGTGAGAAGTATTACGTATCTTATCGGAGTATCGTGTGCGAAGCAGTTCATTATAAAAATAACCCACGACCTGTTTACCGTGAAGGTCTACGAGCAAATAAGTTGCGAGCATATAAGCGAAATGACGAAGTTGGAAAGATGTGCGCGAACGACATTGAAGGGTTCGGCGCTTCAGCGCTGTTCGCAACCCTTCTGGAAGGGGGAACTGTTGTGCGCGCTCACACGGAAGATGTCACAAACGCGAAATCGTTTCAATTGTCGTTTGAAGACTGTTTTCACGTTGGAGTCAATCGTATTCCTCAACCAGACTCACGTCATGTTTTTCGAATTCACACCGATCGTTGTTTGCTGTTATAGTCGCGGAGAAGCGAAGCAGTATGTGGCTCTTCGGCAGAAAAACGGCCTTCACATGCGCTACATGAGTGCTCATTGCAGCGTTCTACGACGGCCGCCTTCGTGTTGTAAATGGTACAAAAATCGCGAATGTCGCACAAGCGGAATTTCTTGATGAGAGTGGCGTTGGTGCCGACGCCTGTTTGTAAGAGGTTGGCCTGTCGTCGAGAGCGCTACAAGAATCGCGTGAAATTCCTTCCACGACTTCTTCATCCGTCTTTTCATTGAGACGTTCCACCCACGCGTACATGAAGTATACATCGATAATCGTGAAGATGTACATCAGCGATTAGTTCTCGAGTACGGTTTGTAAATGGACCAAATCCCCTTGCCATATATCGAGTCCTTTCATAATCACACATTGCCTAGCGTAACGGCAACGTGCCGGCGCGGTCAAATCCCTATCTAAACTTAGTAGTACGGGCGAGGTGCTGGGTTTTTTCTTCTCCATAGTAACATCAACTAGGCGATAATTCCATCGCCCTTGCAGGGATGAAACACGTTCATGCAGGTGGTCGCATTTTTTGGTGAAGGGTTGAGAGGTCAACCCGGACTCTGAAATACACGGCTCCACTCAGGTCGAGAGCACCAGGATGCACTGAGTAGGTGGTACGCCAACGAACGGGACATGTTTGGGAGTAAATGTTGCAAAGGTTCTCAGATGCAGAAGAGAAAACGAGATTACTCGTGTTTGACTGTATTGCGGCGTCACCAACGCCGTGTTTCCATTAAGGGCGTAACTCCCTGGAAGGTTGCCGTATAGTATTAGGAGATCCGCTGTTCCCACGCAGCGGGGCGGAAGATTGGAGCATAACATCTCACGTTTAGCCTGAAGTCTGTACTCGGCACAGCCATGTCGCCAGCATTAAGAAGCAAGGTTAGGTAGCGTGCCCGCTGAACGCAAGGAGGAGCCCGGCCAGCCCTTGGTGAATTGAATGAACACTTGATCCCAGTTCACGGCGTATCTCCGCCGTATGATCGACCACCGGCAGTACATAGTTCATCAGGTCTGGGTAGGGATGTTCTTCCTGCCGACTCTTAGGTAAAGACCCAGACAAACCCTCTCGTAAACGCTCTCAGGAGGCCATGAGATGACTGTTGTCCCGTTCCACGATCGTAACTGACGGTTGATCGGAGGGAGAGGAAATAATTTTTTGAATACATGATTATACCTTCACGACTTCCTGGCGTTGACTTCTCCATTGGACGTTGATTGTCGGAGAAATACTTCGTAGCTATTCGTCTATCGCTCGTAATGTGATTGGATTGAATTGATGCCTTATTTCATGTGGCGAGACTCAGGCCATGAGACCTGCTCTTCCGTCTGACCACGCAGATTTCGTTACCTTCCTTTAACCAACTAGCGGAGAAAGGTATTTCTTGGGCGATGAAACAGGCAATATTAATTTAGCTCAAAGGCTTCATTTGGGCTTGAGGATCTTTTTACGTGCAGTAAATCTTTTAACATGGGACAGCCGGCTTTACTGTCCCTCCGAAGGAAGGCGTACGAACGATTTAATCGCCCTTAAAGATCCACGGCTTCGATCGGGTTTGAAACCACGAACGTGAGTATAACAGTCCGATATGCTAACCGTTACATCATCGCCGCCGCATCGGTCATCCCTTTAAAAATAATTTTGAAAGCGCCGTACTGCGCAACGTATTGGTTTTCGTGAACGAAGAAGCTTCCATCCCGGTTTAACTCCATCTTAAAATCCAATAGTGTTGTCTTCTCCGATGTCGCATCATCGATGAATAGGGACCCGCAACATCCCTCGTTGAAAAATTGCATAGAGTTGCCTGCGAGAGTGGAAGCTGTCGTGAAAGCTAAAGATGGGCGAACGCCCTATTGAAATCCAGCATTACTGATGGAGGCGCCACGAACTGATACGTCATTTTCAGCCATGTGTCCGGATACTTTTGATCACATAGTGTAACTACTCCAAAGCAGAGTAAGTGAATGCGATAAAAAGTTTACGGAACATTTGCTTTCGCACCGAATACTATAAGCAGTACATCACAAAGAACATACATAAGCTAAGAGCAACGAGAAAAAATATCTCATCTTGCATGCCTTTACTAGCACTGTGTAAACAGCTATTGCAAGTGCCAGCGCTGTCTACGTGCTGGCAAACCAGTAACTGGCACACAAATATAGCCACCGTGTAAACCACCCTTAAATCTCTTACTGTGTTCTCACGACCAAAAACCAATAATTTATAAACAAAATAACAATATGTAAGGAAAACGAATTGAGAAACTTCAAAAACACGTTGCTTCCTGCATCGGTTATTGTCAAGAATGGAAGCTGTTGAAACATGATTGAAGTAAGCATAACGCCGGGTAAAAAGGTCTCCGTATCGACTCTAGCCCACTCGGAGGGACCAAATGGCGTTGAACAACCCAACACTCAGGCTGATCGACGGTTGTTGAACGGCGTTCATAATAGTGACAAAGCTGGAAGAGGCGAGATGTACTGTACACACGCTACGCCAGTGTTGTGTATATACACAAACATTTGTAAAAATTCCTCGCTACATGATGTCGGGCATTGTCCTGTTGAGATATGGCAAACGGAGCTCCTTGCAGGAGCGGCTGTACCTTGGGAATAAAATCCCCTCTAATGTAGCGGTTGCTGTTCAGATTGTCCTCAATTCGTATGAGGCAACATCGTACATTGTAGCCAATGGCGCTCCAAACTATCACACTTGGTGTTTGTCCGCTATGACACGAAACACTTCAGGTTGACAGATTGCGATCACTACTGTAGTGTCGAACACGCACGCAGCCATCGCTGTACTAGAAATTGAAGCGGGACTCGTCCAAAAACACCACATTTTGCCACTCAGCACACCAGTGAACACGTTCAAGTGTCCATTGCTGTTTGAGGTGTTCGTGATTTTTGGACAAAGGAATCCGACGTAGTGGTATGCGTGCTACCAGTCCAGCCCTCAGCAGACGGTGTCGAACCGTCGACGTAGTCATGACCACATCTGTTGCAGTGCTACTAAGTGGAACAAACAGTGTGGATGACGCCGTTCTGTCGTTTACGTCCATGTGGACAGGATGGCGGTCACTTCGCCCTGAATTGACATTGTGTGGCCTGTACCCAATCGCCGCTGTGTACGACCCTCCTCTATCCATATACACATCACTGACGTAGTAGCGCGCACCGTTCGCTCAGGAATGTCATGCTATGACAACCCCGCTTACCAGATACCGATCATTCGGCAACATTCAAACACAGACGCTGATAGTGCGTTCTTTAGCGTCGACGAGTCATCCCCACACCTGCATGCACGTTTTCACGTTGTTTGACTTTACATCGACTAGGTGTGGCGTAAGACTGATCAGACCTGTCACACAAAAGACGGCGCTGCTAGGATAACATGCGCGACATTTCTATGCAAATTTAATAACTTCTTATGGATACACTATTCTACACATTGTTATGTGATTCCGAACATTCCTTGCAATTTTTACAAACAGCAGTGTATACATAAGTCAGCTGTGTGCAGTGTCGAAAGATTAATATTTTTGAAAAAGTCAAATTACCGATCTCATTGTAAAAAAAATGCGGATTCGCGTTAAAGTGTTTATTTAAGACTTTTACGAGTTGCTGATTACATAATTAATGTCAAAAATGAAAAATTCTAAATCACAGATCCAATAAGGTGGATTGAATATCAGAAAATTAAGCTGTTTCATTTAATCTTAATCCCTTTTAACTTATTCACTTAATCTTACTTTCCCGTCAATTATCCTAAATACCAACTCGTATTTTCTTTGTACGTTTTTATCGCCAACAACAAATTTGTAAGGTACAAAAGTTTTAATTTGATTTTCGATTGTTGCCGTTCTTGGCGAGTACTTTCTAAACCAGATAGTTCCAACTCAGCTGCCCGCGGGCGCCCACGAGCCATCGCGGGCACTGGCAGAGACCGGTGGGCACAGACTGTTGTCTACACAGGCTGCCGGCGCCTAGCGAAATACAAGCCCTTGGGGCGCGAATTGACCATGGCCGTTAGCCATCGCTGTTAGCCTTCGTCGCTGATAGCCGAAGCAGGGAGCATTAGGTTGAGGAGTGGAGGGCACACCGGGGCTCCTACCCGGAAAGAAACCATGTTTAACAGGAAACGTAAAATTCGAATCAATTCAACAATATTTTATAAATTTAGATATCTTTCTAAACAAGTGAAGCAATATCTGGTATCAGTTCTTGGACAGTTGCGATGCTTAGAACGTTCTTCATTGTCTCGCCAAGTTGGTTTTCTTTGTTTTTTTAATTATTATTTTCATTGCAGAGAAAAGCGGCTCACAACAAAATGTTGACCCAAACATTGGTATAATCTTCGCTGCATTTTATGAAGCTTGGGAAAGACTTCCACAGGTAAATTCTGATACCGCCACGACAAATTATTGGTATTAAAATATGTCTTTTAGAAGAATGGAGTTCTGCAAATATTTTATCTCCAACTACATCGGCGATAAATAGTATCCGGTGAGACAGAAAAAGGGGATGAGGCTTCTTCTTCCAGCCATCGCACTACTTATATTGCTTCCACGAACAGCAAAGCGAAAGTGAAAAGAGAGCTTCCCCTTCCACAACCTGCTCCTAGACTAGCCACGATTGCACGCGGGTGCGCCCGCCCGTGCCGCCCGCGAGAAGCCGAGTCGGAACAGCCTGTTCTAGGCTGTGCGGGCAGGGCGGCCGGGCGACACGGACCGTCGGACGCTGTATAGGGATAGGCCGGTTACGCACTTCAGTGGTTAAATTATTTTAATACAAAAAAGAGCAAATGTGTGCAGATGCAATGTGGAATACTGATATAGGACAGTTTGCGCTTTCAGACAAGCTAAATTTCAAAGCGCTACAAACGTTATAGACCTCCATACGTTAAAAGAGATAGGTAGAAAAAGTTACGGTACACACGCCTTACTTGTCAACACATATAAGTTAACTTTTCTCTCTCTCTCCTCTCCTACCTAAGAAAAGTTAACTTGTCAGATATTTAACTGATCTTTAGATGTATATCTGCTGGGCAATGCAAAAAAATCCACGCAAAATTGTTAAAAGCACAGATTTTACTGACGGAAACTTGTTTCACAATCTCGCGAATTTTTCGATATTCAGATACTGCCAACTTCATCGTCGAAAATCAGAAGCAATTCGATTTTTTAAATTATGACCTGGTCTTTGGTCAGTTGGAACCAGTGTGTGGCATGTCGGTGATGTAGGTAAACGATTATGGTTTTGAAGGAAGGCGACTAAAGAAAATCGGGAAAGAAGTTGCTAAGAAACGCTTAAGATTGAAGTTTTAGAACAATTTCATTAAGGGGAATCTATCAATTGTATTTATGCAATGCTTTTTTTTACAATTTTCAAAAATACAGTTTGCCGAAAATTAGACCAGCACCACTCTTTTACGAGGAAAAAGATAAAGAAAAATATGGGGCACTTTTTGAGAAAAAGCTTTAAAATTTGTCACAATTTCACATAAAAGTACGCAAAAACTACTCATAGATTTGAAATAATATGAACAATTTTTCGAAAAAATTTCGCGTTATTTTGCATGAAAACACGGGTGAGATAGTACGTGATGTTTTAGCATCACTAGATTAAAATTATAATTTAATTTTTCCAATTATTCTTATCATATAACCGAATAGGATTCTCTCATCAAGGATATTTCGAAAAAGTAATTAAAGGGAAGAAATAAAACAAATTCTTTACATTGATATTTATTACTTTCTATAATATACAAAAGTTACTATGCCTTAATGATAAAAAATACTGAAATGATTAATCGAACACATATTTCGGTAATTAGTTACATGAAGTATTATAAAAACATCGTTTATAAATTGTGACTTTCCAAGTCCATATTCAGTCTGCAGAATTTGAAGCAAAACAAATATATTGAAGGTAATGATATCACTACCACCATCATCATTATTATTATTTGTTTTGAATCACACTTAGCAACCAATTTTAAAACGGATGGTGAGACTACTCACAAGTCATTACTTTGACAAATATAATTTATTATTTTGAGTGCTCTTATTCTAATTCTGCAATTCAGTGAAACCTGGGAATTGCTGTACACAGTATGGTAGGGCGGGTGCTTGTGAGGCGCCATTGTTCGATAACTGCTGAGTGCGCTTCGAGCTGTCATTACCCGACTGCACGGTCGCTAGCCGGCACTATTGCCGCCGCCACAACTGGCTGGATGCGAGTCATCTATACTTCGATTACTCTAAAGTGGCCTGTCAAGGTCACGCACGAAAAAGGGAGAGGGAAGGCAGACACCAATAGGGAGCTGCACCGTCACTACGTGTAGTGAGGTTTCAGCTCCTTATTGGAGTCTGCCTTCCCTCGTGCGTGATATTGACAATCACTGAAAAAAATTCGAAGCTAACAGACTTAGCTAACTGGCGGCCAATCACCCTGGCGCCCACAATATACAAGATTTACACCGGTCTCTGGGCTAGACGACTCGGCGCCTGGTTGGAGCAGAATGAAGTGCTCTCTTTAGCGCAGAAGGGATTCCGACCATTCGATGGGGTACTGGAACATAATTACGCGTTGCAGCGTCAGATAGATCGGGCGAAGGCGGGCAAGCGCGATCTAGCTATAGCACTCCTCGACCTAAAAACGCTTTTGGTTCAGTGCCCCATGGAGCTATCCGCGACGCTCTGAAAGCGGCGGGAGCTGGGGAAGAGTTTATCAGAATTGCGGAAGACATTTATACGAACACATTCACCGTAGTTCTGGCGGCACAGGGACCGACCGATCCGGATAACAAGGGGTATACGCCAGGGATGCCCATTAAGCGGGGCACTCTTCAACTTGGTGATTGATGCCTCAATCAGAGCCGCAGCGGCTGCCTCAACCAGTCCCAATCCCATTCTTGCGTATGCTGACGACATCGCAATAATGACAAACAGCAGGGAAGAACTACAGCAAACAGTGAATGCTGTCCAAGATAAGCTGAAGAAAACGGACATAGAGGTTAAACCGACTAAATGTGCTGCGCTAGCGATAGTAAGGAGGAAAAGGCTCGATACAGAATTGAGGATAGATGGACGACGGATTAAGGACCTCGACATTGATGAGTCCACAAAGTACTTAGGATGCCCGGTGGGGTTTAGTGTAATTACAGACTGGACTGGGCTCAGAGAACAGGAAATCGTTGCGGGTCAAATAGCAGACTCATGTCTATACGACTGGCAGAAGCTGGACGCCCTCTGCCAGTTCGTTCTGCCCACAATGATCTTTCCACTGAGGATGGGAAGGTATGCCAAAAATAAGCTAAAGGTAATGGACACGGCGATTAGGGCAAACGTGAAGGAGTTTCTCTCCCTTCCTGAACGCGCATCAACCTCCTTTATCTACGGCCACAGGGAGGATGGAGCTATCGGAATGCAATGCTTGAGCGCGGAGGCAGACTGCTGGGCAGTCGACTCTGCGTTCAAAATATTGACTTGCCGAGATACGAACACTAGAGAAGCAGCTCTACAAGACGCAGTTGAGGAAGCGGCGTACTGCCTTGAAAGTGAGCCAGGCATACCTTCCCTCCTACGCTATCTAAACAATGAGAGAACAAAACGCAGCTATGGACCGCTAACATTCTGGTCGCGGACAAGGCAGGCATCCAAACGCCTAAAACTAGAATGGAATTTCACAGAAATAGGGAACACCCACACTCCTGACATCACACTTCCCCACACCTTCCCCCTACCTGCGTACGAACGGACGAAACCCCCGCTGGGCCCGACTGGGCGCAGCATAGCGGAACCGCGAGGAGCGACCCCTAGCACTCCCTCTCCTGTCGGGGCCATCGACCCGGAGCTGATACCAACCGTAGGAGCAAGTGCGGACGGCGCCGCCGGTGTGGAGTCCCATCCCCGAACCTTCTCGACCGGTTCGGGCTGCAGCAGCACCGCCGGGGATACTGGTGCCCTCAGAGACTCCACCACTACCTGCGGTGATGCAGTCACCTGCCGACTGGGGACGAACACGGAGGAGGGGAATGGAGATGAGAATAGAGTGACATTGAGCGCCAAGGACCGGTCATCGCTGGTGAGACGCCTACGTGACGCTTTCCATAGGGCACACTCCCTGCGCTGGCTGGAACAGCCCGCCCAAGGCATATATGCAAGCGCTCTCAAAGGGTTGGGGAAGGGTTGGGGACTTACTTCCTACAGTCTGGCAGGAACATGAAAATTCCCACCTATAAGTTTCTTTTTCCGGCCAGGATCAACTCCTCTCCAGCTCTCAACTGCTGCCCAGGTAACGTGACCAAAAGTTGTAGAATGAAATGTACGTGGAACAACGGGCAACCAGCAACCGAGAACATTGGTCACGTTACCACGGGGTGCCGCTACCTGTCACCTTTATGGAACGCCCGACACAACAACATCGGGGCCATTTATAAAGAAGCAGCCATTGCAGCGGGGTGGCAGGTGCTCCGGGAGAATCAGGCAGTGGTGGGCAGCAGTCGCCCTGATCTCGTACTCGCGCGGGGCAGAATGGCACTCGTGGTAGACTTCGCGGTGGCTGACGCACGAGAAGGCAAACTTGAGAAGAAATTAGAAGAGAAGCGCCTAAAATACGAAGCCACCCGCGCCCACCTCATTACCGTCGGTTACCACAGCGCCGAAGTACTCCCGCTTGTGATAGGGGCACTGGGAGAATGGTGTGCGGGTAGTGACGCCGCACTAAAGAAAGTTGCGGATGGCCTCAAACTAAAAGCTTTAAGGGAAAAAATAGTCACTGAGGCCATTGATGGCAGTGCGGCATGCTACTACACGCACACCGGCAATATACACCTGGCCCCGCGTGAGTACAAACAAATAGCGCGGGACAGAGTCCGCAGAGGCGCCCTCCTCCACCCCGTGCCACAGGAGCTGCGGAACAACAAATAAGATCTGCAACAACACCAGACGACAAGCTGGAGTCCCTGCGTAGATCTCGCATAGATTTATGAATTATAAAAAATATATGTATAATACTCATAGAAGAACTTACTCTAAGCCAGACGGCAATTGAAATCTATAAATGTATATATGTATGTATAAATGTATATATTAGATTAAGAACTGCGAGTACAGAAATGCCGAAACGGCTTAAGGCTTAAAGCAGGAAGATTAAGTGAATAAAATATGTTTTCCGAACATTTGCTTTGCACATAGTTGCTTGCTCGCCAAATACTATCAGCAGCACGTCACAAAGAGCTAAAAGCAGCGAGAGAAATCTCATCTTAATAACATCAGAAGTTCAATTTTTACTTTTTGGATGTAGTTGCAGGTTTGGCGCCTAAGTTTGAAATTAATGGATCTGAGAAGTAGTGTGTGGAGCAAATCCATATTTTTTATCAGATCTTGACTTTTTCTACTTCTTTTTCGCCTTATTTTCTTGTCCTCTCACTTGTCATGTTCAAATTTATGAACGATAAGAAATATGCAAATGTACTCAAATATTTTTAACGAATGAAGAGGTGACAGCCGAAGGCAAGACATTCATTCTTTAATTCTTTGTTTGCCACAATGTGCATGTGATTAAATTCGCTTGGTTTAGCTCCACAGAATTAGGATGTCATTGTTGAAGAAGAAGAAGAAGAAGAAGAAATAGCATTGCATATTTTACCATAAATCTTGCAAAGTACCAATACAGCATGCACAGGGTAGTCGGTGTCATTAATCGCCACTTTGGATGATTCAGGGACTCACCACTTTCTACTCTAAGTTCCCAAATTCTGAAGTTATTAAATCTACAGTTTCTTTGGTGAAAATGAATTTAATTGGTCAGCAAAATCTTGTCGAAGGAGCTGGATATTCCAAACAATAGTTTTAATTTCATCAGCAATATTGTAAATTTGTATAGATACCATTGAAATACTAAACAAACTTTCGTATTTTATTCTTCAGAAAATTTTTGTTTATCTGTTTTATTCAGACCCAGCACATCTCCACGTAATGATTATTTCGGAAGATTTAGTTTGAAGCGAATGTAAAATCTCTTTTGAAATTTTAAACGTTCGTGCCAAAGTGTGATCAATGTTCGTGGGGGGGGGGGGGGGAATCAGCTGATCTTTCTGTAACTGTAATTTACGCTGGATAGCATGACTGTTTAGCTTCCTTCACTTTGTGATAAGGGGGTAGAAATTACAATTTTAAGTCTTTCGCGTGTTGGCGTATGTATACATACTGGCGGATTGAAAGATTGGTGTACACCATTAAAACAAGTGCATGATCAACTGTCAATGATGCAGGCTTTCGAAGAATGGATCTTCGGGCTTTCGTAAGTGTAGTTTCCTTATTGGAAAAGGCTTCACAATGCTTTTTAACTATAGTTGCCGAATCTCTTTTGTCACCCTTCCTTAGTTTGGTTTCAGTGGCTATCGATAACTCTACACAGCTAGTAACGCCTAAAAGAGGTTTCAATTTTATGGTTTTAGCTTTAATCCCTCAGTATCTAAAGGACTTATTAGGTTTTACAGCTCTATTAGTTTTTGTTTGATTTATTTGTGATGCGCCTGTAAATGCATCTAATACGTAATTAGGAAGTGTAATACGTTTTTTGCAGCCACGACGAATTATATTTCAGGAACGGCTCTTCCTTCTCACAAATGTTTGTCATCTGGTTTCAATTTTTGGACAAATACATCAACGTAAGACTTAATTTTGTCCAACAATGCCTTTTGAGGTTTTACAATTCCTAATTCATGTAAGAAAACATTTAAAACAGCTTCGAAACTCATCAATTGAACTTTATGCCCTTGTATCAAATAGCAGCCTTCGGGTAACTTCTGTCTTTCTGTAAAAAACGTTCATATTATTTACATAAGCGGGTTTAAGCGGCTAGACCTTTCACGATTAAGAACCCAAAGGCAGTAGTTTTAAAATGTATACGGTCTGAAAGGTATATAATACACTAAAACTCTAATTGAATTTAGAGAATGTGTGATAAATTTAATATAAATCGTTCAATTTTTCCATTAACGGTTTTATGCACAAGAAAAATCAATACTTAAATATTATCCACATCAAAATAATAGCAAAATCATGTAAATCATTACCAGTAAACCCACGAATCACCAGCTAGTTAGCCAAAATTACACACTGTACGATGTCTGAAAGGTGGTGTAAGAATAAATAATAACCCTCGTAATGGCTAGACGGGCAAATTCAAAGGAAGAGGTGGAGGGATTACTACAATATTAATCGCGTAACATTTCTCGACCGATGACCTTGCTTTACTTATCTGGCACAATAAGCAGTTGAAGGCAAAAGCTCGCAGCGAGCACTGATGACAATATTCCAAACACGTCTTCACTGGCGCGAAATAAAAAATAATAATTTTCTGTTGAACTTTGGTCCGTGATTTTCTCCAAGAAAATTTAAAGAAGTGAGAGGTGAAGATACCTCGAACTCCTAAGAAAATTAAGATTGCAAATTACTGAGAAAGTTGCTGGAAGGCATGCTGGATTCACCAGACATTGGCATGTTTCGTAAAATCTAGTGGCTGATTTCGTAAGAAATACCCCCACTCTTCCCGCATTTCTTCAATCCATCGGTCAAGAAAAGTTGCATGAGTAATACACATAACTCGATTTCTGGTTTCAGTTCTCGATATAAGTCATTTCGGGGTGTTAGAATGTAAGTAATCAATGAAATTTCACCGTACATCGACGTAAATAATTTGTGAACAGACTCTTCTTTTTATTGTTTCCTTTCTGGAAATGAACTCATTTTTATAAAAATCGGCTCTCTCGCATATATACAACGCTTTCCGCGACATCCAGCCCCTAGCTTTTCTCCATACTAGATGTGTTCCGTCCCCAGTTCTCGTCCCGTTAAGATATTTAAACGGATGATTCCTTTGCGTCCTCCCCGGTCAGTAACATCAGTTGATGCCCTGAGCCACCTGGATACATTTTTTTTTTTAGAAAAAAAGGTTATTTCAAAAATTAAAAATTTGACACGAAATTACGCGAAAACTACTTATTTTCGAAATATTGTACATGATCTTATTGCAAGATGTCTTTAACGAACAGATTACATTAGAGAAAAAAACTACATCTTCAATATTGTAGTTGTAGGAAGTGCAGTGCAGTGCCCCGCGGGTCAACAGAGAAAATTTCGTACGTTGCACGAAAATCAGAGATTTTGGACACTGTGGCTTTGAACAACATAAATCATCCTCCATAGAGGCCAGATCTTGCTCCCAGTGACTTCTTTCTGTTTCAAAACATGAAAAAATTATGCGTGGGCGACGATTTCCTGATGCAGCAGTTAAGGAAGCTGTAATGGGGTATCTGCACAGTTAGATGTTACATCTTTCCTGAAGGTTATTCAATCTCTGGAGGAAAAATAGAACAAATGTGTTGGAGTCAATGGGAACTGCATTGAAAAATAATGAGGTGATTTTCAATATAAAATTTCATATTCATATTCATGGTCAGGTTTTTTACTTATTGAATGCCCTGTGTATTTTCGATAATTGCAAAAAGTTATTTTATATCTACAAATTTGAAGATAGAGATTTTTACCTGCAACAAAATCTATTCTAAAAATTAGCTCTTCAATAAAGGTCATGTAGAGCTCTTTGAAAAAAACATGTTTTCTGCGTAATTTGTGCTTGAAATTAATGCAATTCATAAAAATAAAAAAATAAAAAAAAAAACAAACTTTTTCTCAAAAACTGCTCCCAGCAGATAAAACAAGGACACTTAAAAGAATGGCACTGGTTTCTTTTTCAATGAATACTCCGAATTTTTTAAAATTGAAAAAGTTTGAAATAATGCGATAAAAGTATGTTATTGTACCACCACTAGGTTAAACATGTACATTATCTCCCTCTCTATGAAAATAATTAGAAAACTCATGACTTAAACAGTAAAAATGATACTTTCCCAAATTTATTTATTTAATGTCAAAAAAGTATGTGAAGTATGATGGGAGAAATGTATTCTGTGCACTTTTTTTTTTATTTCTGGATCCCTACCCTTGCCCATATACAAGTTGAATTCTGAATAATTCTGTTCTAATTCCTTGTCAAGTAGCATTTTTGACAAGTCGATAAAATGTTCATTCCCATCTAACAAAACTATTTGCAAAGGCAAATCAGATGCAGGTTTTGCTTCTTCCTCCCATTGAGCCCTTTGTGAAGGCCTGCCACAAGAACATGGAGAACAATAATTTGAATAACTATATTTCCCACTGAACTCTAGAAAACAAGCACAGATAGTAAAGTTACTTTAATGTCCAAAAGCCAAATAAGGCACCACCTCAGCATTTGCCAAAAAGACAAGGAAACTTGATGAAAAACCTGATCATGATGGGGGTCAATGACCCCCATATTTATTTTTAATTTACCTTTATTACAGATCTTTCACACTGAGGTAGAGTACATGTTACAGACTTATTTAATGTTTTAGAAGTATGCAGGTCTTTAAGAATTGAAATTCTGATTTTTCTTGCCACTTAAACTGTTCAACAGCAAATTCATGACCTGAGAATTTTATGTTTATTACTTAAACTGAACACAAAAATAATTTTAAAATTTGCCTGTTACTTCTTATTGCCATGCAAGGGCTTATTATTTCCCTGAGCTTTTTATGAGCGGTTTTGGAGATTTTGCATCTCTAAAAAGGTACTTCATGCCAACAAGTCAGTAAGCAGGGAATCACTAAGTCAGTTTATCTAGTGACTCACAAGGTGCCATACGTTTACACTTTGAAAATGAGTTGATGTGGATGTGTAATTTGTTCCTGTTATTTCCAGCAATATTTAAGCATTGTTAATTGCTGAAATTGTTGTTATTATGTGTAAAAGTTGGTCATATCTATAGACAGTTATTAACAGTGTACTGTTTGTGTAAACAGTCCGAAGATTTTCTATTGTATTACCAGCCAACGAAAATTCAAACTTTAGATAAAACTTCAAAATATAGAACCAAATATTTTCCATACTAGAAGATCAAAACTAGTGTAAATGCCACATATAGTTTGCAAACTTTGCTATGATAGCCTTCTTGATTGGTTGAATTACACATCTATGATGCCATATGCCATCTCTATGACAAGTGTAAGTAAACAAATCATTCAGAACATTCCATTAATTCAGGACTTGCTAAACAAGAAAAACATAATTCCCTATTCTAACTTACCATGATTCACATAAATGGCTCACAATGATCAACGACCCATCCCTACTCCTTTATCATTTTGTATAGACTCAGAAAACGTAGCTTGTGATTCTCAACCCTCCAGAAATATGTAACTTGAATTTACACCAAATGTTACAACATCTAAACAACACAAGATTAGGAAGAACGTACTAAATGGTCTAGGGAGAGATGTTAGAGCTGTAGCCTCCAGGTTCCAATAGTGAAACTTTCTCACAGAAAACATGAAAGTATCATTCTTCATTACAGTTAGAAGCAGTTTGAGAAATATTTCTCAATGAATATACGTATTTGGATTTACAATTGTATAACTGACTTGTTAGAGGTGAAGAATATGCAACACATATCTAAGGATTAAAGATTTTCATTGCCTTATTGAAATAAAACCTGAAAGCTGTGTTACTTCATAACAACGTAACATCTTTGATTCGCATTTGTTTTTCAGCTTATGTAAAATTAATAATACATTAAACTCAAAACCTCTTCATTTGATTGAATTATAACCAAAACAAAAGATAAAAATTAGGTGACTTGCAGCAATTGCTGTATTAACCCTATTCTCGGCAACCAATTTTGACCACACAACCGGGCAGGCGGGGTCTAGCAGACCCAGGAGTGTCTACGTTGGAATTATACTTACAGGTATACTTTGTGGACATGGATAACAAAACAGAACACACCAACAATTAATGATTTTTTAATTTAACACAACCTTCCAAAATATTTTAAATTTTTTAAATATATGTGTGTATAGATAGATAGATATTTATTTTTAATTTACCTTTATTACAGATCTTTCACACTGAGTTTACCTGGCTATGTTCATTACAGACAAATTTGTTTGTTTCCTACTTTTTTTTTTCCCCCTTTCAATTTTAGGAGATGTAGAAGTTACTTCTTCCACGATAATGTATGTGACTGACATGCAACACTTGTTATTCAATCGTACTTGATTGTCTTCTTACAATTAGTGGACAAATCCTATGCAATATCAACAATAAATAATAGTCTGATTTCATGTTTTCTAACTATAACTTCCTACCAGAGTTGAAATTTCTCCAAATCACATGTGTGGCTAAAACAAACACATCCAGAGTGTTCATAAAAATGTAAATGGCCAATGATTGCTACATCTTTAGCACGATTATGTATGTACGAGTTGCTCCAAAGCATCAACTCCACATTTAGTATTGTTATGATATATAATTACAAAATTACTTCATACATAATTTGAATTTGGTTCAACCCTTGCACATGAAGCAGTCATTGATCAAGCAAATTAGAAAATGCAATATTACATGTGGATTTAAAGACCTGGGTACAAAGGACCCCACTTGCCCAGTTGTGGCTGAAAAAAGAAAGATTTTTTAATTTACTATCCAGTAATGCTTTCATAAAATGGTTGTGGGAACATTTAAAAAACACCATTGCAAGCAACGACACAAACAACTATCCTAAAACCTTTGATGGTTTTTATGTAAAATATTGAAAAATTTGCTTCTGGGTCCAATGGACCCTGGTTGCCTGGATGAAGATTAACTGAAATCTAACAACGTTACACTAAAAGCATTTGTTTCATCTGCGAATAAGAGTCTTAAATTACACTTTTTATATTCATTTTATATTTTTTCGTAAAATATGATGGAATGTGAGCAAATTTGGCCAACATTTTAATCAACAAATTTCAACTCACACAAAACATTATGAAGGAAAGTTAAGTTTCAGTATGCTTGCTGACTACTGCTAGTTGTCGCCAGAGATGCTCCTAAACTAGAATTCAATTATTAGATGTAACCAAAACTGAAGCACAGGTACTCAAGGAAATGATCATTCATTATTACAGAACCTATTAGAAATGGTATTTTTTGTGAACATTACCATTGTAATTTCTATTGAAATGAGAGCCAAAATGTCACTTTTGCTGTTAAATTTGTAGTCAGCAATGTCCGCTGTAAAAGTCATGATAGGTTCATATACATTACAAACTAAAGGTGAAATTAATTGCTGTGTTATCAACCTATAGATTGGTTCACATGACACATTTCATCAGGAAATATTTTTACAGAATTATTTAAGACAGTAAAGCTTCAGGACACAAGCAAATCAACATTTAAACCTTTGCACTCACCTGAAACATTATTAGCATACACTTTATATCTGAATTCTGCTGTGTGTGTTCCACTACCATCAAATATTAAATCATACTTGGGTGCAGTACCCATTCGAGTCATCATTTCCTGAAGAATGGAAACAGGTGTTTTGGATCCCATATCTTCTTCTGAAATATAAGAAAATATACACAACATGCCACACGTTTTATTCAATTTATTGTTTTCGACATGCATTCATTTTCAGAACTTTTCTGGTCGGTCAAAATGAGAAAAACACACGGCCCTATCATTTATAAATAATGATGAGCTATAACAATTGATAGGGCAATCACTAGGAGAGACATATTTAATTCCTCAAGTTTTAGAATTCGTGAATACGAGAACTCTATAGGTCAAATTAAACGGGCAATCTCTAGGCTGTTTCATTATATAGTTTACGCCTCTAAACTAATTGCACAAACCACTGAGAACAAGAAATTTCAGTTTCACCTTTAACGTATTTAACTTGTAAAATATTCTTTAGTTAATTTAACACACTTGTTAAATTAAAAAAAATGATCTACAATAGTATCATAGCACGAAGAAAGTTCGCTAACACATGAATTGTTTTTGCAACCTTCACTTCAATGTACAAACGGAAACAGCTGTCAATAACCAATTTGATCAAAAAACGTGATATTCGCAATAAAAGGACCTCCACGCACAATCACCACAAAACCTGTACATTCATCATACCACATTTCGAAGTCAATGATCAAAATGATCAGTGTTCGCCAGTACTAACCTTCAAATGTCTTCACGCCGGTCCACGCCGGACCGCCCAAATTCGTTATCCTACACCAAGACAACGTAGGCAACTACAACAGTTGTAACAACACTACCACACTCATTACCACACTCTTTCCCGATCAAATTCTTAAGGAGTGAGAGTGAATGAATAATTCGTGATTCCAGGCGCGTCAAATACTTTGAACATTGACTCCGTGCGAGTAGGGCATAACCGGAAGGTGTAGGGGAGGTATCAATCCCCATCTGCTGAAACTTGAGATCTGGCGCCGACCTACATCGGAGGCTTACCGTGCCGCTCCCCCGCCCCCTCCCCAGCCGGGATAAGCTCTACGCTCCCGACAGATCTCCGTAGTTCTAAACTTCACATTTCTTCACGCTGGCTCAACAAATTTCGGAAACCTGTATTTACAGGGTAATGAACGCAATTACAACAGATGTATCATCACCAATACACCACAACACTAATATCACTCTTTCGCGGTCCACCTCTCGGATGAGTGTATTTCGTGGTTCTGTAAGCGTCAACTACTTTTGACAGTAGTTCCATGAGTGTAGTGTGTGGCACGGAGATGACAATCTTCTCATTCTCTGGAATGTGAGATCCAGTGCCGACGTACACTTCAGGTTGCGAATTTTCCCCTTCTAGATACAAACGTGGACAAATAAGCAAAATGGTATTGATTAGAAAAATCTCTTTATTGTCTCAAAGTATTAGAACTAAACTACAGAACTGAAGAATCTACAAGCTTATTAATACTTGATGCAATCCCCCTTTAGCATGAATTAAAACATTAATTCGTCTGGGTTTGCTTTGAATGATATTTTTGCATACTTCGTCATTTTCATTTCAAATGGTAATGAGTACTGTTCCCTTATTATAGAATGTTCTGCCTTCGCTTTCATTTTAAGAACACTCCATAGTGATTCTATTAGATTCATATTTAGGTTATTCCCTGGCCAGTCAAGTACACAAATTTCACTGGAATCCAATTCACTCTTAACATTTTTTGTTAGGGGACAAGGAGCACCATCGTGCAAGAATATTCCATCCCCAGTTGGAAACCATCACTCATATGCTGGACCAAGGTATCTCCGATGACATCTTTCTATTGTTTGCGATTCGTATTGCCTTTTACTATGTAAATTTTGCACAGTCCACACACTGAAATAAACCCCACAAATCATCACTTTAGTGAAAAACTTCACTGGTTTCACCACACCTTCTTTCTTGATGGTTTCCCTGGGTCGCCTTCTAACATATTGGGGCTGTCATCCACAGCACAGATGATGATTTCATAAATGAATACAACCTGAAGCAAATTTAGTAAAAAATATTTTATTTATCTGCACATTAAAACAGTAGACATATTTCCTTATTTCCATCACAAAAGTTCTAAAATTGGGAAAGAATGAAATTTTATTTATGAATTATATAAAATGACCTACATACCTTCTACCACTGCCGTGTTGTCCATCCTTGGTGCAACTTCGCTCATTGAAGTTTTTTTGTTGATCATCGAAGAAGTAAATTTTTGTTTATTTCAGGATTTTCGAGCCTTTAAGTCACTTACAAACAGCATCCTTTGTAAAGTTTTTGAGGAAATTTGTACTCATTCTTTTGAACAACACTTTGGGGTTGAGATAATGTTAAATGTCTATTTATAGATGCCTTTCTTAACAAAAGTCAGACCAAGACATTGACTGTAACCCTCTTTTGTTCGCTTTTACCTTCCTCTGGGGTTTGGTCCGCTTTTATTCCTGTAACTTTTCGCAAATCTTTTAACATATGCCACTAACTCCTGCAATATGACTAATTTTGTTCGTGATATTATTACTGGATAGTAGTACCACTTCAATTCTGGCACATTTTCATGGAGAAACACCTTTTCTACCTTGCCCATAGCTTCCAGCATGGCCTTGCCCATTCTTGGGCTTTCACGGTCTCTTGTACTATGTCATTGCAGTGGATATATGTGTTATAAAACACATACATTTGCTTAAATGAACATTTCAATCGAGGGCTGTATTTTGGAATGTGCACACAACACATTACAGAAATACAACAATTTTCCCCCCATCCAACTACTTTGATTATACCCTTAGCCATAATTTAGAGGAACATCTTTGTCAGGTTTAGCACTCTGTAATATTATAGTATTAAATGAACCTGAAAAAATGTTTCCAATCAGTAGAGATTTATTTTCTTCAGCTCTCTCATTTCCGTTACACTCTTTTAATTTTCGAAAATTGCAAATTTATAAATAATGCGAGAAAGTATGTGATATTGGAGCACCACTAGTTTTACTGAACAAATATTGTTCGGCACCACTATCTGAGCAGAAAATCAATTTTTACTGTTTTCCCATCCCTACGCAAAAACCAGGACTGTACAATGGAGAGAAATATATTATAAGGGGCCCACACAAAGACTGCTCTGGGAACCCTGCAAGGGTCAATCTGGCTCTGATAGCTAGTGTCAAAAATCCATCACCATTGGAATTCAAACTCTACTGCAGAGAACTCTACTCAGAGGCACTGCAGTGAAAACACTTTGCCTCGATACAACTTCTGAATTGTTCTGATATTAATCAAGAGTGTCATTAAACCTGCCAAGTCTCTGTAATGCTTTTCAAGATGTAATGTGTTAGCCTACATACTGATCTGACTCATTCAGCTATTTGTGACTCCATTGCATAAATCATCACTATCTGAATTTTCACCAAAAATTATAATTATGTTTATACTACATAAAAAGGCACATGCGATATCAGTAAATTACACATAAGTATCTATCAACGTACAATGTGATATGTAACATGTGAAGTAGATATTAACATAGTCATCTGGTCTCAAATAAAATAGTCAACTACTTACCCATTTCTTGTTTCTTACTAATGGAGCTCACAAAAGTTAGTATTTTTTCCAATCGAGATTCCTTTCCCTCTATCAATTCGTTTTTAGGCATTGGGGTAACATTTGTAACACACGTATCATGATGTTTATCAATCGCAATCTTCTCAATTTCAGTTTGGTATTGAGCCTCTCTGTAAATAAAACATTACATATCATTTAATATGAAAATGAAGTATTCATTTATTATAAATTAATCAGCAAATGTTAACATCCAAGCTCCAGCTAGTTGTTTATATACAAACTTTTCTGCCAAAAAACAAACACTTATTTAAAGAGAGTGGGGAATCTGCCCTTCTCTCAATATCCACAATATGAGTGGGGAGAGGATATGAAAGGAAAGAGCGTGTATGGTTGCTGTTGCAAGGAGTGCTTCTCCATCATTTGCAATGAAGCAATCAGAGAAACCACCGTTCAGAGCGATCCCAGTAGGGGGTCAGAAACAAGCAAATGCTTAACATCCAACACACACATTGAGCACCCAAGAAGAATCAAACTCACAATCTAAAAGTCATCAGCACTCTCAATTTTCATGTTGCTGTAAATATCACAGCTATCAGAGCTGAACCAGTGCACTCACCTGAGAAATAAAATTTTCATAAGAAAATAAATTTCCCTTCTTAATGTTTTGATCTACTTAATTGAATATTAATATACTAATTGTTTTGGAGTTTGTTAATAATGATCAGAAAAAATAAATATATTTGCCTTAGCATTCATCCTTAGTATCTTTTCCCTCTTCCTTCTTGTAATGACATATATCACTTACCTATGAATAAAATAATTTAATATTAAATCATTTCACTACAACAATAATATACATGAGATGCCATTCAAATAATTTCGGTTAGAAGATACCCAATTTTTAAAAAAACATTTAAAAATATGACAGAATTAACAAATTTTTTCTCTGCACCAAAAATGAACAAAATAAATTGGAGTAACTTTAGAGAATTTATTTGCACTTTTATTTGAAAAATTCTCATAATTTACTTCAAATATACTCAAAAGCGGCTCATAACACATGTTAAAATAGGAGCATGGAATATAAGAGGTTTAAGCAGTAAAGAGCAACTTAATGAAGATATAAAATTAAGACAAATCAATGTGGCAATAATCACATCAAACTAAAAAAAAACAACTGAAAAGTGCAATCGAACTAATAGACTACATAATGATTGATAGCAGTGTACCACAAAATTGAAGAGCTGCATGTGGAGTAGCAACTATGCTAAGTAATTGTTGGAGACACAAAATAGTAATTCCCACATATCTTAAAGAATTGTAAATGTAAGACTGAAATCGACAGAGGCCACCTAACTGTCATCAGACTCCAGTAGAAGGAAAAATTGAAAAGACATTTTGACTATATGACATCTTCCACAACATATTGGATAATATCACAAAATTAGATCATGAGTGCCTTATAGGGGATTTTAATGCCAGGGTAGGGAATATACCTATTCTAGGAATTGTAGGTACCTTTGGTGAATTCACATTAATCAGAAATGGACATGAACTATGCCAGTTTACATCTTTTAATGAATTGAAGATAACTAACACCTTCTTTAGAAAGAGAGATATATACAAATATACATGGAAAGCTTGAGAACTATGATCACCCATTGATTATATTTTAGTAAAAAATGAAATGAATAGTCTAGTAAAAGATGATAAAGCTTTCAGAGGCTCAGAAATTGGCTCAAATCTCTTTCTAGTCATTGCAGAAGTTAGATTGCAAACAAAATGGAAGAAAAATAAACCAAAGCATAAAAATAATCAAGAAGTCTATAAAGTCTACTTCCTACACGAAGAGAGTATAAAAGTCCTTCAACCAACGAGATTTCAAAATTATCTAACAAATACAAAACAAAACTCAATGTAAGTGAAGAATGAGAAGTTTAAAATTCAATATTGGGAATAAATGGAATAAATGGAAAGGTCTGTGAATATGGAATGAAGAAATAGAAAAAACTATTGTATAGAATACAAAAGTAAAAGGAACTATGCAAAAGATCTTATGAGAACAGCCCATCAACAAGCCTGGAAAAAACATGCAGGTGAGATTGAACATGATGCCCATGGTAGACAATTAGTAGCATACAAAATACTAAAAAAGCATAATTCATCAGAAAGAGGCACAGTTGAGCTGAATAACATTGCAGATGAAACACAGAAAGAGCACTATGAAAAACTGTAGTGTAATCCAAACACCATGGTTGAAGAAAATTACATTTCTGAATAGACCCAATAACTCTACCAGAATTGAAGCAAGTGTTGAAAGAGACAAATGATTGGAAAGCTTTTGGGCCTGATGAACTAAACTCAGATCTCCTGAAATATTGTGGTTTCCTTTTTGAATTGTGATTTCTACATTTAGTAAATTGTTGGAGAAAATGTGAAAATGTTCATGGCAAATTGCCAAAATAATTACTCTCTTCAAAAAAGATGAAAAGAACAACTGTGAAAATTGCCCTGGGATAAGCCAACTTAACAGTGCTTCTAAAATATATTCTAGAATAATAAACAATAGGCTAAAGGGATAATTTAAGTGATTTTAGAAGAAGAACAAGCAGGTTTTAAAAAGGGCTATTCTTGCCTTGAGAATATCTTTTCCCCAAAGCAGATCACAAAAAACAAAGAGAGCGGCTTGTAAGGTAGTGCCAGTGTGCCATGGCACCATCAACAAAAAGGAAGGAAAATAAAATTTTCATGACAAATATGTGCATAAAATATCATTTCATTTTTTTATAGGATTTAATTTGAAGGAAAGCTTTGTCCTTCAATGCTCTATCAATATTCTCTTCAAATGCACTGCATAACTCTGAGCCACATACAGAATGGCACCGTCTGTGCCCATTTAACTATGCATGAAGAACGCTGTGTAGGTTTATATGCATCTCTTATGGACCAGACGGTGCCAGATTCCTCCTGGCTCAGAAGTTCACGTTCTGCCGACCTGAAGAAAGCCTCCGCGCATATTAATTACATTAAAAATGAGATAAGTAGACTGGAGCAGGTCATTCAATACTCCGATGGGTGGACTCATGTAACTAGGAAAAATAGAAAGCCACACATTTCCAGCCACCCACAAACCTCTCAGGCACCACACTGTGCCCCCACATACAACAGGTTCTCGATCCTTTCTGACCTTGTCTCCTTTCCACCTCTTACCACCAAACCTACCTTACCACGACAACCAGTAAAAATAGGTGCACATTTACTAAAAGTCTGCCCTCAAAATCTCAACAGAAACACAGTTCAGCGGGGAAGACTAAAACAATAAATGGCACTCTCTCTCACTCACGTAAAATTTTGATTCTAGCTGACAGCCATGGTAGGAACCTTTCCTCCAATGTGAGAGAGAAACTCCTGTCAAAGTTCTCAATTACAGGTATTTTTAAACCTAATGCCACGATGGCTCATGTAATTGAGAACTTAAACACTCAGACTAGATTTTTTACACAACAGGACCCAGTAATAATTATAGGTGGGCAGAATGACATTAATTCTGGCAGTCACTTTCATGCAGTGGAACATTTAACAAAAATACAAGAAACTGCCAAACACACAAATGTAATCATGACCACTCTGCCCCCTGGCATGACAACATTCCTATAAACCATGAAATTAAGATTGCAAACCATCATATAAGACAGAACTTCAGAGGGACACCCATCACATTTATTGATCTTGACAACCTCTCAAGAAAACATTTTACTCAGCATGGTCTCCACATGAACGAGATAGGGAAACAAAAACTAGGAGCCATGCTCATCTCGCACCCATTGGTAACCCCTGCCCCTGCTACCTCACATCCGTCTCCCACCCATTCTTCTGCCTCTCCATCCACAACCGTCTTACACACTCCACATCTTTCACCAC
Source organism: Gryllus longicercus (assembly GCA_038098605.1). NCBI lineage: Eukaryota > Metazoa > Arthropoda > Insecta > Orthoptera > Gryllidae > Gryllus > Gryllus longicercus. Next base: position 670,162 of record JAZDUA010000539.1, read on the forward strand.
CATCCAGTCCTCTCTTACCCCCACCAGTTCCTTCTACTCCCACACCTCTCCTGCCCATTCCACATACCTCACCTGCCCCCAGTCCTCTTTTACCTACACCAGTTCCTACTCCTACACCGCTCCTGCCCACTCCACTTCTTCCAACTACCTCCTCACCTTTCTTCTCCTCTTCAGCCCCTTCACCTACTTCCACACTTCCTACTCCCCGTCCCATCTGTACATATAACTTCTGCTGCAACCGAAAACCCACTCCTGTGTATAACCTGTAGCATCAAACATCGGCAGGAAAGTAAACAATACACAAAAATAAAAACTATTTGTACATGCTTCACCAAAATGTACAGTCACTGAAAAATAAACTCACTGATATAGAAATATTACTTGAGGAGAAACTCAACCACATTTCAGTATTGTGCTTAGCAGAACACTGGCTAACTAAAGAACAATTAGATAACACATATATACCAGGTTTCTCTCTAGCCAGTAGCTCATGTTGAAATATTAACAATGCACATCATGCATATGGTGGGACATGCATTTTTATTAAAAATATAATTAGTTTTGTACCCTACACAAATCACACTCATCTTGTAAAAGAGAAAGACTTTGAAATATCCATCACTGACTTAACAACAATAAAAACATGGTTATTATGCACATATCACAGCCCTGCTGGAAATTTGAAAACCTTTTTAAAATATCTGAAAGTTATTCTAACAAAACTTCAAAAATGCAGACAGTATAAAACTATTCTTTGTGGTGACTTCAATATAAATTGCCTCACACAATCCAGTAATGAAAATCTATTTAAAATCATACAATTTACAAACAACCATAAATACACCAACACGAATATCTAAAAATAGTAGCACTGCTATAGATCAAATAATAATAGATGCAAATAACCATTGTTTTTCTGTTGCTACATTTAATACAGGTTTCAGTGACCACATTGCCCAGATCCTAACACTTCCAACAGAAACAAAAACCGCAGAACAGACAACTTACAAAGAAATCCGTAACTATTCCCAAGGAAACATAATAAAATTTCAAAACTTGCTCAGATTTGAAAACTGGAATGAAGTATATAAGGCAACTGATACAAATGATAAGTTTAACTCATTCATAAATATATACTTAAGACATTTCAATGCCATTTTCCCTCTAAAACTCAAAAAGATCCAAAATAAGAAAACTAAATCATGGATTACCACAGGCATCAGTGTCATGTGAAAGAAAACGCAACATGTATAAAATACTAACAAATAACAAATGTAACTCAAACTTCATTTCATATTACAAAACATATAATTTCTAAAACAAGTAATCAAACAAGCAAAAATTATAACAAATGATAAGTACATTGCAAATGCACGTAATGAAACAAAAGCTATGTGGGACATTATTAAAAAGACTACAGCACCAACTAATAATAACAAAAAAAACACAGCTCCACTACAAAAATGAAACTGTACAAGACCCACAAGAAATAGCTGATATATTCAATGAACACTTTTCACAAATTAGTAATAAGGTAATCTCTCAACACTCTCTAAACAATAAAACACACCAAACAAACACTAATATTACACAAATTGTAAATTCCATATTTTTATATGAATCCATCCCCTCTGAAATTTTTAAAATCATTGGACAAATGGAGAATAAATTCTCAGCAGGCATGGACAACATTCCAGATTTTCTTATTAAACACAGTGCTCCATGTATATTGCAAACACTCTCTCACATCTGCAATTACTCTCTAAAATCAGACATATTCCCAGATATATTCAAAATAGCAAATATTAAACCATTGTTTAAAAAGGGCAATAGTTATGACCCAATGAACTACAAGCCTATCTCCCTGTTATCAAAAATTCTGGAAAGGCTTTTTAATGATACTCAAACAGTTTCTCAATGCAAATAATGTCCTTACAAATGCACAACATGGTTTCAGGAGTAATAGATCCACAGACACAGCCATCTTCTCCTTTTTAAATGACATACTTGTTGCACTAAATCAGAAGGAAATTCCCATTAGCCTTTTCTTAGATTTGTCAAAAGCCTTTGACATCATTGACCATCATATACTTTTAAGAAAACTAGAAATGCTAGGGATTCGAGGCATTGCAGCCCAATGGATCAAATCATATTTATCAAACCGTAGCCAAATACTTGCCCTCCAACACACTAAAGAAAACAAAATCTCCTCATACTACTCCTGTCCTCAAATAATAAATTGTGGAGTCCCGCAACGATCCATCCTTGGGCCAAATACTATTCCTTATATACATAAATAACATGCCTTTGGCTTTAAGGAACAACAAAATAATTTTGTTTGCAGATGACACAAACATCATCATCAAAGCAAAAACACAACAATCATTAGAAAAAGAAGCTCACAAAACTTTGCAAGCACTAGTAAAATGATTTCAAGACAACAAACTCATCATAAACACCAGCAAGACAGTCTCTCTAAATTTCATGAATCCTCGATCTAAAGAAAAACTCTCACAGCATTGGCTCAAAAACAATAACCCTGTAACGATATCTCATGAAACTACCTTCCTCGGACTAACAATTCAAGAAAACCTAAATTGGAACACTTACATCTCAAATCTTAACAAGAAGCTCAGCTAATCTTGCTATGCCTTATACACCCTCAGGTCAAGCTCCAACATTGAGACACTTCGAACAATGTATTTTGAAAATGTACACTCACACCTAAAATATGGAATAATATTCTGGGGAAATGCCCCTGAAAGCACTCGCACATTTATTATCCAAAAAAGAATATTGCGAACAATGACCAGCACTCATAAGCTGGAGTCTTGCAAACCCTTGTTTAATAAACTAAGGATTCTTCCTCTACCATGCACGTACATATTTGAAACAGTGGTCTTCACAAAGAAAATTCTCATGGAAAACGACACTTTTACTTTAAATTCTGATGTACACAACTACAACACCCGTCAAAAGGATAACCTACATGTTCCCCACTCTGAAACTACACTTTATCAAAAAAGTACCCTAATAGAGGGCATTACACTTTACAACAAACTAGGCAATGATATCAAAGACATAAACACAATCATACATTTAAAAGTAAATTGAAAGCTTTCCTGCTTAACAACATGTTCTACAGTGTAAATGAATTTTCAAATTACAACATTTCCCTTAAAAAATATAAATAAATAAGAATTTCTTATCCCATTAGACTTTCTGTTTCATGTAAACTGTTTCAAGCTGAAGCAAAGAAAAAAGAACTGGCATATCGCATCCTGTGAAATAGAAGGAGAATAGAAGAAGAAGAAAAAAAAAAAAAAACTGGTCAAAACTTTCCTCCTCACCATTTCAAGTTATAAATATAGAATGTACTACTATTGTTAAATTTGATGTAGTTGCAAACATAATTGATATGTATTGTTCCAATATCATTATTATTAATGTAATTATTATTAATATAATTATTATAAGTAGTAGCATAAAATAACATATTGTTCTTATTATTTTTTGTTTGTTTTCAGTTTAATCTTCATTATAACTTAATAAACATGGTCACTATTTTTTTAAGGTCGCATCAATATCTAGGCCATTAGCTTCCACTATTGGATTTAACGTTATGGTTACTGTAAAGATGACATGAAATAGTGATGACAAGGGGGTGAAAGGGGGCGAACACAAATACAACCATGCTCAAAGCGGGACTCGCACCCGCGATCCTTCGGTTCGAGATCGCTACAGCACTACTGCCTTAACGATCTCGGCCACCAGATCGGGTACTGTAATTTTGTTGCTTTGGAATTTTAATTAGAAGCTTACTAAACCAGTTTGTAAGCTTCTAATAAGCTTCTTGTAAGCTGTAAATCGATGTTTGAAAATATAGATGTTTTTGTTAAATGTTTTATTAACATCACTGCTACAATTTTGACTGGCACCACAAATAGAATTCCGTACCGACTATCACTGACAATTTGGAAATGCATTGAACATCGCATTTATTTACATTACAAAAGCATTCAATAAAGTAAATAAACCAAACTCTGGAAATTATTAATGTACGTATCCTCATAATCTGATTCAAACTTTAAAAGGATAATACAAAACCACGAATATAGTGATCAATACAGGAAGAAGAAATATTATTTTAAAATCAAATCAGGGAGTTCAACAAGGGTGCATATAGACCACATTAAACAAAAATGGAAAATACATGTAAACCCTGGAATAAAATCAAGATCTGATAAAGCACTAAAAATTCTGTTATTCACCGCTGACCTCACAATTATAGAACGATCAGAGAAGAACCTAAGAGCCGTTTATAGGCTAGAGCAAATTGCCAAAGAATATAATTTAGAAATACAGTTAGCAAAAATTAAAGTAATAGCATTTTGGGGGGAATATCCATACATTCTAAAATAATTATTAATGTGATACCTATTGAAGTAGTGTCACATTACTGGTATTTAGGAATAGACATCTCATACAAAAAAGACTGAGATATAAAAATTAAAATCCAACGTTTTGAACGTAAATGCGGGACAATTAATAGAACTCTCAGCAACAAAACAAGCAAGATGACAGAATAAAATTGTACAAAGAATTGACGACACCAATCCTAATGTATGGAAGTGTGAGTTGGGTTCCCTTGCAAAAGGAAGTCAATAAAAAAAAAAACTACAGAAATGCGTTTCCTCAGAAGAGTTAAAGGTTGTTCCTAATGGAGGAATAATGATTGCTAAAAATAATTAGAGATTACAAATCTAAGGGGAAAAGATGTTGGACGACTTTTAAAAAGGTGGGAAGAACTCTTCCTGTGAAGTCAAAACAGTCATCGCGCACTATGTGAAAAGGAGGAGGAGGAAGGACGAGGCGAAGAAGAAGAAGGAGAAGAAGGAGGAGGAGAAGAAGAAGGAGGAGAAAAAGAAGAAGGAGGAGGAGAAGAAGGAGGAGGAGAAGAACAAGGAGGAGAAGAAGAAGAAGAAGAAGAAGGAGGAGGAGAAGAAGAAGGAGAAGAAGAAGGAAGAGAAGAAGAAGGAGGAGGAGAAGAAGGAGGAGGAGAAGAAGAAGGAGGAGAAGAAGAAGAAGAAGAAGAAGGAGGAGGAGAAGAAGAAGGAGGAGAAGAAGAAGGAGAAGAAGAAGAAGAAGAAGAAGAAGGAGGAGGAGAAGAAGAAGAAGGAGGAGGAGGAGGAGAAGAAGAAGAAGAAGAAGAAGAAGGAGAAGAAGAAGGAGAAGAAGAAAGAGAAGAAGAAGGAAGAGGAGAAGGAGGAGGAGAAGAAGGAGAAGGAGAAGGAGGAGGAGAAGAAGAAGGAGGAGGAGGAGAAGGAGAAGAAGAAGAAGAAGGAGGAGGAGAAGGAGGAGGAGGAGAAGAAGGAGGAGAAGAAGAAGGAGGAGAAGAAGAAGGAGGAGAAGAAGAAGAAGAAGGAGGAGAAGGAGAAGAAGAAGAAGAAGAAGAAGAAGAAGGAGGAGGAGGAGGAGGAGAAGGAGAAGAAGGAGGAGGAGGAGAAGAAGGAGGAGGAGAAGAAGAAGGAGAAGAAGAAGGAGGAGGAGAAGGAGAAGAAGACGAAGAAGAAGAAGGAGAAGGAGGAGGAGAAGAAGGAGGAGGAGAAGAAGGAGGAGGAGAAGAAGGAGGAGGAGAAGAAGGAGGAGGAGAAGGAGAAGGAGTAGAAGAAGGAGGAGGAGAAGAAGGAGGAGGAGAAGAAGGAGGAGGAGAAGGAGGAGAAGATGAAGGAGAAGGAGGAAGGAGAAGGAAGAAGGAGGAAGAAGGAGGAAGAAGGAGGAAGGAGGAGGAAGAAGGAAGAGGAGGAGGAGGAGGAGGAAGATAAGAAGAAGGAGAAGGAGGAAGATACAAACAGCGCTGAATTCGCATTGTACATTTGTTGCATTTGTATATATTACCCAAATTTTTAACCAATCAACATTCGACTTTCAAATTATTTGAATTATATTGGGGAGCTTACGGAGCAGGCGAGATGCATCCATCATGCGTTCCAAAATACTACTACTATAACAGCACGCGAGAAAAGTATTTTGGAACGCATATATGTTGCTATTTGTGAGGAATAAAGAGAGAAATTGTAAGTAAATAAATAAGAAAATAAGGAAATTGCAAGTAAGGTTAGGAAGGCGCCAGAACTTTCAGAATAACACCCCTGCTGTTATACACCAGTGTAGCGCTAAAAAACAAAAGACACCTCAGCTGGCGGTAATTCAAATACAAGAGAATAAAATGAAAATATTGTAACAAATACTGCGTCATCTGCCGGCGCCCCCTTCCCCCGAACTGGACGGTTCCGGGATATTCGCGAGTCGCGTGGAAAGGTGGAGCAGGTGCCGGGTTTGCCGAGATGAGCGCCGACCAGGTATAAATTCACCGCTGCCGGCGGCCGCTAGTAGTAGTCGGAAGTAAGCAGCCGCGAGTAGTCAAGTAGTAGAAGTAGTAAGCAGTCAGTCCGTCAGAGTGTCTGAAGTGGAAGCTGAGCTGTAAAGTGTGAATTGCGGTGAACAATGCAGTGGGTGAACAGCAGTCAGCAGGTTGAAGTCTGCAGTGGAAGCTGAGCTGTGAAGTATGCATCGCGGTAAATAGAAGTACAGTGGACCCTGGTCTGCGCAGGGAATTGTGGTCTGCGCAGGGAATTGACGTCTGCGCAGGGAATTGACGTCTGCGCAGGGAATTGACGTCTGCGCAGGGAATTGACGTCTGCGCAGGGAATTGACGTCTGCGCAGGGAATTGACGTCTGCGCAGGGAATTGACGTCTGCGCAGGGAATTGACGTCTGCGCAGGGAATTGACGTCTGCGCAGGGAATTGACGTCTGCGCAGGGAATTGACGTCGGGGCAGGGAATTGACGTCGGCGCAGGGAATTGACGTCTGCGCACGGAATTGACGTCTGCGCAGGGAATTGACGTCTGCGCAGGGAATTGACGTCTGCGCAGGGAATTGAGGTATGCGCAGGAAATTGAGGTATGCGCAGGAAATTGAGGTCTGCGCAGTGGACCGTGGACAGTGCATCGGACTGTGTGAACTGTGTGAATAGTGAACAGTGTAAATAAATAATCAGAAGAAGTGCGATAGTGTAAATAAATAATCAAGAGAACGGAGTCGTGCGTAAGGAAAATAATCAAGTGAAGAACACAAGGACTGTAATATAACTGTTTATATCAAGTATTTTAGTGTAGCATTGTTTAGAAATAAACGTTTTTGTTTAAAATAATACCTGTGCGTGAGGTTTAATTCACCACCGAGAAACGTTACAATATTAATATGCATAAATAATATATTTGTTAAATATTTATTGACAAATTTATCAATACGTACAAATTGGTAAACTAAATTATTTCTTGTTAGTTAATTTGCATTTTAATAGAAAATAACTAAATAAAAAATTATAATAGTCGTCGGAACAAAATAATTTTACATATTATCTAACAAAAAAACTTTCTTGTAACAATGTGATAATTATAATTATGTATAATTTTATAATAAATTATATTAAATTATACATTAATTTTTATAACTATATTAATAATATAAATTAATATAAGGTAAAAATAATGATATATAATTTATATATAATTTTAAATTTTAGCGGAATTTCAAATTTTTCTAGCGGGAATGGAGGCGTTCCGTTTAGCAGATTTTTAGCGGAAATTTAGATGCCATCTAGCGGTAAAGCCCATATGCGAAACTGCAACACTGACTACCACTGACTACGACAACGACTACGACAACGACTACGACCACGACCACGACCACGACCACGACCACGACCACGATCACGACTTGTGGTGCTATAACAGCACAACAAGTACTTTCTCACATTAATTTTAGATTTTCCATTTCCGAGTGTTTAGAGAGATCAACGATAATGAGACCCGCGCCATTCTTTTAAGCGTCACTTCTAATTGTGGAAAACAAATTGATACAAATATATATCATTAACTACATTTCACGCAAAATTACACGATAACTACTCATATTTTCATGACATTATTTCACGATCTGCCTTTAAAGAACAGATTTCATAAGGAAAAAATCTTCAATCTTCAATATTGTAGTTGCAGCAAGAGGCCTCAAAAAAAAGTCATTTTTGCAATTTTAGAAAAATGAGGGATTTCAAGGAACACGAAACCTGCAGATCCTGTGCCATTCTCTTAAGCGTCCTTTACGCTAGTCAAGGACAAAATTAATCACAAAAATTTCGAATCAATTTTGAGAACATTTTGATGTTTTGAGACTTCCTGAAAAGTTCCCTCAAAACCCCAAATATATGAAACTATCCGAAGTAACTAAGATAAGTGCTAGCAAAACCGAAGTACCCGAGTTACTACTAATATAATTCCAGTATAGGCATTTTTTACCTATTGCAAATCGTTTCACTGCTTCTAATAGTATTACATATTAAGCCTGTTTTACACGATCATTTTTTCATCATTTTTCGCCGGTACAGAAAAGATACAGGCCAGACTGGATGTAATTTGTACGAAAAAATGACGCATGCTTAATTTTTCGGTACAGATTTCATCCAGTTTGACAACCGCGCTCCCGGCGGCACTTTACGGGACTTTCTCTAGTTTGTTATGCGTGTAGAGCGATATGATCATTTTGTAGTTGCCTGAGAGCGTTCTGATGTGTTGAATTGTAATGTGAAGTGGTTATGTAAAGAGAAATAAATTATGCATAATATTGTCGCATCCGAGCTCAGTCCTAACCTAACCTAACTTTATTTCTTACCACAGATGCGATGTTCAAATGTTTAAACTTCAGCGCTACATGCGGCGTCCGGAGGAAGTATTTTCTTCATGATTACGTACAAAGACAGAAATGACAGTGTAAAACACTGTACAGAACACTGTACACTGTACACGAAACACTGTACAGAAAAATGATGAAAAAAGGATGCAAAAATGACCGTGTAAAACATGCTTTACATAACCGTACGAAATAATTCCATAATTCTGTTGTTGCACCACGAGTTGAAATTGTCGCGATTTCACTGAACACGACGCGAAAAATTCCCCATTTACAAACCACTAGTTTATTTTGAAACGTCTGTCCTTCCTTCGCAGATTTAATTTTTTTCTTGTATACATTGGGCGAAACCGTCCTTTCACGTTATTTTACAATCTTTGTTGGTCTTCATTGATGGTTTATCAAATCCACACATTCAATTACTGTGAACACTATCATAAGGTTGGTGGTAACTGTTTTTATCAGCTGTGAGATTCCCGATTGTCCCCCGCAGGTTTTTACTCGCACCGATTTTTGCTCGTTCTGCGCAGCACCAGTTTTCGTCACGAACCACGTGACCATTGCACGGGCACTTCTGATCTGAAAAGACAGATCACACGCTGGCCGCCATGTTGCATGGGGAACGAGAAGTGTCGAGAAACATTTTGAAAATAATTTTAATCGGTGACCAATCGAAAATAACACGAATGTGTAAAAGATACAATATTTAAAAGAAATGCTTCATAAATGTTTCAATGTCTTGTAACGAGGTAATAATTTTGGTATCTGGCTATATTTAAAATTCCCGCTAGTATTATGACACAAACTGGTGTCTGAAGCTCATTGGCTGAAGTCTGATACGATGCCCAAGAGCCCCCACTGAGCATGCCCGCTTTCCATGACGCGACCCGCGACGCGTTCGATCTCTATTGATCGATTTATAAACTTGCACTTTTTAGGAAGTTTGTGAGTAGGACAGTTCTGAGAGAGCTGGGACACCCATAATTAGCATTTTCATGGTGTTACAGCGGTCCCAGCTCTCTCAGCAATGTTAAAAGGTACATGACATAAGAGGGGGAAGGTCCCTGACCCCTCCGGAGGGCGGTCCCAGCTCTCTCAGCCATGTAAAGTGGCATGAGAGAGCTGTGACCTCCAATAAATTATCATTTTAATGGCCAGCAGCTCTCTCCGCAATGTTAAAAAAATTGTACATGACGTAAGAGGGGGGGGAGGTTCCCCAGTAATGTGAATTGCCTGGCATACGCCCCCCCACAAGCGGTCCCAGCTCTCTCAGCAATGTGAAGGAAAAAAAACAAAATGTACACGTGAGAGCGGGGCGGGCGGGCGGCGGAATGTGGAAGAGCGTTCCCTTTTTTTTAGTTTTTGCTCTTATCTCTTTCTCTCTCCGCAATGTTTTAAACAAAGAGTGAGAGAGAAATTTGTTCCCCCCGGAGGGGGTTCTGACATTGAGAGAGAGAGGTCGTGACAGACAGAGCGCGCTAGTCACAAAACTTTTTGAGAGTATTTAAAAGGGAGTTGTTGGCCGGTAATCATTTCATTCACGCGCACCGCCAATTCAACTACAACATGTTTGAAGTGACCGACCTGTACTTCGACTCAGAAGATGACGACGAGGTGTTTGACGAGTTAAAGACCGTGGAAGCGGAGGAGGGGAAGGGGCGCGAGGATCCCACGAAACCGCGCGACTTGGAAGGGCGTCGCGTGATCAATCTGGGCGATCCGGTCGACCACCAAGATGCTGCGACGAAGCTGTACGTGGATAATCAATTTACAAACGCGCGGGAATTCACAAATCATACTTCCAAGGAGCAGATAAAAAGACTCGACGAAATGCGGTCCGATTTACATAACTTATCAGCCAAACAAACTCTTTATTTACGTCAATGGCAATATCCCGGACTATTCAATGCGGATCTTTTTCGTATTTCGAATGTCGGCAACCCCGAGGAAGACCGCGATGCTACACCGAGATCGTACGTGGACTGCAAAGTGAAGGAACTGAAAAAAGTCGATAAACTTCCTCCGATCCGGTTGAATAAGCAAGGCAACGTGAACATGCGGAAATTGCGCCTGGTCAACGTGGCACCACCCCGCAACAAGGATGACGCAGTAACGAAACAATACGTAGACGCCAACATGAACCTCTTTACACGCAGTGCCTTGCCGCAAGATAATAATTTTAATCAACAACGAATCATCAACGTGGCTGACCCCATCGAGGAAACTGATGTCGTCAACCTAAGGACCTTACGTCGTTTCTTGAATACAAACTAAGAGAGAGAGTGATTATAATAAAAAATGTTTGTTTAATAATAAAATAAAATGACCATGTAAAAACAAGATAAAATAAATAAGTGATTAAAATAATAGAGAATTGTGTCTTTATCCATCCTTTATCCATCTTTCCCCCCTCCCAAAAAAAATAGACTAGTCTAAATGATTTTTTTTTGTTTTGTTTTGGAGACAGCTATAGAAGGAAGAGGACCGTGCCAGGTGGGGACGTAGGGGAAAACAAAAAAAGTTGTAGTCATGTGAAATAAGCTTTTTATTATTCCAAAAATTTTGTTTTTGAAAGATTGGAATAAAACAATATTTAACTTTACATACTGTTCATCCCAAACACAAAAACTTCATTTCCCACATGCTGACTGAGGTCAATGTCGCGTAGGTGACGCACTCGAATGTCCATACCCCGTCTTCTCTGAAGATCCAAAAGTGCTATACTACGCGGATTTTCAATTCGCATTACGTTTTGCAGAAGACGAAGCACAATAGGGTCATCAAGAGCGAGGTTGCTGAGATAAATGTGTTCCTCCCCTCCTTCCTCGTTCTCGCTATCAGTACTTTCCCACTCGTCATATTCATTTGTCTGCTGCGGCGGTTTATGTATCAAAACGTATCTACACATGGGGCAAGTTTGATGAGTCGTCAACCATTGTTTAATACATTCTTCACAAAAACGATGTTTGCAAAGTGTTTCAACCCATCGCGTAATATTGTCTTTATGACAGATTGGACAAATGACCTCTGGACATATACTGTCGCTGTTCACCTCAGCGAAAGAAGGCGGCGGCGGCGGCGGCGGTGTTCCCGTTGTCGTCTCCATGCCAAAGCAAATAAATCAAAAATACACGTTAGGTTAGGTAGCTCACCGGCGTCGGCAACCGTAGCAGTCTCGCTTGGCGGGCGGCGGTCCGTCGATGTGCGTGCGGCCCTTGTTGTAATGTTCAAGGCAGGGTAGAAGTTCTTGAATTGATTGGAGTTGTTGAATGTGAAGAGGTAGACGAATGTAGACGTGAGGCACCTCTCTCGCCGCCCAATGTGTCAGAAACGTGACGGGAAGATGAGCCAGACTGTCGACGTCCAAGTAACGCAGAGAGCCACCACTGTCACGAAGGCGTTGCAGAGCCCGCTCAATATTATCTGCGGTTGCAGGGAGGCGGTGTTGTGGGCGGTCTCCCATCACGCGTGTATATATCTCTCTCGCGCGCGCGTTCTATCTAATCACCAGGGATGTTAGTGGGGGGGTCAGACAGCTTGCCACAACAGCCACAACCACTTACGCTTTTGATTGCCTTTAACGTAAATTTTCACCCTCAAAAGCCTGGCGAATCACGTCACGTCTCTCCCAGTATGGATAAGTGCCACTCTTCCACGGTGGTGTGGCGGGGTGATAGTTTTCTATCCACGCCTTTGTTTTTTGATCCTGCTCACTGAGTTCATACACGTGACAAGGAGGTTTGAAAGTATACGTATGTAGACACTCATCTTCTTCCGGATTGCGCGGGATTCGCAGTACCGTCAACAATTTTATGCCAAATTGTCCGTTTCTGTAATATCCCTGAAAGTCAGCAATGACAGTTGTGGAATGTGAACAACCGTCTGCCCCTCCAAACGGATGACGTCGCCGGCGTATTGTGTACACATTTCGTCTAGGTAGTAGTGGCGATGGCGGCGGCTGGGGCGGCTGGGACGGCTGGGATGGCGGCGGCGGCTGTGATAAAGGCTGTTCTTCGTCTAAAAACCATGGAACCGATGATGGTACCCACTCGTTATTGTCTGATTCTTCTTCTTCTTCTTCTGCTTCTTTCGTTTCTTCGCTAGCGAAGAATCTCCTCACAAGAGTAGTAAATTTAAACCAATTAAAAGCAGTATCCAAGTAGCGCAACATACTGCTGTTTCAACAAAATCAGCAACAGACATGTATAAGACAGTTATCACACAGTCGTTCTGGTGTGCTCAGGAGACTCTCTCTGACAACTTCCAACGATTCCACTCCTCTTTTATAGCAAGGAAAGAAAGACTTTTGATAATAAAATTAGCTATTCACGTTGTTGCTAAGAGGTTGGGGGAGAGAGGAGGTTAATTTTTTCTGTAAGTGACAACCTTTTTACAAAAGAATGTGAGTGTTGAAACACACACGAAGCAATATGATAAGAGAAAAAACAAAACAAAATCGATCGCAGCTGCGCGGCCTTTGTTGGGGTTTTTCCATTGGCACGTGGCGGCGGTCTATTCGTGTCAGCATGATTGCGACACTCTCTCTCTCTCTCTCAAATCTCAATATCCCGGGCATTCACCCAAGAGTTGTGGCGAGTGTCGAAACCAAGCCATTTCACGAGACATAGTTGGCCCTTTTTGCTTAGAACACGCTCCCCTAAATAATGGTTAGGGTAGCGTGTACGTTGCAATTCTTCTGCGTAGAATCGCCCCTTGATTGATTCACCCTGAATGAGGTCTTCGAGTGAATATGTGACGGGATTGGAAAGATGCACGCGCACAATTTTAAAGAGTTCAGTACCCGAGCGCGCTTCATAACCTTTCCGAAACGGTGAGCTTTTGTGCGTGCTAACACGAACAATGTCTCCAACACGGAAGCGACGCCTCAATTGATGTATGTCGACCGTCTTTACTTTGGCGTAGACAGTGCGCAGTAACTTGTTGTCCTTTACGTCTTTCGGTTTCATACCCGTTGTTCTATGCAGTGTGTTATTGTAATCGTGAAGCAGGGCCGGGAGCATGAGCGGGTACCATCGGCGGGTACCTTCGGCGGAGAAGCGCCGCCACATGCGCTCTTTCAGTGTCCAATTGAAACGCTCGACGACCACCGCCTTCAAGTTTGAATAGGTGGAATAATGGTGAATAGATTTTGCGCGCAACCATTTTTTGAAAGTGCTATTGTAAAATTCTGTACCATCATCCGTTTGTAAGAGGGTCGGTTGCCGCCGACCGCCGCTGGAGGCCAAGATGCGCTCAAAGCCTTTCACAACTTCGTGACCGGTCTTCTTTTTGAGCGGTTCGGCCCACGCGAACTTGGAATACACATCAATTACCGTTAAGATGTACCGCATACCGCGATTGACTGACGCATAAGGCTGCATGTCGACCAAATCCGCTTGCCATAAGTCGTCAAGTCCATTCGTTATCACCTTCCGTCTAGTGTAATGGCGCCGAGCGGGTGCGTGTAGTTCTTTCGCTATACCTAGACGCACAGGCGACACTTTGTTGAAAAATGGGGGTGTTGACCCATCCTTCCTTTTTTCCTTTGTCTTCTGCATGGTGACACCGACTAGGCGATAATACCGGCAGAGCGGAGTTCGTCCTCTATTTCTACTATTTCACCATCGTGCCCATTGTTACCGGCGGCTTTGGAGGCGCGCAACAAGCGTAGTCTGTCAACGAGTGTGTTGGGATCACGCCAATACTTATAATAGTCGGCGGGGCCGGCCTTCACGAAACGCAGTCCTCTCCCTTTTTGTAATAATTGACGTTTCGGGTTTCGTCTTCTCGGAAACAGTTGTGCGATAATAAAACGATACTTCCATCTATTCTTTGTCGTTTCGTATTGTGCACCGCGCTTATAGTACATTTTATGTGCTGACGTATCATTTAGAATTTGTTTATAATTTGCCATATCGTCGGGCGGAATGACGGTAATGTTGGGTTTCTTTTCGAAGAGCAACTCGAGAAGACCCGGCGTAGGATCATAGACCCGGTCCGCTATAGTAAATGTACCGTCATCGTTTATATCCATCTCTTTGTTACCAACATAAAGTGTATTGGCAATGAAATAAGGACCGTAAGCTGTATCACTTTTCTTCTCCCACGCAGCTAGCAATCTTTCACTCCATAAGCCATCCCCTTCAGCTCCAAATGGGATAGCTTCTTCGGCATCTTCCTCTTCCTCCTCTTCTTCTTCTTCGTCTTTAATTGGCCCCTGCAGTTCCCTTTTTTGCGGACGAGACCACGATGATGTAGCAAAAATGTCTTCTGTCTCAAACTTATTTGGGGGAAAGATTTGGGAAAAGAAGTTGTGTTTACGCCGATATCGGCGTATTGATTTTTCGTGTCAGCAGCAGCAGCACTGACCCGAGTGATAGGTTTATCCGATTGCATTGCTTCATGAACGGGTCTTGTGACATACTCTTTGATGAAACGTTCACGCTCTGTTTCGTGCTGACGGAGGGCCTTTACTTTTTTGCGAACGTTAGTTCGCGCCCTCTCAACTTCGGCCTTCTTTCCTCCGGGGTATCTTTCCGAAGAGGAGGAGGGCGGGGGGAGGAGCGATAAGCGCGGCGCAGAGCACTAGCAGCTGTCACCGTCTGCTCGCCGTTCTGTCGCGACTTCTCGCGGACACTGGCCTTGACTTTGATATTTGCATTGAGTGACTGTACATCCCTAGTTAGACCTCTTCCGATGATTTTTTTGTTTGTTGTCTTCCGTCGCTTGACGTGACTCTTTTGTGTTTCATTTGCGTCGCTAACAACACGTCGCCGTTTCCTATGGCCCCCGCCTATTTTAGATTTTAGCTTCATCACTCCCGCCACACCGAGCGCCGCTGCCCGTTCCCCGAGGCTAGCATCCGTGGAGGTGACGCGCCCCCACGCGCTCTTGGCGAGCACCTCGTCCGCCTTCTTGCGTTCTTCGCCACTCTTGTGCTCGTGATAGGCAATATCGTGCGTCTTGCACGCCTGATCTAAGGGATTGATACCAACATCACCGCGCGCTAGCCGCTCTTGTAGGCGGGTTCCGGGCCCGCAAAACTGATATCCACCAGGAATATGAAGCTCGAACGGGAGGGCGTCGATAGCTCGATTGATCAAGCGCCCCACAGAAAAACCACCGCCCTCCCTTCCCTGCCTTTCCTGCCGACGGCGTTGGTGAAACCGCGCCGCTGTAGTATAACGACGGTCGAAGAGAAGGATGTTGATTATATAATGTTTTGTCTTTATTACTCCTGCACAATGAGAAATTTATCGAATCCCAAGCGATACCTCCCTTTGTTCACAGGACTTGACTTATCAATCACCATGAAGGCAAAGGGATGTTCGTTCCATGTATCGGAGCACACCTTAAAATCCGTGAAAGAGTTAAAATCATTTCCAACATGTTCCCTGTAGATATACTCCAAGTTATTGTCGTCTTGACGGAAAATCACAATCATATTCGCATTGTCCCGAATAAGTTGTTTTGGGATTTTAGTATATGTTTGACACAAGTACAGTACATCCGTATGCTTATGACGACCGGCTGCAAAGTACGCTTTAATATTGTCTTGCTTTTCAGTTGCAATGTCGTCAAAAATAAACGCACTGTTCGGGCGAGCCTCGGCGGGTGGAACAATACTCTCGTGTTGCGAGAAAGCGTGAAAGGGACAAATGTTATGCAAGACTTGTTTCAAAAACACGTACATGGTCTGCGCTTCAGTGGTTGAATACAGGTAGACATTTTCAAATTTAAGACCGTTGGCTGTAGTGAGCAGTGTAATCACAACATTCGTTTTCCCACATCCAGACGGTCCCACGATAAGTGCGCGAACACTATCTGGAAGAAGAGCACCGTGTCGACTGTTGGTACTATCATCTCTTCCTCCTTTTAACAATTCCACCACGTTCACGACGGGTAACTTGACGGGATGTTGAATAACATTCATCACGTCTACAACTGTTCCACACATGGAAAAGAACCATCATTTTATTGGGGGGAAAAAGGAAACAGTGGGTGGGTGTTCAAAAGAAACAATAGTAATTTTAAAATGAATTTATTGATTAATGATTGGAAGGTTTATACATTGCATCTGACATGTACTTTTAAGTACCACTATTATTTTTATTATCATTGCACAAAGTAACAACAGCCCTCGCTAACCATTCCGCGGCGTTTCTGGCACACTGTGTAACGTTCACCCCAGCTTCCGCATCCCTGGTGAGAGACTGCTGCTGCTGTAGTCGTCCTCGTACACGTCGTTTGTCCGTAGGTTTGCGGTTGAGACTACTTCTTATTCTTTTCGGTTTCGTTTTACAATGTAAATCACATTGTGTCGTACATTCCGACCCCCCTTTTGCTTATTCTTTCTTCTTTTACGTCTGGTCTTTTCCCCCCTCCTCCTCTTCTTCTTCCCCACCACCACTACTCCAATGAAAAACACTCGAGGGAGGATGCACCCCATCCATGTCACTACCATCAGGACTAGAAGGAGGGGGAGGAGTAGAAGCTGGCGACGGCGGCGGAGGCGTCGGCGGCTGGGATGGCGGCGGCTCCTGTAGCTGTTGTAATTCTACTTCACTCATTGTTATCTCTCTCTTTTGTCTCCTGGTGTGGTTGAGACGTAAAGATGAAATGACGATTGATGCGATTCGAGACTGTTTTATACATGAGTTACGATATCTGTTAACGGTTGGTAAGCAAACTCCTGTTGATATAAAATGAGACAATAGGCCGAGGTATTCTTAGGAATGACGTGATCGGGTAAAGTTTCCATCACGATTTTGATGTTAACAGTGGAACTGATTGTCGGTTCCGGCATCTCCGTCAAATCGAAACAAAGTATTTCACAACCACTAGAGAGCCCATTGGCCGTGATGGTTGATATGGGATCTCGGTTACAAAATCTTTTCTCAAAATTTGATAGCATGTCATAGACTTCAGGTCGTAATGCATTGTCGTCGCCGTAGCGTAAACGAAGCTCACTATAAGGAAAAAAAAATTTCATTCAGGTACAGTTTGACCGACCTCAAGTGTTCCACAGAGAACCAAGACGTGTTCTTGTTTATTTGGTTCCGCGCATCATGTTGCATTGTGAAAAGAAGAAACTGCGGTTGATGCATCCCGCTCGTTGCTTTGACCGTCCATTCGTAATTCCCCGAGATTTCCGGTACATTGGGAAGCTCATTAAGTTCCCATCTGGTGAATTTGATGGGTAATCGTCTTCCGCTATCTAACGTCTTTGAGATGTATAGAGACGCCTGATCACTGAGAGACAGGTGTGGCTTTCTCCAGCAGATTCGTGAAATTGTAATTTTTGGATTTGGTAGGGCCGGCGGGGCGGCCCCCCCGCCTCCACTTCCTCTTCGAATGTCTGTAAAGAGGGCGTCGCGGTCAGTGCGGGAACGTATTAGCACGAGTTCGTGTTTCACACCCGTGACCGCACACGTGTGATCCTCACAAAAGCCTAACAAAAGTTTCATGGGGACCCACCCACAAAAATATCCGGAGCTGCGGATCAACCATTCGTTTTGATTTTTCTCGGCGTAAAATAACAATTGATCTTCTGGCCACGCGGCACCCATGTACATCCGCCGTTCCGCCGGAAAAAGTAGAGGTTTTTCTTCATGGTGCTTGTAATGCCCGCGTTCCTAATATAATCCACAACTACACCGTTTATTTCATATCGAATTTCCGAAAAAAGATGAGCGAAACCATTCATAACAAAATCCGCTTCGCTGCGCCCGGTACCATCTTCCTCTGTCGCTTTTCCCTCTATCACAAGTACACTTTCGCTTGGTAATGTAACGATATCTTTATTCGGGATACTAATCCGAATTTCGTCATTGTGCTCATATCCTGAATTATAGGGCGTGTACAGGTGAATGGTGCGCCCTGTTATGTGCTGCTTTCCTTCTTTACCCCAGTTTTTGCCGAGAATATCGAGGACGTGGTCGTCCATCTTTTTGTTTCGTGCTTTTTGTTGCTCGCGGGTTTTTTCTTCTTCTTATGACGTATCCCAAAGCCTTCAATGCTTCACGGGTAATGCGTGTTAACGTGGCCGCGGGACAAAGAACACTATGCCGCGGACGTCGAACAACTCGCATTTTATATTCGTTCGACATCTCGTCTATTACGAATAAGTAGGGTGCATACTACTTCGGGTCTTCACTCATGGGTACCAAATGTCCTTCCGAGGTCTCGAGACGAATCGTAATTTCATCAATTCAATTATAAGTTACTCTATGAAACACTTTTCCTGAAGGTCTCTCCTGAATCAGAGAAGACGGTAGACCGTCGATATGAAACTGATGAAGTATGTGCGATTGTCGATTGTTTATATATCCGCTCTCCACTACGTTACACGAAACGAAGATTTGGAAGTTCTTGACGAGTTTCACTGGCGCGTCTGACGGTTCAAACTTTCCACTCAAAGTCGGTTTAATTTCACGAGAGAATCCCAGCAGGGGTCCTATAGAGCCGGGAAGGTTAAAGAAAAGAGTAAACGATGTGCTGACAAGACATCTCTGATTAGTATGGTCCACTTCCAGTTCGAAGAAATGTTTCTTCCGTGAAAATTCTGTCTTGAACATTTCTCGAAGCATTTTTTGAATGTAGCGATTGATATCTTCAACATTGTACGTACCCGTAGGGATGGTAACGATGTAATTGTTTGGCTTACCGTCCGCGCCAGTGAAACCAAAGGTAAAACCATCACATCCTGATTTCACATTCGTTACAGTATGATTCGTTTCCAGTGAAATCAAGGCTATTTCGTAAGCACCCCGCGACAGATCAATCGCTGGCGAGAATCGAACCGACACTTCAGGTCCACTGCCGTTGAGTGTGTATGTCCTCATTTCGCTACGGTCCGTAAGACATTGATGCTTGAAGCATCTCACTTTTGCTTTTCTTCTTATTCTCGTATTCGTAGAAGATGAATTGTAAACATAATTTTCCACAATTGTTTGCGTTAAAGTTTTGCACTTGACTGATGTTGTACATCACACGATGCTCTCACATATAGGCCCGAAACTCGAGTGGAGGGGGTAAACCAAACGAATCGAAATACTTTACTTCTTTCCCATCTTTCACGTATGCGACGAAATGAGTGCCACTACCCCGGTTGTCATCCAAGTTGATCACACCGCATTCACGCTCACGTGGCTTGGCGGGAAGTCGGTCACGTGAAAAAATTCCACGGAAGTACGGTAGTTGTAAATATCTTTTAGCGAAGCGTGCCACCTCGTCGTTCGTAAGTGCCCGCCTCGGAATTCTAGTTAGTTTTTTGATAACGAAGAAGAAGTGGTTTGATTTTGTTTTGGTCCTCCCCGTCGTTTTGCGGCCAACAGTACACGGAACGGACGGCGGCGGCGGTATCCTGTACCCTCCATGGCTTTGTTGTGGCGTATCATTTCAGCAATTTCTCTATCCTTTGCTCTGGCATTTTTCACAGCGTTTGTTATGGCCGATGCTCCACCCGCGAGTGAGCCTAGCGCCCCCAAAGCGCCAATCAATATAGGTAAGAATCCTCCCTTTTTTATTCTTCGCGCTCGGATTTACACGCCGACACCCCCGCCCTGTTTTACGACCGCGTCTGAGTCGGCGGCGCCGACCTCCTCCTCCTGTACGTGCTCCTCGACTTGACATTGTTGTGGCGTTGCGAAGCATCAGTGTACTAAGTTACAAAGTGATGAAAGACACCTTTTATTTAGTCTCGTGCTCCCTCACCATGGGGGGGTGGACCGGAAGACAGCGGCGGTGGAGGATGAGAAGTCTCGGCCGCCGCCGCCGCACCCCCACCCCCACTACCACCTTCGTGTACACCCAGCCTGCTTTCTATTTGACTCATTCTCCGCTCAATGTCCGCAATCCACGAATGCTTTACATGTTTCAGAATCAAGTCCTTTATGGCACGTGTACGCATGCCATCGTAGGCGGTGGCCTCCATGGTAGAGAAAGATGCTTTCCAGGCGGTGACTACGTGATGTGTGTCGTATTTCGCCAATACGAACGTCCCTTTTATGTAGCCTTCCTTCCCCCCGCTCTCGGAAGCTAAATTGTTGTTGTTGTTTTACCTTTCAAAACCTCCTCACGGAGCGCTGTTATCTGTGTTTCCAACGCCGTAATTCTCTCCATTTCTAACTTTACGCGTGCTTTAATCATGTTGTGGAACTCAGATTTTAAAATTTCACCGCCGTTTTTGGTAAAATACTCTTTCAGTTTGCGTTCTGCATTCGCCACACTGTTGTCAGTGTATTCTTTACCCTCTCTAAACTTAACATCTACTCGGTCTGTAACAGTTTTGGTCTTAGTATCCAATTGCCCTTTAACAACCATGTCATTTTCTAGTACGCCTGCACTCACTTTCCGAATCATTCTATTGTTGAAACTGTAATTGCCGGAAGACCCTACGTCGGGTAAAATATCCAGCAGACGGGGTGGGATCTTATCTTCGTGTTTCTTCATTAGTTCCCTCATGGCTTTTTTTATTGCTCTCACGCCCGCCCACGTGCGTCATTATCTCGGTACGCAAAGCAGCGATAGCTGCATTTACAGCCTCTGTGAGTTCTTTGCGAGCGGAGTTGACGTATGCCTCAACACTGCTGCTGCTGCTGCTGCTGGTCACGCCATAATCACGTCCGCCCATCGCGTATTCCATCATTTCGCTACGCAAAGCATCGAGAGCTTTATTCACGGTATCTATGAGATCATTTCGAGCAGAGTTGAGGAAAGTCCGAACATTGGCCACGGAAACAGCGTCATTTTCGTCTATGGCATCCCCGATATTCATCAAACGCTTCTTACCAACATCATAATCTTCGCCCACCCCACCGTGACGTTTCACCCGTCGTAAACCGCCCGTTTCAATAATCTTTTGATCCACGTACTTTCTCGGTACGGCATCGGTGTCATCTTCAGGATACCCGATATCTACGAGGCGTTTTCCACGGAAGAAATACTGTCCGTGGTGATGTAACCGATGCACGCAGTGTGGGTGGTGCTGTGAACGAATGGTGCGCCCGAATAAATCCATCTCCAAAGACTGACAACACTCTTTCCGAGAAAGTTGTTGATATAAAAGAAATGTTTTTGTTGTGTAATTCAGTTTTTGTTTTGACCCACAATGTACATTGTTTTACAATCCTCTCTCTCACATCTTTCTTTTACCGCTGGAGGTACTCGTAAAAATAAATACTACACCATTGAAACTTTCTCTCTTCATTAGTGACCTACTTCATGTTTTTTGTTTTTGTTTATAGATATTTATTAACGCAGGTAGAATTATGGAGAAGGTAGCACACTAAAGTCAACTCCTTTTTCTTTTTTTCAATAACAAAAAAACTTCTCTGCTGTACCTCCGCTAGTTATTCTGCTGCGGTGGCGGTGGAGTAAACAAACACAAACAAGTTATATAACGCGCGGGGCGCGTGTCCTGCCGGGGTCGACGCTCTCTCTCTCGACGGCGGGCGGGAGCGCGCGCGCCGCCGCCGCCGCCGCCGCCGCCGCGGCCGCGGCCGCGGCCCCTCAGCGGTCAGCCGAGGTCGCGCGTCGCCCCCCACAACCTCTCTCTATCTTATCCGGGTCGCGCATTGCCAGCACGGCACTACCAGCACAGCCAGCGGCGGCGGCATACAGTTTAATTTTATAATGTGTGTGTGTGTGTTTCTCTCAGTATGCCCCCCCCCCAAATACTGGTATGGTTTTCGTCTATAACAACGAAAAGGAATTGCCGAGAAGGTATTTTACATTTTGTTTTCTTTCTTCTATATATTTCTTAAACATGTAACGAATTGAGAAGAATGTTTATATGTTAAATGGAATAGAACGTTCTATTATCTCTCTTTCTATGAATTTAACTAAACGTATATGAAATAATTATAAAGACATTGGAGAAATCTCTACATAAAAGCCACAACAGTATGGACTAGATTGTTGTTAAAACATTTTTTTTGCTCTCTGTTCTCACTGAATTTAACTAAACTTGTGGCTTTTATAACTATTACAATTATTGATATTCTCTTCTCTATCATTCTGCAATGTCTTTAAACACCACCTGTGACTTTTATAACTATTGCAACTTTTTCGTTATTCTCTCTATCACTTTTATATTACCATTATATATGAACTAACAAGGAAGGAATTGAGGAGACGGTGTAGTATTGCAGCAAGGTATTTACACTCATTGAAATCAATTGAATAGAATTTTTTTGTTGATATTGTTATTTGGTATTTCACGTATAATTGTTTAATTTTATTCCACGTCTCTTTATTTCTTAATTCATTTTCTGGTATTATTAAAGTTACGTTGGCGTTATTGGTTGCATTACAACCTATATATATATATATATATATATATATATATATATATATATATATATATATATTAAGTATGGGTTTCCCTGCAGGAAGACGTCAATCCCCAATTGTAAAACATCTGCCGTCATTCTGTAATAACAAGAAAAACTTATATTAAAAATGATTCACACAATCTTCAAGTAAGACGACAACTAAGGTATATACAATTACCTTTGAGGTAAAAACACGTCAAATGCGTCGTTTAGTGTGACGCAAATAGTTGTGTTTGCAAATTTTGTAGATACAACACTACGGGCTTGCGTTATCAGAAACGCAAGCCCCCTCGGTAGTGCGTTTAATTTCAAACATGAATTGTTTGATTCCGCCTTGGCCATTATTGATTTCCACGGACTAGAAAAGTAGTGATAATTGTTGTCAGTGCTTCATTATAATTTATTTTTACATTCATCAACGTGCGAGGTATTATACTTACTCCATGCGTGGCGGGGTGTATACATACACCGGACATTCTTTTATATTTACAAATTTCATTTTGTAGGCGGGGTTGATATCAACCCCACCACCGGTGTTAAATTCTTCGTCGAAGCTGTCGCCCCTAACAAGGAGGGCGACAGCGTCCCGGCGATTTTTTTCTAATTCCTCCTCTTTCTCAACACATGGATCCCTGCAAAAAAACAACCAATATATATATAATGTGTTATTGACAGTCAGCCAGCAGTAGTGTGTGTGTGTGTGTGTGATACTTACATTTTCCTTCGCTTCACCAGCGCTTGCGGTGCTGGTGAAGCAGATGGTGAGTACTCTACCACCTCCTCCTCATCATCGGAGTAGATGATCTTGTTGTTGCTGTTGTTGTTATTCATTCTCTCTCTCTGATGCTGCGTAGCGCGGCGTAGCGTGGTGTAGCGTGGCCTGGCGTGGACGTCTCTCTACCCTGCTACGGTGCGGTGCGGTGCAAGAGTGAGTTGCTCTTACTGTTTCACATATAGCTTTATATAGTAACAAGTAACCCCACTCCCCCCACTTCTCTTTCTCTCCAAGCGTTTCTCACTGTCGCATATCACTACAACATGCAATCGTTTTTAAGATTTTCTTTCTTCTCTCGGGAGACTGCGCGCGGAGGTCACCGGCCGCCACACGTGCCTCTCATGACACGTGCGTGGAATTTCTTCTCTGGAAAGGTCACCAGAGGTTGCCGCCACGTGTGCCTCTCATGACACGCGCGTGGAAATCTCTCTCTCTCTCTCGCTTCTCTGAAAAGGGAAGGGGGACGGCTTAAAAGGTCACACCGGCCCTGCCACGTGCCTCTCACGTGCGTGGAATGCTCGGGTGAAATCATATGAGGTCACCGGAGGTTCATCTCGACGCAACTGCTGTGCGAGGTGCAAAAACAAAGCATTACCTACGAAACATAGATAGTTCTTCCCCGCGCGTGTCAATCTCACATACATGTATTGTGTGATAGTTACAGAGATAGATTATTATTATTGTTATTTTTATTTAAGCCTACCTGGGAGAAATCTTAATAGTTAGAGGTCACCATGCGTTTCTCTTTCGACACAGCTTTGTGCTTTGTGTATGAGAAAGCCCCCGCATCTCGTTCCCGTTGCTATATATATATGCCATGAGAGGTCTTTCGTGCTTCGCAGTCTACAGGCATCTGCTGACTTCTCCGCGTAATACACGCTCACAACGTGCGTGTGAGAGAGAGAGATTGTTACGGAGTAAAGCAAACATCTATCTCTCATTCTCTATCTACTTTTTCCCGGTGAGTACTAAACATCTTCACATTCAGAAAAAGAATTTGTTTTTGTTTTTTGTTTGTTTTTTTTCAAAATATTTTGTAATTAATACTTTTGTATTCATTTTAGGTACTCCGCATCACACTTCTTTTAAAATTTTTTTTTGAGAGAAACAAATAAGTACCAAGTCGCTTTTGTTTGTTTTTTGTCTTCATTGGTAAGTTTTTTGTTATTACTTGCACACACACATAGTGGATCGAAACTTCCTTCTCATAGTATTTTTTTTCAAATTTCCTTTTTAGATTAATACATCTCACTCATGCAACGTCAAGACCCCTCCCCCCCACCGTCACGTGATTGTGTCATTGCAAATGCTCTCCAATGGACGGATGGCGTAGAGTCTTTGAATGGACGAATTTTCCGTGGTACTATTGCAAACTCGCTGGATGTGTTGGATCCGCTATCCTTTCTCACCAGTTGCCGTGTTCCGTTTCATTTGAAATTTTTTGTTACACGGTAATCCCTCACGTCCTAATTATAAAGTATTTGCGCAGCTCGAATGTCGCTTCATTCTCGAACATGAGGACCCCGCGACACGTGACATCATCGGCGAGGAAAAATCAATCTTCCTCAATGCTCGATCAGCCATACTTACGAGCGGTGATGACATTTCTGAATTTTTTTCTACACGAATAATCGATCCGATTAATTGCAAATTTGACAAGTTTTCCTTTGCGCGACTCGGGAAAGTCGCTGGTGGCCATTGTTGCCCTACATGTTTCGGCGCATTTTTTTGAACCAATTGCACATTCCGGATCGTCGTATATTCCTTTACCACGTGTCATCAGCGCTCGTAAAGCTTGTATCAATGTGCGAAATCAAGATGAGAAATGTTTTTTGTGGGCTGTCGCCTGCGGTCTATTTCACAAACGACATGCCCAAAGGGATATTTCGGCATTTCAAAAGAATCGTAATAGTACGTACAGAGAAACACTTTTGGAATTAGAAAATACTCTTGATTTGCGTGATGTCACGTGGCCTCTCCCTACTCACATGATAAAGCGTATAGAGCGACGGAATCCCTCTTTCTCTTTCAATGTTTACCAACTCGTGTGGTCTTCTGAGGAGAAACAGTGGAGAGTTGTCGGTCCTGTACACTTTTCGGGAATGAAGAAAGAGAATCATTTCAATCTCCTGTTGCATTCATCACGGGGACAGACGCATTATGTGTGGATTAAAAATTTGAGTAAGCTAGTGTCGTCACAACACTCAGCCCATAACGGTCAAGTTTACACTTGCGAGCGTTGGCTTAATTTGTTTTGGTCCTCACAGCGGCTCGCAGTACATGAACTTGATTGCGGTACTGTTGGTCCCGCGCGTTTGACCTTACCGCACGGCGACAAACGGTTCATGAAGTTTACGCATTTTGAAAGAAAACAGAGATGCCCTATTGCGGTTTACGTGGATTTTGAATGTTTGACACGCTCTGTTTCTTCATGTCAACCACCGCCGAACAAACCTTACCTTCAGCCCTACCAATTACACGAACCTTTTGCTGTCGGTATACAGGTTGTATATGATTTCGATGAATCACGCTCGCGGTATACCTCCCATCGTGGTCCCGATGCCATTATAAAACTTTTAGACTTTTTAGAAACTCTTGCAAAAGATTACGAATACCTGCTAGATCATCCGCTTCCCATCGCCATGACGGAGGCCGATGAGATTGCTTTTCAAACTGCTGACACTTGTCACATTTGCAATGAACCTTTTTTGGCAAATTCCTTAAATCCTCCTGTTCGGGATCACGATCATTTTACAGGGAGGTTCCGCGGCGCTGCTCATCAACAATGTAATGTTAACTTTCCCGCGCCGTCACACATTCCCGTGGTGATGCATAATGGCAGCGGATACGATTGGCACTTTCTTCTCCAAGCCTGGGCTGATAGCTCGTACGCGCGTTTCAAAATTATTCCTCACAATCACGAATGATTTATTGCCATTTCACAACGAATTGGAAAAGTCGAATTGCGATTTTTAGATTCATTGAAATTTATGGGTTTTTCACTAGATACATTGAGTAAATCTCTTTCTGTTTCCGACCTCCACTACACACGTAAAGCTTTTCCAGACGACGCTCGCTTTGCCCTGGCTTGTAGGAAAGGTGTTTTTCCGTATGATTATGTAAATGATTGGTCGAAACTAGACGAGACTCGTCTGCCGCCGGCGAGTGCATTTTTCAGTCAGCTCACGAAAACACACATTTCTGAAGCTGACTATGCACACGCGAAGAAAGTGTGGCAGGTATTTGATATCAAAAATGTAGGGGAATATGCCGACCTGTATTTGAAGGCCGATGTCGCGCTTCACGTGGACATTTTTGAACGTTTTCTGTATTTATGTCATACAGTCTACATTCTAGATCCGACCTATTATTACACCGCTCCTGGACTTTCGTGGGATGCCATGTTGAAAACAACTGGCATTGAACTCGAATTGTTAACGGACATTGACATGGTTCTTTTTCGAGCGGGGAATTCGCGGCGGGCTTGTTCAGGTGTCGGACCGCCACGCCGAGGCGAATCATGAACACCTTGAGGACACTTATCAACCTTCTGATAAGGATTCTTATCTCTCATTTGTTGACTCGAATAATTTATAAGGCCATTCCATGTGTCGCCCTCTACCTACAGGACGGTTCAGTTGGTTGACACCTGATGAGGTTCAAGCGTTCAATGTCAAAGAGGCCGCTGGTGTGGAGAATCGCGGATTTGTTTTAGAGGTCGATTTAGACTATCCTGATCGCGTTCACGATTTTTTGAGCGATCTGCCGCCGTGTCCGGAGACTCGCATACCTCCGGACTCGAATAGCAGGCAAAAGAAATTGATGGCCACGCTCTTACCCAAGCGTCGCTACGTTATTCATATTAAAAATTTACTTCAGGCCATGGAGTTGGGTGTACAACTCTCAAAAATTCACCGTGTCCTTTCTTTCGACCGGCGGCCTTGGCTTGTCGCGTACATGGACCTCAATAATAACCGGCGACGTCTCGCAACCTCCGATTTCGTAGATAAGTTTTATAAATTAATGAACAATTCCATTTATGGAAAGTCCATGGAGGATGTGAGAAATCATCGCCGCATTTATCTTGTCAATAAATGGGAGGGACGGTGTGGAGCCCGCCGTCTTATTGCGGACCCCGCTTTTTTATCTAGTCACCATGTGAAAGGGGACCTCATGACAATCGAGCTGCGTAAAGTCGAGGTGAAGCTCGCGAAACCGATTTATTTAGGATTCTGCATTTTAGAACATTCCAAATTTCACATGTACGATTTTTATTATAATTTTTGTAAAAAACATCTTCGCGAGCTTCGCCTTCACTATATGGATACTGATAGTTTCATTCTTTCCACTACTTCCAACATGTACGCTGAAATGAATCGGTATTCATGTTGGTTCGACACCTCCTCTTTTCCCGCCGACAATCCGTTTGGAGTAGTACCGCGAAACAAAAAGGTGCTCGGGATGTTCAAAGACGAATGCGGAAATGACCCCCTCGTAGGATTCGTAGGCTTGCGACCGAAAATGTACTCCATTCGCAAACTTTCCCAAGCTTGTATTTCTCGGGCGAAAGGTGTGCAGCGTTCGGTTGTTAAAAATTACAAATTTGACACTTATGTAGACTGCTTATTTTGGAATACATGTCGAATGGATACGCATGCAACTATTCGATCAAAATCTCATTTAGTTCATACCTTTTTTCAAAACAAACGCTCGTTATCAGTCTACGATGACAAGCGTTATTGGGTTAATAAGTTCACGAGTCTTCCGTGGGGTCACTTCCGCATTATGTCTACACGTTCGTCCAATCATTATTAAGGAGCGACAGCCATTTTTTATTATTTATTTGAAAGAGTGGGGGGAGCATTTGTTCAATGACATAGGTTACTGTGACGGAACGGCGCACAGTCATTAGCCATTGGACCTTCGTCATGGACGGACATCACAGTGTGGCTGACGGTGACAACACACTACTACTACTACTACTACTACTACTACAGAAGATGGCGCCGGGTGGCGTCAGGTGGCAGATCACATGTGGAACAATCTCGCGAATGCTGCTGTCGCCTTCGCAGTTGCCGCCGCCGCCAAGGACGGTGAGGAAGGAGGAGGAGGACCGCTTACGACAGACGGCGAAGACGGCGGCGGCGGAGACGCAGAGAACACCGACCTCTGGAAGGAGATTGCCTTGCTCTCGACAGACTTAGCTCTCAGCGCACGACTTATTCACGAAGGTCATCATAGCAAGTACAGTGAGGGGTCATCTCCACCATTTTTCTGTGACCTTATCATCGACTTACATTTAAATGTCTTAGTTTCATGGAGGCGCTTGGCCATCTGCTCCCGGATTCTTATGGTGCAATGTTGCGTAAGCATGTTGACGTCATTCGTCAGGCGCTTCAGTCTCTCCCCTCTCCCCGAGAAAATGTACCCCCCTCCTATGATGAAATGGAGTTGTCTTCCTTCCCGGCTGATTGATAAGTGCCGGTCACGGGTGCATTGTTTGACCTCTATCTCTATATATTCACTTCGTTCGATCGAGACAGGTCACACATCATGGAGAGGGGACGCCGCCGCATCTTTCCCACGTTACCGGTCCGCGAGGAGAGCCTACGCATGATGGAATGTATTCATTTGTTGTGGAAATCACGCACTCGGCATCTACACACGACGGAGAATGTTCCGATGGAGCGTAAATACAAAGTGGCTTGTACATTTGCACTAACTAGAGCTTACATGACCGACGAATTACTACATATTCTTCCCAATGGCCTAACTGATGTCGATCATGGTGGGTCCATTGCACTGCATCTTGCTGCCGAGCATAATATGGCAATGTGTGCCGTTCTCATCGCTGCTGGCGCCAACGTCGACGCTAAGGACAACGACGGCAACACACCTCTCCATATTGCTGTAAGTCACACTCAACCTGATGTTGTTCGCCTTCTCTTATTGGCGCATGCTGACATTAATGCTACCAACAACGAGGGAAAGACGCCAGTCCAGCTCGCGGCTGACGAGGTTGTGCGTGCTATTTTCGACATTATTGCCGACGCCCCGCAGCAACAAGCATAACAAACAAAAAAAATGTCACTGCCTGAAAGCATAGACAAGGCTATAATGCGGTACATTCAGGTTCGCGACTTGCGAGCGCTGGATGATGAGACGTTTTGCGTGCTGCCTCCTGCCATCTATCTGACGCTGGCCTCCGACCAGGTACATGCTGTTTGGGAGCGCCTACCTTTACATCTCAGATTAAGGGATGACTTTCAAGCCCTTCTCTTATGTTCCTGTCATCGCAGCTTCTACGGCCCACCTCCCCCAAAACGCCATTGTGTACGCTGTATTCATAAATAACTTGTGTGTAAATAGTGTGATAATAAACTAGAGCTTTACATTACGTTTTGTACATTTTTTCCCCTCTTCACCTCCAAGCAGGGATGTTCCTTTCTTTTACTATTCCAGTATTTTATTTATTTCATACGTTTAATGTTTTTATTTATTGTGACTAGCGCACTGTCTGTCAGAACCCCCTCCGGGGGGGAACAAATTTCTCTCTCACTCTTTGTTTCAAACATTGCGGAGAGAGAAAGAGATTTGAGCAAAAACAAAAAAAAGGGAACGCTCTTCTGTCAATGACCACCCCTCTGAGACTGCTTGACATCTCAGGTGAGTTCTGGAAAAAAACCCTCCACTTCACATTGCAGGGGGGGGGGGATTTCCATTTATTCTTACGTCGTACATTTACCACATCCCGCCGCCCGCCCGCCCCGCTCTCATGTGTACATTTTGTTTTTTTTTCTTCACATTGCTGAGAGAGATGGGACCGCTCGTGGGGGGGCGTATGCCAGGCAATTCACATTACTGGGGAACCTTCCCCCCCTCTTACGTCATGTACAATTTTTTTAAGATTGCGGAGAGAGCTGCTGGCCATTAAAATGATAATTTATTGGAGGTCACAGCTCTCTCATGCCACTTTACATGGCTGAGAGAGCTGGGACAGCCCTCCGGAGGGGTCAAGGACCTTCCCCCTCTTATGTCATGTACCTTTTAACATTGCTGAGAGAACTGGGACCGCTGTAACACCATGAAAATGATAATTATGGGTGTCCCAGCTCTCTCAGAACTGTCCTACTTTTGTGCACGCCATGGCGAACAGCACTATCGATCTTCCGCACTAAAGTGATGCGAAACATGAATTGTGTATGCGCAGCAAATCGATAGTGCTTTAACGTTCAAGGGTAACAAAAGGGAGTTTGTACATCCTCGAATGTTTACAGCAATCGAAAGCACTATCGATCTTCTGCGCATGCGCAATTTACATTCTGCACCACTTGTCCATCTACTGCGCGCACGCGAATACCTTCGTAAGGGCAAGAATGTAAAAATACGAACATTTACATTTTGTTCAAATAATGCAATATGATTGTGTTTCTCGAAGAAATTTGTTCTCTTTATTCTTTTTCTTCAAAATGTTTCTCATTTCGTCCATTAATAAATAAAACTATAGGCATTGAAACGATTAGTACAACATAGTTAAGTGTGTTATGAGTTAGTCTTGAAATGCGTATTATGATTAACAATGATAAATAGTATGAATTATCGTATTAAGTGATTTAAATTACGAATAATGTCAAAAGCTGTAAAAACAGTAAAGAATGACCGTGGTATTTGTGGAAGTTGTTGGACAATTTAATTGTGAAATAATACTATAAAAAATCTTCGCATATTCAGAACTTTCATCAGTAATTAGTAATCCTCATTTGTGAAATTCTGAGGCATGATTCTACTCATCTCCGACTTAAAGCCGCAGGGCTTTTCTACCACTAGTATTTGAAGGCGATTCCAGCAATGATTCGGAATATTATTCACTAGTGCGAAGACAAAGGGTGCGGGAGAGAATGGATTGGTTTTAATTATGACGATCGAGATTTTGTGATGAGGTTATGTTTGACCAAATCTACAGTTTAAGTACATCAGATATATTGTAAACTGTAGAGAACTTGTAAATTTCTTTTTCACCCATGTGGATACAAAATAAAGGTAGTACGTACCGTATACGATAACAAAAGAAAAAATAATTACTACAGGGACTACAAGTACTAAGAAATATTTATTTATTTAGTAAAAACTGTATGTGACGTATGGGGGAGATTATTTGCGCACATTTTCTTGAGTTCCAGAATCCCTTTTAAACATTTTAACTACAAATAGTTGAAAGGTGAATAAAAGTTTAAAAAATAAAACAAATAATATTAATAATATTATTAATAATAATAGAAACAACAACATTTAGAAAAACGCGAGAACAGCACAACATTTGAAAAAATAAACATTTTCGTTTCCGAGATATGGTGGATTTGCACTGCCACGGGTAAACGAACTGCAAATTTGATTTTTCTGCATTGCTAACAAAATAGTAACTCATCTCCAGAGAAGAATGAATATTTATTAAGAAGTAAAGATACATAAACTGAGAAATAAACTATGCTAACTCAAATCACTATAACACCACAGAAGATAACGCCAAGACACTGCCAAGAACTCAAACTGAAATGAATGATAGATTATAAGGAATTAATCAAAGGTTCGCACTGGTCCGTAGTGGTTCCCAGCGTCACTCTTGCTCACAGCCTCTTGAATAGCTCGCAAATATTGCGCGTTCAGCTGATTCGCGGAGTAAATAGAGTATGTACTTTAGAGTAAAATAACCCTCTAGAAGCATGGTGAAACACTTATATTCTACTCGAGAGTTACTATCTAACAGTAAATGCATTCTCTCGGGTAACTACTCTCAACTTTACTCGGCTGTTGGTGAAACCGGCCCTAAGGGATCCAGCAGCGGTCACGTACCGGTAAAGTGAGTCTTTCACTAGGACTGGGTGAAGCGGGAGGGGATACCACAAGCTGGACGGGCGGACGGCCAGATGGGCGGCCGGCCGGACGTTTTGCCGTCAATTATTTTTCGGTATCAAAGACAACATGGATACTGAGCACACAACGTGTTAGAATAAGTAATTTACTGAATTACGGAGACCCGGATAGCAGAGAAGTCAATTCTAGAGGCCGGCTGCTCTGATTGGTAATTTTCCGTGTTTTCTCCGATCAACACCAGGGGAATACCCTAACAAATGGACCACGGACCGTGTGGGATCTTTCCTTCCTCTTCCTTGACCTATCCTCACCTCTAACGTACACAAACACTATTATACAGTATACTACCTCGAATGCAGGGAGCTTAGAGCTTGTCCCGACAGGGGCAGTGCCCCGCTGGTGCGAGATACCTGGTTGAGGAAATCTCGCTAGCCGAAGGTAGGTCGGCGCCGGATCTTGCCATGCAGCGGGGCAAGATCACAGCCGCCTCCCCCCCGAGGAAACATGCACTACACTTACGGGAATAATGATCTCCTTTAGTTGACGCGCCCGGAATCACTAACAACCAACAAACCTGAATATAGGAACAAGATTTATCAACTTTTCTTTCGCCGGGGCCCCGGAACAGGAGTTTTTGTTGCATGTATTTGTTTTGTATACATTGTGGTATAGTATTGTTAGTATCGTAAAACCAAATGTATGTACTCATTCAGTAACTATGTACAAGGGCTCTTCGCTTGTTTCTTGGGCTTCTAATTGATGCAATTAATTCTTTATGTTCAAATCCTCCTCGTTGATGCAATTAATGCTCTATGTTCAAATGTAAACCTGCGTATTACTCGAATGTTATCCGTAATTAGTACGAATACTGCCGTTTTCCTACCGAATATTCGCGGATATGCGGCGGGCGAATGCAATTCTTCCGCATCTTACGAAGTAAGAGCGTGAAAGTAAAAATCAATCCTCGCTTCTCCAGAACCTACATCAGTTATTTGTAATCCTCATTTGTGAAATTCTTAAACATGGTTCTACGCATTTCTCACTTAAGAGTCGTAGAGATTTCCTCCCATCATGAGCTCCAGCAGCGGTTACTTACCGCAAAACTGAGTCCTTAAGTAGGACGGGGTGGGGCGCTGACGAAATGCCACCCGACTCTTGAGTCGCGGACGGGCTGCCTTCAGCCTCGTGAAGGGCGTCTCTGGGGCCCATTTCCAAGATTGCACTAGACCACCCGGCTGTTTGCATATGAGCAGTGCTCCTGTGGCATAAAAAATATCATTTTTTGAAATTATCAACTTTAAGTATGTTAAAACATAATGGAACTATGACATAATTTAATCGAAACTACGCCATTTTGTGAAACGTCGACTTTCCAAAACCAACATCAGTTATTTGTTAAGCTCATTCGTCAAATTCTTCAACATGATTCTACGCATTACTGACTTAGTGCTGCAGGGCTTTCCTCCCACTGACAGCTCTAACAGGGGTCACTTACCGGGAAAGTGTGTCTTTCACTAGGACTGGCTGGGCCGCGGATGAGATGCCACCAGCCTCTTGAGTGGAAGACGGGCTGCCATCAGCTTCGTGAGGGGCGTCGCTGGAGCCCATTTCCAAGCTTGTACTAGACCATTCGGGCGTTTGCTTATGAATAGCGCTCCCACATCTTTAAAAAGAATTTCTTTTTTTTAAATTGCAAATACGTTACATTTCAAAATTACAAAATTGAAGATAGAGATTTTTACCTTAAACATAATCTGTTCTAAAAAATCAGCTCTTTAATAAAAGGACAAATACATTTTTTTAAAGAAACAAGTGGATTTCACGTAATTTCAACACTTTCTTCTTACGAATTAGGTCGAGAAAGTAAAAATCAAACCTCGCCTATCCAGAACATACATAAGCTATTTGTAATGAGCATTTGTCAAATTCTTCAACATGATTCTACGCATTTCCGATTTACAACTGCAGGGTTTTTCTCCTACTGAGGGCTCCAGCAGCGGTCACTTACTGGAAAAGTGCGTCTTTCGTCAGGATCGTGTGGGGCATTGACGTGATGCCACCAGCCTCTAGAGATGCGGACGGGCTGCCATCAGCGGCGTGAGGGGCGTCGCTGGGGCCCATGTGCAAGCCTTCTCTAGACCACCCGGGTGTTTGCATGCGGACAGTGCTCCTGCGGCAACAAAAAGAAAGTTCAATTTTTGAAATTATCGACATTAAGCAGAATTGAACGATAATCGGATCCATGCTATGTTGTCAAGCGCACGTTGCTCTATTCCAATTACAAAATTAAAGGAAATAATGTGCCGTTTTTAAAAACATAATCGTTTAGTTTTTTTCTCTTTTCAAATTGTCACTACTTTGTTCTAAATTACGCAAAAACGACGAACATTTACTTTGTGATCTATTTTTTAAAAATTTGTTGCGTTTTCGTTCACGCAACGCGTCTTAACTATTGTAGGACATTGAGCCCCTGGAGTAATCCTACGTTATCTTGTTTTGTCAAGTCTCGTCACGTCTCAGTCAGTTAGACAGTGCCTTTTATTCCTTCGGCCAGAGGCTCGTCGCTGTTAGTAACCAAGGTTTCCAGACGGTCACCAGCCTAGGAACCCGCGGTGATTTGAATTGCTTGACTTCCCAGACTTAACGCATCGTAGGCACGCAATTCGAGTAACGATGCCGGTCTGACTAGTGTTTGACATATGAAGAACACACATCAATGAGAAACTAGTAGTGCACATTCTTTCTCGCATTATTTCTAACTTTGCAACTTCCGAAAATTCAGTGAGTTCAACGAAATTGAGACCCTCACCTTTCTTTGAAGCGACCCTATGCGTGGACAAAGTTCGAAGAAAATACTAGGAGCGGTTATTGAGAAGAATTTGTCTTTAAAAGTTTCATAAATTTCAGACACAAATTACCCGAAATTTACTAGTTTCTTCAAAAATGGTAAATGACCTACAAAGACATGATTTTTTACAACAAACTTTGTTTAAAGCAAAAATTGCTATCTCCAATTATCAAATCGGGGAATATCAAATTTGGAGAAAATCGACTGAACGGTTTAGGTGCTATCGTTGACCTCAGAAGACAGGAAGACGTTTTGTCGTCGATCGATTTTTCGGTATCAAGAACCCCCAAAAATGCAATAACAGTTTTTTCTGCTGAAAATTTGCCGTTTTCATATCTTTTCTTACAAAGTACCATGGGTAGTGTCTAAAATGTATTTACATTTCATGTTGATAGATTGAGTAGTTTTATTTAAATCGGTTCACACAGATGGGCAGACAATTGATTGGACGTGTAATAAGCTTTAGTAATCGAATAAGTAGGTAGAAAAAGTTTTGGTAGTATTTAAGGGTAGTTCTTCAAATCAATTTCCAATAATGTTTCTTGAAAACTAAATAATTTTCAAAGAAAATGAGCTTCATATTTCGCATGTTCAGAACAGCTAAAATATTTTCTCGAACTCTATTTCGAACTTTTCCAAGGAAAATTTGCATATAGGACTGGGTTTTCCTTTTTTTTATTAGAACTTTTATCTAGCCAACAGCCCGCCTCAGCCAACTCTTATCTAGCTAATAACTTTCAATTTTTACGAAATTCCTTTCGTAAGAGCGCAGAAGTAAGCATGTGCTAGTCCAATTTTTGGCGAACTCTGTATATGGGAAACTCGTAAAAATTAAGTGTTAAAAAATCTTGCGTTGACACATCTAACCAAGTCAGCCCAATTTGGTACTTTACGTTTCTTCCGCGGCGGAAGTATAGGTCAATTAATCGGCCGTTAGACGCCCAGTTAACTCGAACCCAGAGGCGAAAAACAAGTTTTGTTGGTTGAAAACACTTTTGCATGATCATGTAGTCTAATATAGCGGAACAGTTAGAAATAACGCGAGAATGTATGTCCTGTTTGCTCAAACACCTCTGTTCTACCATACGTTGTTTCATACGAAGAGAAACATTAAAAAAAACGATGTGGTTTTTGAGAAAATATTTTTTTTAGAAATCGCATAAATTACTCAAAATTACGCAAGCGCAAATTACGTAAAAACTACTCGTTTCAACTTCCTTGCTACCGCTTACGCAGTATAGAGAAATTTATGTATTTGATAAATGATATATATTTATGTATTTGTTAAATATTTGATAGATGTTCCTAGAAAAATGTTTTGGAATTGACTCGCATATACCATGAGTGCATGTCAGATGTTTCCACAAAAAGTATGTATTCCATCTACCCTTGGAACTTTCCAATTGTGGGTTCTCTTTATAGATCATTTTCCAACTTCTGTTGAAATCACAACTCCATTTCCGGGATATTTTGACAAGCCTCTTCCTCCTGTCGTACCCAGTATGCTTCATTAAAATATTGCTTTGGAATGGACCAAATCTGAGACCAAAAGTTCGTCATGGCAAAAGCACTGGAAGGGGGGGGGTTATGTCATTGTTATTGGTACCTCTCGACTCTAGATATCTATAAAAGCCTTTTCGGTTGTTAGAGAATAGGGAATTTTCTTTCTTGCGTCGCGCGGATTCATTATACCTTCTTATTCTTGCCCCTAGAGCTACTAGTCTTGGTCATAATCTCTCATCTTCAACCTGGAGTCTACTGTTCCAGGATTCCGTGTTCTTTTCATCTTCAGTCTTCTGAGAATTGGATGAATAGTTACGCGAATCTTCTTTGAAATCCCTCTTTTGTCTATTATTATTATTATTGTTATTATTATTACTATTATTATTACTATTATTATTATTACTATTATTATTATTATTATCATCTTTAGAAGAGGGGAAATTATTTATGGAGACCGGTGAAGCCAGTACTGTCGGACTCCCGTTCTTGGTTTTCAACTAAAACCCTAAACCTTCATCTCCTAAGTCGTGATTTCTCCCACACGGAAACCGTCGCTAGACATTACTTCGCATGGAATATTGATTGGAAGCTAGTGCTTCAACTCTTCCACTCCTTTTCTTACACGATATTAACTTAAGTAGTTCTCTGTTATAGTCCACTTCTCCGAACTCATCATGTCCACCATGTTTTCTGGAGTTATCACTTGTTGAAGCTTAACGTAACAAATCTCCCTTTCCACATCCCATGCCTTGCACTGAAACAGTATATGCTCCGCATCGTCAATATCTTCGCGACATAAGGTACATGTCGGTATTTCTTTAATCTTGTATTTACCAAAGGTATAAAGGTATTTACCAAAGCCACCGTGTCCCGTAAAATCCTGGGATACGTAATAATTCACCTCCACATACTTTCGACCGACCCATCTCTCAATTTTATTAATTATTCGATGTGCCCATCTACCTTTAGCGTCCACATTCCACCTTCTTTGCCACTCTTCAAAAAGTAGTTTCATAGCCTCACTCTTAATAGTCTCTATTTCCTTGGGAGGGAGATGACTGTTTACGTGTTGAGCTTCCTGTGAGGCGGAGTACGTCCTTTTCCTTTGGATAGCTATCAGATCGATGGGCGGGATACTGGTCAATACTAGCACTGCGCAAGTAGACACCGCACGGTAGGCAGCCGCCACCCTCAGGGCCATTCGTCTTTGCACTTGAGCATACTTATTTCTCATAACCTGTTTTTCCAATGAACTCGCCCAGACTGGTGCTGCATACAACAATTGTGAACAATTGTGAATGAACTACTACAGATATCAACCTTCTCTTGGATTCTCGTGGTCCACCTACATTCGGTAGTATTTTTGCTAAGTTGTATCCTGTCCTCGCTGCCTTTTCTAACATGACACTTATGTGTG
This sequence comes from Gryllus longicercus, assembly GCA_038098605.1. Taxonomy (NCBI): domain Eukaryota; kingdom Metazoa; phylum Arthropoda; class Insecta; order Orthoptera; family Gryllidae; genus Gryllus; species Gryllus longicercus. Next base: position 708,664 of record JAZDUA010000539.1, read on the forward strand.
GCCCAAGCTTATGTCTTCTGTCTATCTCAACCCCTAGATATGTTATTTGGCGCTTCCAGTTTATTCCTTCTTCTCCCAGTCGGATATCGGGAAAGCGAAAAGCCCTCCGATCGGTAATTAACACAGCTTCAGTTTTTCCTACTGCTATCTGAAGAAGTTGTCTGTCTAGCCATCTTTCAACTCTAAAGAGTGCTTCATTCACTCTTAGTTCAAGCACCTCAATATCGTCACTATGACTTATTATTAGTGTATCATACGCGTATCCTCTAATCTGCGTATTTCTTGGAAGGTTAATGCTCAATATGCCATCATACAGGACATTCTATAAAAAGGGGCCAAGTCTGGACCCTTGTGGAACTCCGTACGTCATAGTTCCTTCAATCTTGATATCCATATAAATTGTCTTCCTATCATGAAGGTACCAAGAAGGTCATCGACGATCCTTAACATATATTCAGGGACCCCCCTGCCAACCAATGCTTCCATGACGTCATTCCACCTGGGTCAGTTGAAGGAGTTTCTAATATCAATAACTACAAGTGCGCAGAATCCCTTCTTTCTCCCAGTTCCATTTCTAGCTGCATCTCCGATGCGAAATACTTCTAAAATCGCATCCGTCATCGCACAACCTTTCTGAAATCCATATTGTGTATGAGAAAAGCTTATATATTCAAGCCTTGAGATTATTAGCCCCTCCAGTAACTTGCCCATAGTATCAAGAAGGCACAGTGGTCTATACGACGATGTCTGTTCCAACGGTTTCTTGCCCTTCCGGAAGAGTATCAGCTTTTGTTTCTTCCAGTTCTTGTAAAATTTCCCTTCCTTAAGGCATCTATTATACACTGCCAGATGACATTGTGGATATACTTGTACCACTAATTTTAAAATTTCGGTGGGGATCCCATCCAAGCCTGGTGCCTTTACGGTTTTCATATTCTTCACTGCTTTCCGCAATTCGTCTCTCGTAAAGTAATCAACATCATTGAACATAAAATCATTCTGTCTTTGCCTCACCCAGCGATCTCTTATGGGAAAGAGCTCTCTAATAGCTCCCTTCATCCACTGTGGGTCATTCAGGTAAGATACTTTGGAATCCATCCGAAACTTCGTCACTATCTTATACGCCATACCCCAAGGTTCATTATTAATCTGCCTTAGGAGTGCCTTCCAACTTCTACTTTTTCTCCTTTTAATTTTTTAGCAGATACCCTGTCCATGTTAATCTGAAGGAGTCACAGTATACATGATATTTTCTTCTTTTGATCACTTCCTAACATATGCTGATTCTCTTTGTTTTTGTCTTTACATCAAACACATTGTTCTCGGTTGGTACAGTTCTTAACAACGTGTACGGTTCTACCACATCTGTAACATACTTTGCTACAATCAGGACCTCTGCAATCTGTTGAAATATGTCCAAAGTCTAGACATCTATAACATCTTGTTATGTGGAGTTTTTGCCTGATTCTACAGTTAACTCAGCAGATCTTAATATTTCTGCGTTTTGATTTATCTCTTCTCCCATCAACATTGTAGCTGATTGTATTCCTCCGTATCCTCTGCGCATCCTACAGGGGATGGGCATCTAGTCTATTGCGTCTAAGCGTCTAAGTCTAGTCTAGTCTATTGGTAAGAGTAGAGGTAAGGGCGAGCTGCTATTTTGTTAGCAATGCAGAAAAATCATACTTTCAATTCGTGTACCGATGCAAATACGTTTTCTATAACTCAGCAACGAAAATGATTATTTTTCAAATATTGCTGATCTTGCTATTTTTAAAATTTATTTGTATTTATTTATGTTAAACTTTAACTCATCTTACAACTATTTATAGTTAAAATGACGAGAAGGGATTCTGGAACTCATGAAAACGTGCGCAGATAATTTCCTCCCCTTACGCCATACAGTTTTTACTGTTTTTTGTTTGTATAAACCAAAATCTAAATAAAAAATCTAAAGATCTAAATCTAACTCTTGTTGCTATTCATCGCCGGCCAAATTGCAATATTTTGAAATTTTCTCAATTTTTCGGTTTCCTAATAGGAGAATCAAAATATTTTTTTAAGAATATAATAGAGTAAATCCTCGTCCTAAAAGGAAATTTTCGTTTAATATTTTTGAACGTTTAAGCGTTACTGCAAATACGAAATTTGCAGCCCTTTTCCACAGAATTCTTTTTGAGTTTTCGAAAAACTTTATTGGAAGACGTTTGAACCACTTCTAATCAGAAAGGAAATAATGTATACAAATCGCTGGGAATGTGCATATTGAAAACGTAATACATTTTAAAAAAACATTTGTGTAATTTTTGATAAAAAAGAAGGTACAATGAATTTTAAGTCGTCTTAAACAGTGCAATAAGCACTAACCATGCAAAAATTTCGAAGAAAAAATTGCAAACATTTTTGGGAAAATAGCGTTTGAGAGTTTCTGAAAATGCGTAATTTTGAGATCATTTTCACAGAAATCTTCTAAGTTTCCAGAAAATATATTAGATATCATTCAAAGCTCACTTATAAATGAAATAATGTGAACAAATCGCAGTTAATAAAAATGTTAACGACGAAAGAGACAAGTCACAAAAATTAAATTGTAATTTTTGAAAAAACAAAAGTGTAGAGCAGAATAAGCTTCTATATCTCCTGCAGTACATTTAGCAGTATCTCTTCTAAAAATTTAAAGAAAAAATTGGAACTTTTTTTCAGAATATCTTGTATTTTTATTTTTTTAAATATTGCGCATATTGCACAGAAAGGCAATTTTGCACAATATTGCGCAAAAACGTATAAAAATATTTAAAAAAGGCGTGACCTTAATGAAAGAACTAATTATGGTGAACGAAATTTACTTGAAAAAATTTTCTAACTCCGAGTTTGTAGTTTCAAAAATTTAGAGTTAACAGTGAAAATCGGTCCTATGCCACCTTTACAAGTGCATCTCTCTCCATTCCTACGAGAAATTGGAAGAAAAAATATGGTGCAATTTTTGAGAAAATTTGGAAAATATCCCAGGGTCTTCAGGTAAAGTACCTCCAACAAGTAATGAATGTTCTTCAAAATCGCAGAGCTTCCAGTGAGGCGAGATTGACAGGGGTTTATTCAGTTTGGAAAAAAACCTACTCATAGTTTAGCTGTTAGTGTTGTTCACAGACGGACAGACGGATAGACAGAAAGAAGATTGACAGTTAAAAAAAACACTTTTCGGTATGTGGGCGCTCCAAAACCTGTATTTTGGTTGAAATTTCGAAATGGATTTTTTCGCAGTATTAACTAACTATACACTCCGTATATACGTACGTATACGAAAAGTAAATAAAAAAGATAAAGACGAGATTACAACGAGATAATTCTGAATTAAATTTCTGATGTGCTTTTCATGAATAACAGTGTAAATTTGTATGAATGTTCTCATTTGTTAAGAATATATTTAAAAGCTGTTGCGTCACTAGAAGTTTCACCATGAAAGGGAACACCTGGATAAGATGGTAAAACATTCCCCTCAACCAAACGACATAAATAGTTTTTTGTTGAGTGCTTCTGCGCTTTCGGAGTAATCCTCCATTATCAGTATGTCATACCCGTCACGTCTCGTCGCAGTCAGTTGTCAAGACGACGGCCAATAGCATCTCGTAGCATCTCCGCGTACGCGCCTCCTAGTTACTACTCAGCGGCAAGAATTGGGAATGAATTAGAATTGGGGTAGGGTTGAGGACACTTCTCAGGGGTTGGACTAGCCCCTATGAAGCATACAAACTCGGCCGTAACAAATTTCACATGCGGTTCTACGAGGATTCTACGGGAATTCAACGGGAATCGAACCGGGAACCTCGGAGGTGAAAGGCAAGCGACTTTCGACACTGAACCACGAGAACATTACAGTTAGTTACAGTATAACTAAAAATTTGAAAGGTTTCTTAGCCCTTGTCTCACCACTCACACCCGTTTACAGCCATACATATGATTTTTTAATTTTAATTTTTTCCGTCAACTTAACACTATTTTATCTAATTGAAAAAATATGAAAAATAAGAAATATTCATACTATCATAATACATTTTTTGATATTTCCTCAGCGCCAAATTCAAGCACAAAAGAATATTTTTTTGAAAAAAAAATAGCCAAAAATAATTTTTACAGTCTTAAAACCTTGGGAAAAGGCTCGAAAACATCTCAAAGTTCCTCTCAAAACACAATTTAAGATTTGTTTTAACTGATGGGCTGGTTAGAAAATTAAAAACCATTTTTACCATTTCCCACCTTTAAATCACCTTGACTTTATACTTTGAAAATGTCTGCAATAGTTTTGTTCATCATTTTAGTTTATCATACAATTGTATACATTGTTGTAGCCTCTAGTATTATTTTGCCTTTGGAATGCAGCAAATTATCATGTTTTTAAAGCGTTTTAATTCTTGGTATATAAGGAAAGACGATAGTTTTGGCAGTTTGTAAGAAACAATCGACATAAAACCTTTGATACTGGTAGATAGAGAATTACATCAGTTCCGCATCAAACAGATTTCAGAAGAAAAAATAGAAGTTTGCAAATTATGACATAGAAAAACAAAAGATGTTTGCAACACATTATGACCGCGAATAACTCGGAAGCGATGTGTACTAGGTCTTTTGATCTCGGTTTACGTGTCCCATGGGGACACGACGGTTTTTTTTTTTTTTTTTTTTCCCTTCCAAGTTCGGTCAGAAGACGTGTTTTGCGGGACGGGGGGATGACAAATGGCGGATAATACTGCAAAAAATCATACTTCGTGTCTCCGTAACCTACAGAATTTATTTGTATCATTTGGTAAATCTTTCAACACGCATTTCGGTCTTAGAGCCGCAGCGTATTCCTCCCGAGGACTCCGGCAGTTACTTATCCCAAGTCACTTACCCTAAAAGTGAGTCTTTCACTAAGACTGGCTGGGCCACGGACGGGCTGCCACTATCTTCGTTAGTGGCGTACAGGCTGCTTTCTGCCTTGTGAGGGACGTCACTGGAGCCCATGTGTAAGCCTGCACTAGACAACCCGGCTGTTCGCATACGAGCAGCACTCCTAAAGAATCAACAGAAAAGTTCAATTTTTTAGATTCTGGACATTAAGTAAGTTTTTATTAAGATCCCAAAAATGCCATATTGTCAAGCTCTGATCAGGTTGCAAATTAAAGAAAAACTAGTGGTGTTACAACACATACTTTCTCGCACTATTTGTAAATTTGCAATTTTCGACGAGAGAAGAGAGTTCAACGTAAATGGGATTTGCACTATTATTTTAAGAATCCATTCTTCTATCGTGAAACAAAATTAAAGAAAAAACTGAAACAATTTTTAAGAAAAAGTTTATTTTTAATGTGCCAATATTTTACGCCAAATTACACGAAAACTACTCATATTTTCGAATAATCGAACCTTATGAAGATCCGTCTTAAAGAAAGAGATTTCATTAAGGAAAAATATATATCTTCAATATCATAGTTTTAGGAAGACACACCCAAAAAATTGTAATTTTCTAAAAATCTGGGATTTCAACGTACATGAGACCTGCGTCATTCTCTTAAGCGTCCTAGGACTCGCTATCCGAGGACAAAGTTTTATCAGAAAATTAGGTGCCATTTTTGAGAAAAGTTTGAAACTGTTTTTAAACTTCTTGTACCCTCCCAAATCAAAATATCCATTTGAAACTCCTAAAGCCTCGAGAATGTGTTTCGAGAAATGTGCCACGAGAAATGTGAAAAATCGAAACAAAGAACACTTATCTACCCCACATACGAGTTTTCTCGTGCGCCTCTACAGAGGCAAATGAATTCCGCGCTCGAGTCGGTCAGCGAGCGAGTTTTCTCGGATATATTTCTACTCCTTTGTTGTATGACATTTAGTCATCACTGCCGCAGGAAATCACTAAACAGTGCGCAGAAACGAGTGAGGTTATAATATTTACCAGTAAAAGAAGTGATAAACAAGCAGTTGTTTTTTTTTTCAATTTCTTACTTGAATTTTTTCTTTAAACGGAAATGAACTAGGAAAAACTGGTGTGGAATACATTATTTCTTGTAAGACAGCAGTGCATAATGAGCAATATAAAAATAAATATTTGAAGCAAGAAACTTGAATGGGTATTTTGAAAGAAATGAATTAGTATTTTATTTTTTCTTAACTCACATTTATTTATAAATTAATTTACTAATTTGAATTTTATTAAGAATTATTTGATCATTCACTATTTATTCGTAATTCAACCAACAAAAACAGTAAAACAGCCAGGGTAGAAATATAAGAGCTCAAGAAAATTTGCATATAGACATAGATTGTATCTCTTCCTTATACGTCACAAACAGTTCCTACTTTTACATTAAATAATGATTTATATGCAGTGCAGTAATGCATTTCTCTTTAGGGACTTCGAACTCTATCTCGAATAGATGTTTTAGGATTATGGAAATAAAAGAAGGATTTCACGGATATTAATTACACAAGAGCATTTAATAAAATTAAAATGGGACTCGCAGCTCGTCTTATAGTTAACTGCTGTCACCACTCTCGGCTAGGGGCCCATAAAAGCATTTCGAGTCATCAAATGACACATTTCTAGTGTGTGGACGTAACCTCACCGGCCTCTCTCCTCATATTTCGTTGCACATTTCTGGAAAAGTATTCTTTAGTGTAGTCTGTTGTGGGACTTATTCGGCCGAAAACGTGCCGCATTCAGGCGCAAGATTTAATAACTTTCTCTTCTTATGAAGTACCTTCGTAAGGGGGAGATAGTAAAAATGGTGTCGATATTGAGAATATTTTTGTTTACGTTTCTGTCACTATCTTGCTGCCAATTAAGCGAAAACGACTTTTTTTTTCGAACAATATTTTCACATATTAAGAACATACTTCAATAAAAAACACTAACTTCAATAATTATGTTGTATCTAAAATACTGTAAGCGTTTTCCTACTTCTATTTCTCTGTAGAATGGGGCATAATATCGCGTGCAGATGTGTAAAGAAGAAATCGAGAAATTAAGGGAAGATTTCGTGCGTTTTGCTGATTTCGCTTCTCTCAGAATGTTTTTAGATTTTTCACGGATCCTTTCTCTGTGTTTGGTGAGGTGACAGATAAATTTCAAATGGAAGGCATACATGTAAATGCGATTTAGTTCTTGATAAAAGAAGGAAGGAACAATTTTACGCCAGAATCAGTAAAAGAATGGATCCCAAAATTCGTCCCGCAGCTGCATGAGTGTCGCCTATGTTCGGCTCTACTTATATTTGTGAGTAGTTTTCTCGTGTGAAAATCTAAAAAGAGTGTGGCCAGAGGACGTAAAACACATTTCTGATTATTCACGAGGCATTTTTCTTTATCTTTTGAAATAATAGATATATTTTAAATGGAATTTATATGGCTTCAATTCCATTCTGCACTGAGAGACTTGTTCGATGGAAGAAAGGCACAATTTTACGCTGGAAATAGTAAAGATATGTATCTCAAAATTCGTGCCGTAGTTGTTTGGATATCGTCTATGTTCGAGTCTATTTAGTTTTTGAGCAGTTTTTCTCGTGTATGAATTAAAAAAACAACACTAAGCTCAGAAGGCGAATGACACTCGCATGTTTGCAGGCAAAAATGCGAGTAGATGTGGCTTGAACGTTCACAACATTGATTCCATCACTTCTTAAAAAGAAAGTGAAATCTGATATTCTTGTTGAATAAATTCAATATGATTGTGTTTCTCGAATTACGTTTTTCTTATTATTATTAATTCTCACAATGTTTCAAATCCCTTCCTTGTATAAATAAAATTAGAAATTTGATATCTTTAGGAAAAAAGAGGTTAAGTTTATTACGACGGAATATTTGTGAATTAAATTTCTGAAGTGTGGATCATATTAACGGAGATAATGGTATGAATGTTCTTTACAATAATTTAAATTATTATATTTTGAAAATCTGTTGAAACAGTAAAGATTGATCACTAAATTTGTGAAAGTTGAACTATTGAATCGAAAATAATACTGTAAAAAGTCCAACCTGGCCTCTCCAGAACTGTAATGTTTCTGGCCAACATTTGAATTGGCCCGCGCTGTGTTGGTGCGGCTGCAGAAGCAGCAAGCGCTGGACGCACTTCAGCACTTCCAAGACAGGGGAGTGAGTCTAGATCCACAGAGCAGTCTGCTATAAATGGGCCAGCAAGCGACACGGAGGCAGTCAAGTCTTGAAAGCTGTTAGTGACTCGTTGAGGGCTTAGTGAGTTTATACTCTTTCGTCGACCGAGAATGCATCTGTTCTGTGCTCCTTTTCGATAATCGTGTCTACGCTACATTTTGGGAATTCTACTGGATAACAGCTACTAGAAGTTGACTTTGCTCTTCTCTCACGGCGCTTCCATGACAAGGAATTTAGTTCAAGAGTGGAGTTGAGAAACATTGCAATAAAGTTCACAATAAACTGTTGCTATTGTTACATGGTGTGTTCCTAATGAAACATTTCCAGAACTAACATAAGTTATTCGTAATTCTTATTTATGTAATTCCTCAACCCTATTCTACACAGTTCCAACTTTGGCTGCAGAACTTTACTCCCGCCGACAGCTCCGTTAGCGGTCACTTACCGAAAAAGTGAGTCTTTCAAGTAAACTGGGTGAGGCGTGGACAGGTTACCACCAGCCTCTGGAGTCGCGGACGGGATACCATCAGCTTCTTGAGGCGCAGTTGGGATGCAACCAGCCTCTTGAGTCGCGGACGAGATGTCACCAGCCTCTGGAATCGAGGACGGAATACCACCAGCGTCTTTAGTCGAGGTCGGAATGACAGCAACCTCGTGAGAGGCGTCGCAGGGGCCCATTTCCAAGATTGCACTAGACCATCCGGGTGTTTGTATACGAGGAGCGCTCCTGCGGCATTAAAAAGAAAGTTCATTTTTTAAATATGTAGATGTAAATTAAGTAGGTTTTTATGAAAACAGAAACTTAGATACGTTGCCAAACAAACTTTATTCTATTCGAATTACAAAATTAATGAAAAAAATTGACGTTTTTGAAAACATTTTTGTTTGCGTATTTTTTATCACCCATCTTGCTCAAAATTACGCGAGAACGACTTACATTTAGTGTCTGATCTATACTTTCATATCTAAAGAACACTCTTAAATATACTACGTTAAATAATGACGGTATTTAAGGGCTGTAGTTCTGTTCCATTCGTACATTGCATCTTGTATTTGGAGTCGCTTCTTGTAAAAACGTTAAATTGAGGAAATGTAATGGAGAGTGTGGTGAAACTTTTATAAGACGCAATCTAAACCAACGGGAATTTTCTGAAATTTTGAGCGCTCTTTTTGGATGCTTCAAACAAAGAACTTGCCATTTCACACGATTCGGTAATTGAGTCGGAGGAAAGTAGTGTTTGCACTTCGAAACAGGTTATCAAAGTCATAAAGAGAAAAATAATCCGGTCCCTAAGCTAAACGCTGCCAACTCTGTGTGATTCTTAGCTTTCATGAATGATATAGTTTATCATTTGAATAATCTGAATTCTCAATTTCAAGAATGAATGTGCTAATTACTAATGGGCGGTAAAAGTTGGGAGACATAAATATATGAAGTTGACGGAGATGACTTCCATTATTTCATGAAATTACGTCAACAATACCGCGTCAGAATACCCACAATTCTACTTGTGTCACTACTCTAAAGAATTTTATTCAATCGCGTTTGCAGTTTTCAATATTTTTCGATTGGCTGTATTCTTATGAAACGGAGTGATTACCAGCCTCTGTATTTGAAAGGGAGAATGTTTGTATAAAAATAACCACAAGATGGCGAAAAACAATGTCAAAAAAGGACATTAGATTAAAAAATTTAAAAAACCCGTTTTCATTTGCACTTTCATTCATTTAAAAGTTGGCCCGCATTACTCAGTTAATATTGCTTGCTAAGTCGCACTGAAACTCACAGAAGCAGAAGGTTAGGTTTAATGATTTTTTCGATTAACAGCAATAAAGCATAATATACGAGCCCAAATGATGTGATAGCTCATTTCCCTTCCTAATACCACCCTCTCTAGATTTAGATTTATTCAGTCAAAAAAAGAAAACGTAAAAACTATACGTGACGTAAGGGGGAAAATATTATCTGAGCATGTTTTTATGAGTTCCAGACTCCCTTCTCGTCATTTCAACTATAAATAGTTGAAAGATGAGTAAGAATAAATTCCGTGGTGGTAGCAGATATCTTGTGGTAATCCATGGTATTGTAAAGGAAATAATCTCCACAAAAGTTTTAATAATTTTATTAACAATTTTCCATAGTTAACTTTCGGGAAACACTTTTCCCATCCTCAGTGGATCTCTAGCAAAATGGAGAAATGAAACATAAACATAAGTTGAACACAAAAGGGGGGGTGTACAGTGAATTTAGTGGAAAAACAAATAATATATAAATACAAAAGGAAAGTACTTACTGCTCAAGCAACGTGGATCTCCCATGAAAGTTCACAAACGGTCAAAATATAAATTGGCAAAACATGCTGGTTACAGCTAGGTGACAGCCATCTTTTCGATTGGGAGTAGAGGAATCCTAACAATGAAGGGAAAGGGAGTGGGGGAAGAAGAGAAGAAAGGGTAGCCATAAAAAGACTACTCAAAAGAATGATTGGGGGATAGCTAATAAAATATTTAGAATGGGACTGCTTTTAATCAAGGAATGTTCATTCAAGACAGAAAAATTAGTGTTTTTAAAAAGTTTTAGAATTTCCAAGTTCTCCAAAATGTTCATTTTTGTGCCTTTGTTGACTAGGTGAAGAATTTTAAAATTATAAATGGGGTCAAAAGAATGGTTAAATTGAATCAAATGATTGGCAAAGGTAGAAGTGTCTAAATTTTGTTTCCAACATCTAATATGCTCATTAATTCTAACTGAATTTTTTTTTATGTTGGCCAAACAGGCAGAGAGATTATTTCCTTTACAATAAGATGAGTAAGAGTTTAACATAAATAAATAAAAATAAATTTTAAAAATAGCAAGATTAGCAATATTTGAAAAATAGTCATTTTCGTTGCTGAGTTATAGAAAACTTATTTGCATCGGTACACAAATTGAAAGTATGATTTTTCTGTATTGCTAACAAAATAGCAACTCGCCCTTACCTCTACTCTTACTATTACAAGCAAAAGGAGAGTTCAAAAAAAGGGCGCATATTGAAGCTACATTTACGCCCAGAAGCAAAACAAGGGGCCATCTCAGCATTTGCTCAATCGATCTGAGAAACTGGACAAAAACCTGATCGAGACCCGGTCATTGACCCGGAAGCTTAAGTACATTATTTGTTACAAACATATTAAGTCTTTAAAAAAATATATAAATACAAATGTAAACTAATATATTATATATCACTGTTTTGTTAAAATAAACATTATTTTTCTTTTTGATAATCTCTAGTCTTTTGATAGTCTCTAATTTTTTAGAAACAGTTATGCAGTTACGCTCTGTCCCTTCTTAATTTCTAGTCTGTGAACCACTCTTGTTACGTGGTGCATAAGCGAATGATCTCGCGCTTACGTTTTTATAAATTAATTCAAACCCGACGGAAAACATGATAAACTAAAAAAACTGGTAACGTCTTTTTATGCCGATTAGTCATTGTCACGAAAACGGGACATTTGGCGTGCCGTTTTACTTGAAAAAAAAAAACGAGGCAAGTACTAAAAAAGAATTTTCCCGAACCAGGTATCTCCCTCCAGCAAATCATCACCCCAGCCGAGACCAACTCTTAGCTCTTGACGGGTCTCTCGGCATGCGGGTTTGTGTAGGGGATGTTAGAGTAAGTGTGTGTAAGGGGTGAGGATAGGACAAGGAAGAGGCAGATGAGATCACGCGCGGTCCGTGGCCCGTTTGTTAGGGTACTGCTCCGACATTCGCCTGGTGTTGATCGAAGAAACCCTGAAAAACTACCGATCAGAGCATCCGGCCGCTAGAATTCTCCTCCAGACTGACTGAATTCGACCTAGCTAACAAGCTTGTGTCGAAAATCCTGCCACCGTCAGGACTAGCACCTAGGACCTCCCGTTCATAGAGACTGCAGTGTGTTCAGATGATGCCCTGCAGCCATCTCTCCCGGTACGTGGACGGCGGAAATGTATGGTGTAATATGTTCTGAAGGTAGACGAGACGTGACATATGCCCCTAGTGGTCTTTGCCCTCCCAGGAACCTTTTTACAAACTTCTTGCCCCTACTGACCCTCGTTGCCACCCAGTGGTCTTTGTCAGTACCGTTGTCCTCTCCAGTTCCGCAGCCTACTACGAATCCTATAAAGGAGAGGTGCACTTAGACGTCCCCCAAAAAGCAACAAGTTGAGTACACGGGCGAAGATGAAGAGCAAGCCACCGCGCACCGTGAACATCAAGAGAAAACGACTACGGAATTGAATGAAATCCCGAAGAGCAATGAAGACGTAACCCGGGTGATACAAAAACGCTCACTCCTCTACAGAGCGTCTAGCGCTCAGGTGCTCACAGGCCGAGCGACGGGGCCGAGGTTCTCACGCTCCCGGACAGTTCCCACGCTCACAGAAGAACTACGCATAAAGAACTCGCCATTTGGTAGGCAGGCATCAAACGCTCCACCCCCAACTGTGCCAACGATTTCAAACATGTTTCCAATCAATGAAGTCCATTTATAATTACGACTTCCAGCATCGCAAGCACCAACGTTCAACGGTGAATTTTCGCAGTGGACAAAATTCAGATATGTATTCAATAAACTAATACATGAAAATTTACATCTGACTAATGTAGAAAAATGTCATTACTTAGAAAATGCCCACAAAGACGAAGCCCAATCAATCATTAGCAATTTAACTAACACTTCAGAAAATTACCAAGTAGCATGGCAATTAGTGAACGAAATATACAACAATCCTCATCGATTAGCCTCTTCACATATAGCTAATTTTGAATGTCCACCAAAAATCAATTAAAGGAATCCCAATCAATTCAAAGATTCTCAGATCATTATATGGCTAATTATAAGGCATTGCAAGCATTAACGTTACAAGTACCGGCAATTCAACTTACCAGCCCTGAGGAAGACCACGGAAAAGGTGGTCGAAACGTCGGCAACACAGCCTTCGACGCGTCGCCACCCGGACAGCCAAGATCACGCACATACTCTGGCCGCGGAAGCCCACGATTTCAATTGAACTTATGGTTATCCACCGTATGTTTGATCACTGCCCACCAAAAATAGCTAGAGAATGGGAGAAACAGGTAGCAACTACGGCCAATCTAGCAATTCAGGACATGTATAACTTTCTTGAAAAATTGTTTCGAATCGAAGAAAATTCCCTATCAAACCCAGGAATCATTAAAAAACATCAAAATAGTGGTCAGGAACCCAATGTACCAGCGAACTTTCAAAATACGCAAAGTGTCCATTCTGCAAGGATTCGCATTCCATATTTCACGGTCAATCATTTAAATTATTATATCCAGTGGACAGGCTAGCGCACATGAAAAAGAATCGACTTTGCTACAATTGCTTAAGAGCTAATATTGTAAACCATACGTGCAGCGCAACGAAATGCAAAACGTCTAACAAAAACCATCACACTTTGTTGCGTGACTCATTCACAAATAATTCATCCTTTTTTAACGTAGCAAAAACGTGTTATTGTGAATCTGGTAATCAAGCATCGGAAATATCACCAGTCTCTCCTTCAAATAGCACAATGCCACTAGAAGAAACAATGCATCAAAATCATCAACAACCCCAACAAATAATGGCATGTCATCAATTAAAGCAACAATGGTACCAACTGTTAAGTTGATTGTTTTGGAGCAAAATAGTGAGGCCCACTTGATGCAACAATTAGCACATCAGCTCAAGCTAGCAAAAAAGCTGATAAAGCTCACTATCCAAACAATTACAGATAATGAAATGGAAGCATCATCGATAGTCAACGCAAGAATTAAATCAAAGTTTTCATCACGGTCCTCTGAAAATAAATATCTTGTAGTCAACAAAATTGCAAATCAGCTACAAACATCAACATTTCAAGATGGATAATACCAGAAAACATATTGAATGAAAATCCAAAGTTTCACAAAGTAAAAGTAACAAAGTAAATATGTTATTAGGAGCCGACATCACGGCACATGTTTTCCCGCCAAGTGGACATATCCCCAGGTTACCCACATTAATCAAGACTGTGTTCGGCTGGAGTTTCATGGGAAGCAATCCACCAAAAGAACAACAATGGGAATCAATAATTTCCAATTTTATTGATTCGCAACAAGAAGTGAATGATGAATTAACATGGTTCTGGGAATTAGGAGTACTATCATCTGAAGTCATGCACTCTGCGGCAGAAATTTTCTGCGAAGAACATTTCAAAGCTACCACAAACAGAATGAAACGGGCAGATACATCTTTTCACTTCCAATCAAACCAGCAGCTCCAGAATTAGGTGATTCGCGGAAACAAGCTTTACAGCGATACGAAGCATTAGAGAGAAATTTGGATCGCAATTCTCAATTAGCAACAAGGTATAAAGATTTCATGTATGAATATCAAGAGCTTGGACACATGCAGCCAGCTCTTCCAATACAGAATTTCTTCTTGCCTCACCACGGAGTCGTGAAGGAACAATCAAGCAGCACAAAACTGAGAACTGTTTTTGATGCCTCAGCAAAAACGTCAAATAAGGTTAGTCTCAATGACATCTTAACAGTGGGACAGGTGGTACAACCAGACCCACTGAACATTCTTCTGAACTTTCGAATGTGGCCGGTTGGATATTCAGCAGACATCATCAAAATGTATCGACAAATAAAGATTAGTCCATCTGATAGAAGACTTCTGAGAATATTTTGGAGACCGAATCCTCTGCAATCCAAGAATTTCAATTATCCACGGGTACATATGGTACAGCATCTGCACCATTCCAAGCAACTTAGACACTAAATTAATTAGCCGACGATGAAGCAGCTGACAATCCAATTATTTATGAAAAGATCCAAAATTGTTTCTATGTATATAACATACTTACAGGAGCAAATTCACCTGAGGAAGCAATTGATCAATATCGAAAATTAAAGTACTAGACAAAGGTGGTTTTCATTTGCATAAATGGCTATCAAATTCTCAAAACTTAATGAATATCATTCCAAACGAAACAAAAGAAATTCAAAAGTCAATAATCCTCACGGAAGGAGGTGTAAGTACACTGGAATTCACGTGGAACATCGCTGATGATGAAATTTCATTTAGTTGCAACAACCAACAATTCCCAAACTCGCACCAGTTCACAAATCGAATGATACTTTCCTGCATTGAAAAATGTTATGATCCAATTGGTCTTGCAGAACCAGTGATCATTCAAGCAAAAATGTTATTGCAGAAAATGTGGAAGACGAAGATTCATGGGACGAGCTCTCTAGAACTACACGTCGAACGGAAATATATATTCAATGTCCTGCAAAACATGAATCAACTAACAGCACCGAGAAGTGTACGAAAGAATAAAGACATAACAGAAATTCAAATCCATGGATTTGCAGACGCCAGTCTGTCAGCATACGGAGCTTGTTTGTACGTACGAACATCTAATGCAAAGGGAAAGATACAAAGCAATCTATTCGTCGCTAAATCAAGAGTTAAACCTGTACGAGAAAGAGCAATATCACAATTGGAATTTTGCGCAGCACAACTATTAGCACGACTAGTTAAAAAGGTTGTGCCCAGGTTACCGATGATTGTCAATGAAATATATCTTTACTCAGACCCTACTACAGTTTGTGCATGGATCAAGACACCGCATCAAAAACGAATACCGTTTGTGACCATAAGAACGTCAGAAATCCAAGAAACTACTAGTCATTGTAAGTGGCATCACGTCTCATCTACTCATAATCCAGCTGATCTCATTTCACGAAGAACCCATTATCTCAATTAAGAGACAATCAATTGTGGTGGCAAGGACCGACTTTTCTTATGCAACATTCTCACCCAAAGATCATCACTACGCTTCTAGTAGCAAATTTTAGTGCCTTCCCTCATGCTTCGGGGGCAGCATAATTCTTAATAAAGGAAAATCGAATGAATTATTGTAACTATTTGAAAATTGTTCGAGCTACAAGAAAGTCTTAAGAAGCATCGCACTTTGCATAAGCTTCATTCACAATTTAAGGTATTCAAGGGCCCGTATCAATCAATCCAGATTTCCGGTACAACTGTCAGACGTAATTATCTGCAAGATAGTTCAAAATCAAATCTACAAATAATAATTGACAGTGCTAAAAGCTAACAAGCCCATCCATCATCAAATTAAAATCAAATCAACTCTAGAACTACATACTGATGGATTATTACGAGTAGGAGGAAGATTAGACAACACCAATCTTCCATTCAATACCAACCATAAATCATTCTCCCGTCAACTCACCAACTGTCAAAATTATTAATTCGAAAGGTGCATCTACAACTTCTTCATGCAGGATCGCAATTAATCATGTTACAGATACGACAAAGTTTTGGATTCATCTCTTAGACGCACTGCAAAAAGTGTCATTAGATCATGCCTACCATGCTTCAAACTGTCTAAACTAGAATCACAACAATTAATGGGCCAGCTGCCAGCTTCCAGCTTCAAGAGTGATTATTTCACCAGCTTTCACGCACTGTGGAATAGACTACCCAGGTCCAATTACTGCCAGACTAGGAACTCCAAGATAAAAATAATTACATGAAGCTACATTGCTGTTTCTATTTTTTAGCTACCAAGGCAGTACATTTAGAAGTATCAGATTTAATTTCAGAAGCCATCTTAGCTGCATTCTTCCGAATGACATATCGAAGAGGTTTCCCTTCTCATATGTATTCAGACAATGCCACAACTTTCAAGGGAGCATCAAAACAATTAAATTAACTACTGAACTTCCTATCAAACAAGATCTTACAACATCAAATTCTGGAACGCTACTGTGCATCTACAGGTCACTTGGCATTTCATTCCTCCACGCAGTCCTCATATAGGAGGAATATGGGAAGCAGCAGTCAAAAGCTTCAAAAGAATATTCAAGCCTACAGTGGGTAATCGAATATTTAATTTCGAAGACCTAACTTCATGGGCATGTGGAATAGAAGCAATCCTAAATTCACGACAATTAGTTTCACTAACTGAGCATTAACAAGATTTCAATTATTTATCACCAGCTATCCTCCGCAATCAAAGACCGTCATTGCTGGTATCATCAAAAGATAACGAAATCAAATTAGATATTTCAAGATGGAAGAAAATACATAATTTGTCAGAAAAAATTGGAAACAGTGGTCCCAAGATTATATCTTGGCATTACAAAAGAGGAATAATTGGCATTCATCATACCCTAATCTCACAGAAGATACAATAGTTCTCCTCAAAGAATACAATTTATCCCCTGCAACATGGAAGCTGGAAAAAATAACTTAAACTTACCCTGGAAGAGACGGAAAAGTAAGAGTAGTCGACATTACTACAGCAACAGGAATATACAAGCGGAGTATTAACAACATTTGTCTTTTACCAAAGGAAACCTAAGACAACAATTAGTAACAAGCATTTTTGCAACAATTAATCAATTCTTCAACGCTACGCACTGACGGGGGCAGCATTATACAAAAACACTCACTTCACCACAGAGCGTCTAGCGTTCAGGTGATCACAGGCCGAGCAACGGGGCCGAGGTTCCCACGCTCCCAGACAGAAGGCAACGGACATTCAGTCTACCGTTGACGGTCGAGGCAAGTAGAGCCCATGCGCTCACTCGCCATTGCAAACATAACTTCAGGGAACATTAGTCTTAGTAATCAATCATATTGTCGTAATCAGCGACACTGTGTCGAACTAATCAAACTCAACAAACTCAGCACACCTTTGTGTTATTTGTGGTGAAGGCAACGAACACAATTCAAGCCGACGGTGATTCCTGGTCAACGGTTGTGGTACCGAAAGCACAACAAGCTGCAGACTTAACCTGGAAGGCGCCACAACGGTTCCGTATTTTAGATTAAGTTCATTAAAACATGATAGCATAATAAGCAAAGCTAGCTCTTGCATTTAATGTCATTATATGTATTAATAGTTTTATTAGCTTACTCAATAAGTTCATGAACTTTTCAAAGGCACATGTTCATATGTTACTTATAATTATTCATCTTGCTCCCATTCATAAATATTCAACTAAATTAGGTGTATCTGAAGTACATAAAAGGGTTAACAGAGTATCAAAACTACCATCGGGCTTCACATTCATCACCTGGTAGAAACGCCTTCTTAGTATTATTATAGAAGCGAGTTCGAGTGGAAAGAGGTCCAGCGAAGAAAGAAGGAAAGCGTTCGAAAACGCAAAAAAGGCCGCCAAAGACAGATGTTATGGCAATACGGAAAAGATGATGGCTTATTCTACGCGGACATATTACGAAAAGTTAAAGGTGATGCTGAACTCAGAATTCTGGATTCAAATGTCACTTCTATCCGGAAGACAGCATGCGGCGATCTCCCCCTACAACTTCGCAGATTGCCCAACACTGGAGTTCCATACATTAGTAAAGAAGGTTTTTGGGTCGCATGCCGATGTGAGAACACTCACCCATGAAGTGACCATTCAGATGAAGGAGCTGTGTGAGGTCACTACCAAAGAAGTCCACAGTGGTTTGGTTGATCAATTACCAGAAGCAAAGGATTTACCGGCATCAGTAGATAAATTCCTGAGACCAGCATATGGGGAAACACAGGTAGCAGTAGTAAAGTCTCCGGGCCACCGCAACCAACGCCCTGTTAGCCGCTGGTAATGTGAGTTGAGAATAGGGAAACTGCACACTGTGTGAGAGGAAAACTCCTCTGAGATGTTTCAAATGATTAAATTTGGGACACACACGTCAAGCATGTAAGAGCCTGTGTGACAGATCAACGTTGTGCATGAATTGCGGTGAAGATCACTTGGCAAAGACATGCACGAATGATCCAAAGTGCCTGCTGTGCGTACAAAATGGCAAACACAGCAAACATGCTACCGAGTGTAACAGGGGTCCGAATTGCCGAAATATGAACAATTGCGAATATGCTCAGGGTATCCTAGCTCAGTGAGGGAATCGGAGACAGATGTCGCGATCCTGTGTGAACAATATAGAAACCGCGACGATTCATCATGGGTATCCACAACTGCAATAAAGAAGCAATTTGGGCATGTGGGGAAACTTCCATTTCAAGAAGTAATGACTCGAGATGAAGTTGGATTCGTCTAGGTCAAAATAGATGGAATCTATATTGCTGCTACGTGTCACCAAACGCAACTTTTGATTAGTTTGAAGAAGTCCTTGACAGTGTAATTCTTGATGAAGGAGGACGCAGCCCCCTCGTGATAGGGACTTCAGCTCATGGGTTGAACAGACGGTCATACAGACAGACAGACGGTCGGACAGACCGACAGACAGACGGTCGGACAGACCGACAGACAGACGGACAGACAGACGGTCGGACAGACCGACAGACAGACGGTCGGACAGAACGACAGACAGACGGTCGGACAGAACGACCGACAGACGGTGTGACAGAACGACCGACAGACGGTCGGACAGACCGACCGACAGACGGTCGGACAGACCCACAGACAGACGGTCGGACAGACCAACAGACAGACGGTCGGACAGAACGACAGACAGACGGTCGGACAGAACGACAGACAGACGGTCGGACAGAACGACAGACAGACGGTCGGACAGAACGACAGACAGACGGTCGGACAGAACGACCGACAGACGGTCGGACAGAACGACAGACAGACGGTCGGACAGAACGACAGACAGACGGTCGGACAGAACGACCGACAGACAGACGGTCGGACAGAACGACCGACAGACAGACGGTCGGACAGAACGACCGACAGACAGACGGTCGGACAGAACGACAGACAGACGGTCGGACAGAACGACAGACAGACGGTCGGACAGACCGACAGACAGACGGTCGGACAGAACGACCGACAGACGGTCGGACAGAACGACCGACAGACGGTCGGACAGAACGACCGACAGACGGTCGGACAGACCGACCGACAGACGGTCGGACAGACCCACAGACAGACGGTCGGACAGACCAACAGACAGACGGTCGGACAGAACGACAGACAGACGGTCGGACAGAACGACAGACAGACGGTCGGACAGAACGACAGACAGACGGTCGGACAGAACGACAGACAGACGGTCGGACAGAACGACAGACAGACGGTCGGACAGAACGACAGACAGACGGTCGGACAGAACGACAGACAGACGGTCGGACAGAACGACCGACAGACAGACGGTCGGACAGAACGACCGACAGACAGACGGTCGGACAGAACGACCGACAGACAGACGGTCGGACAGAACGACAGACAGACGGTCGGACAGAACGACAGACAGACGGTCGGACAGAACGACAGACAGACGGTCGGACAGACCGACAGACAGACGGTCGGACAGAACGACCGACAGACGGTCGGACAGAACGACCGACAGACGGTCGGACAGAACGACCGACAGACGGTCGGACAGAACGACAGACAGACAGTCGGACAGAACGACAGACAGACGGTCGGACAGAACGACAGACAGACGGTCGGACAGAACGACCGACAGACAGACGGTCGGACAGAACGAGCGGCAGACAGACGGTCGGACAGACCGACAGACAGACGGTCGGACAGACCGACAGACAGACGGTCAGACAGACCGACAGACAGACGGTCGGACAGACCGACACACAGACGGTCGGACAGAACGATCGACAGACGGTCGGACAGAACGACCGACAGACGGTCGGACAGAACGACCGACAGACGGTCGGACAGAACGACCGACAGACGGTCGGACAGAACGACAGACAGACGGTGTGACAGAACGACAGACAGACGGTCAAATATATTTATTCTGGATAACGAAATGTATTAAAACACAGGTAACATTAAAAATCATAATTTAATAGTAATTAGTGTAAATAATAATTAAAATGATTCACATTTTCATTCTAACTCTAACGTTTACTTTAGCACTCACGTGAAAGGAAACTACCTTTTCTTTGTACTTTTGATTGCACATGACCCTCCGATGTGACGAGACTATTTTATTTTACTTGCGACGCTAACAAAATGGTTTTGTGCCGAATTGTAGTTTTCGTTCTTCGCATCTGTGTAATACCCAGAAAGATAAGGGTGCAGACAGCTCTCTCCTCAAAGGATATCCGTGGCTATACAGAAATATTGGTTGAGATTGCTCGTGAGCAAACAAGACTGTATACTTCAATGAAATATACAAAAAAAAATCACTGGAATCATCTTCCTTTCCCTTTTAAATTTTTAATACTACCTGACACTTTAGCCTCCACATCCACAGGAAGGCAATACACGACTGTGTCTTCATCATGTCCACGTATGCGAGTATGTTTCCAGCTTGGTAGAGGCTGATGCCAGGAGGAAAACAGGAAATATAATGACGGAAAGTAGAAAAGGGCACAAATAAGACAAAATGTTAAAAATAGGCAAAATTAAAAAGTACTAAAACAAATTCAGAGAAAAAGTGATTCCTCTTGTTAAAAATCATAAAATCGTAAAATTAATAAAAAAGGCATTTTGCCAAACTTCGGAACTCTACTTATTACATATGAATGATTTTTTTTTGGGGGGGGGGGGGAAACAATATAAGTCAGGTTTGGGGTCGTTTTGACGTTTTAGTGGAATCGCATTCTCTGCATGTATATGCATCGTTTCAGACAGATATAACATGTCAAGGAATTCTACAGGTTTCTTTTGAAGACCACGTAGGTAGGAACTAATGCTGATACAACGTAATTCAGTGACTTGTGTTCTTTCTGCACTGAAGCACCAGAAGCGGTCTCTCGTTGGTGTTCGACCTGCTGATTGATTTCAAGGTTTACAGCACGGTGTAATTGCAGTGTGCATTGACTTAACGCACAATTTGAACCTTCCTACAATACCAGTACAAGAGACATTCTACTTGCGCCGACTGACAATAATTTTTTAGTGTCCATAATTTAAAGGATGGCTCTGACACATTCTTCAATGATCATGAAGAAATGGGATATGCAGGGCCCAGTTAAGTTGCGACATA
This sequence comes from Gryllus longicercus, assembly GCA_038098605.1. Classification (NCBI taxonomy): domain Eukaryota; kingdom Metazoa; phylum Arthropoda; class Insecta; order Orthoptera; family Gryllidae; genus Gryllus; species Gryllus longicercus. The sequence goes on from JAZDUA010000539.1 coordinate 730,788, forward strand.
AATTATGTAATATCTTAATACACTAATGCCCAACGTTGAAAACCTCCAAATTTTTTTAGAAGGCGGTCAAAATAAAAATCACACAGTATTGAGGTCATGACATCCCTTGTTTCCACATTGTTGGAAAATATGAAAGCATTGATTTTCCAATTCAAGTAGTATTTTCCAATTCAAGAATTTCTTCCTCTTGTGCGATTGATGAGATTTTGCTATTCTGAAGAAGAAATTAAGGCATTCATTGCAATCGCATTTACACTTTTAAGGAGTATGAGGAATTGATAGTGACTTCAAGCCAAAAGACTAGATTTCAAGTCATTATCTATAACTGATCTGATATAACTGATTACAAAGGCACATAAAATAAAAAAGTTGATAGACCCAAAGATGTTTCTTTATGTATGTAGACGCGCTGAATCCAAATCTGAAGCCAGAATTGCGCCACTACCCTCCAATTTTTTAAATCGTGAAAAACACATGCGAATGCTAGATTTTGGTGTCTTGTAGCATTATATTCTACAGAAAACAAAAGTTGTCAGACCTAAGACTTGACACGTGTTTCTCTATGCATGTCAAAGTGCTGAATTCGAAGAATTTAATTAGATTTATTTATAATACTGCAATTAAGTTTGAGAACTTGGTGGCAGAATACACTAACTAAATATTACAGAACTTAACAACTTTACAAAATCTACAACCTTTACAAAGTAACGTGAACATTTCACCGTGCAATCTTTCATAGCACTCCACTTCACCGCACTGCCAATCACAGATCTGCAATGTTTTTCTTACACACTAGTTTCACTCAGTTTCACAACGCCACTGCACTGCACATAATTAATAATAATAATAATAATAATAATAATAATAATAACAATAATAATAACAATAATAATAATCCGTGGGAGTAGCTGGTCTCATATCGGACGCGTCCCCAGGTGGCGGATAGGGGAATGCTCTTACCGGCCAAGCCGGAGGGTAGGTGGGAAATAAAATACCACTCGTGGACCAAATCTAGACGCTGGCGGCAGCGTAAAAACGCTAGGGCAAGGTGACCCCGAAAAGAAACCCACGATAGAAGGTCCCTCAGAATCAACCGTTACGGTGCAGGGGATCGGAGCCCCAGTACCGGCAGCCGGGGGAGGGTAAGCAGGCCCCCGGAGGTCGTCAACCAGCGACTGCAATCTCAGAGACGTGGACCGCTTAGCGTCTCTGAAATACTATGCTGCGACAAGCGAAAGCATAGAGCAAGCAGGTTTTAACTCCTTTTCTGGGAAGTCAAAACTGCGGAGATCACCTCCAAGTACCCCCACAACAACTGGAGTACCCACAGGAGACAAGGCAACCCTGGTCCAAAAAGAGCCCACGTCGGCAAGGGATAGTAATGCGAGGGGCTGGACATCAAATAACTGGGTGATGACTCAAGAGTTGATGGAAGACACTTCGGAGATTATTGCCCGTCTACAGAGGCAATTAATTATCAGCAGCAGCACATCCTGAAAAACAACCCAGTTATAGTGAAGGACACCTTGGCTATAGCTCTAGAAGAGGTGAATGCCCTAAAGAATAGATGGGAAAACATTAAAGAAGATCAAAAGGTGATGTATGAGAAAATAATCCTCCTAGAGAATTACAAAAAGGCCGAGAATACCAATCTCGGCAAACAGATAAACGAGAAGTCGGTGAAAACGGCACAGTCCCAGAAGAAGAAGAGACAAGCTCCAAGCCCACTTCAAGACAAGAGGCCAGACAAGAAAGACAAGCAACGTGAAGTCATAGAGCTGGTTACTGAAAAACCAAACCAAAACGCTGATGAGAACTTGCAGAAAGTGGAACCCAGGAAGACGGTGAAGAAAAAGGAGAGTTCCACCAAAGAAGGCAATCAAACCCCCAAGGCAAGGAAGGCAAGGAAGGAAACCAACCAGGCCATCAAACTGACAGCCAACGAAGGGCCGAAAATATGCCAAAAAATTAAAAAGAATGAAGGAAGCGGTTGACCCGAAGCAACACAACGCTAATATCCAGACGATCAGTAGGACACGTAAAGATGAACTCCTGATAGTCCTGGAGAAAGATTGTGACCCCACATCCCTAAACGAAGCAACCACCCGTGCAATAGGAGACAGGGTAAACATCAATACGTTTAACCCAAAAACCTTAATTGAATTAAGGAACATTGATGAGTCTGTTACCCTAGATGAGGTAAGAGATGCTGTTACACGCATTACGGGGGACTTCCCCCCGGCGACCTGGCAGGTAGCGACTGCACTGCTCCCTTCGCGCCAGGCAGAAATTCTACTCAAAGCAGATAATTTTGAGATTGGCTGGCTTACTTGCCACGTTAGGATGAAGCACCAGGTCAGAAGATGCTTTAACTGTCTAGGCTTTGGCCATATCTCCACCTCTTGCAAGGGCCCCGACAGAAGTGAAGTATGCTACAAATGTGGCAAAAAAGGGGCACTTGGCCAAGGACTGCAGAGGGCAGAATGTATTGTCTGCAAAGACCAAAACCTAGAAGACAATCATAAGCTGGGTAGCTATAAATGCCCTTCCCTCACTGCAGAACTAAGGAAACTCGGTAAAACAAAGAATGCCTAGGTTCCTTCAAATTAATTTAGGCAAAGGAAAGATCTCCCAAGATCTTCTCATTCAAACGGCAAGGGAAAGACAGGTGGATGTCTTACTGGTCAGTGAGTAGCATCCCTCTACCAGGACACGACACGACACGACGTGCAGGAATTATAATACTTAACTAAAAAAGAGTCTCTAAATTTAAAGTTACAAACCAAGGTTTTATATGGGTAGAAATGGACAGCCTTAGAATATATAGTTGCTATTTTTCCCCAAACGACCGAATAGAGGAATTTAAGAAGCAAATCGATGAACTAGATGCAAGCAAGAACTCAGCCCCAGGTGAAATAATATTGACTGGAGACTTTAACAGCAAGTTTCCGGAATGGGGCGAAAGCAGAATTGATCGCAGAGGCGATATTGTTTGCGAATTCCTGGCTAGGAAGGACCTGGTAGTCCTAAACACAGAGAGCTCATGTACATTTCAAAGGGGCGCAGCTTCTTCGATAAAAGACTTAACAATAGTAACCACAAGGATTGCCAAGAATGTACTGGATTGGCAGGTTCTCGACGCTGAAACACATGGCGATCACCGCTACATTGAATTCTCCACTTCATTCGCTGGTAACAGAGCTAGAAGAAGGAATCAGCCAAACATAGAACACCAAAAAACTAAAAGAAGCTGAAGCCATAAAATTCCTTGAAGCCAAATTACTGGAGTCGACGGGGTGGAGTAATAGGAAAAGTGCAGAGTCCCTCGAAGAGGTAGTACGGGAAACGTGCGAAACCGTTAAAAATACGTGTGACATCTCAATGCCCAGACGTAGGAGCCCAAAGGGGAAAAATCAGGTGTATTGGTGGACAGCGACTATTGCAGAGCTTCGTCAAGCATGTGTTAAAGCTAGAAGACTTGCAACAAGAGCTAAAACGGACATTCTGCTGAGGGGAAAATTACAAGACGGTCCGCAAAAGACTAAAATAGATTAAAAGAAGCAAAACAAAATGCTGGAAGGCCCTATTAAACGAGGTGAACAACGACCCCTGTGGAAAAGGTTGCAAGATAGTTATGGGCAAATTTAAACCTTCAACAACCGCGGGGCTAAAAGACCCCGAATGGGTGAAGGCAATTATCCAAGACCTTTTCCCTAGCAGAGAATGCTGGGTAAGGAGCAGACCTTCTGACTACCTCTTCGACGAAGCCAACCGCTTCACGAAGGGCGAACTAGTCCAGACGATGAAGAAGAACCAAGATTGGAACTGCACCGGGGCTTGACGGAATTCCGAACGCAATCCTGAGGATAGTTGTAAAAGAATACCCAGAATGCCTTTTGAAAGCCTTTAACCAGTGTCTTCAACAAGGGAAATTCTATAAGGGTTGGAAACATCAGAAGCTAATTCTCACGCGGAAAGGTAACTAGCCAATCGACGTCATCATTCAGACCTTTGTGCCTGCTGGATACGATGAGCAAATTACTGGAGGGTTTGCTCCTTCAACGACTAAAGAGACATGTCCAATTTTAAACGAGACAGTTTGGATTTAGAAAGGGACTCTCGACAATAAACGCGATCTCAGAAGCAGTCCACCATGCAGAAACAGCAAAAGGAATAAGAGTTTTTGTGCCTTGATTGCGATTGACATCAAAAATGCCTTTAATTCTGATAGCTGGAAAGACATCATACAAGCCCTAGTAGCTAGGAAGATTCCTGAATACCTTGTGAGGATCCTGGAGGACTACCTCAGTGAGAGGAAAATAATCTACACTAACGGGTATAGGATTGAGGAAGACATGACTTGCGGTGTTCCACAGGGATCAAGATTGGCCCCTTGTGACCCTATATGACGACCTGCTGAATATCGAACTCCCACAGAACTCCAGACTCGTAGGCTACGCCGACGACACACTGATTATATGCCATAGTGACAACACGGAACTACTGGAAATGAAGACCAACAAAACACTACGCAGGGTTAAAAGATGGTTGGACCAAAGAAACCTCCAGATGGCTGTTGTCAAGACGGAGGCCGTGTTGATTACAAACCGCAGAGCATCCACCCCCGGTTATCCGACTGGGGGAGGAACTTATTGAATGGAAACGGCATATTACATACATATTGTATACTATCTATACAGATTTAAAATCGCTGAAAACCCAATATGCGCACTATGTCATGAAGAAGACGACGACGCTATGCACACCATATATAGTTGCAAAGCTTGGGAGGAAGAAATAAGAAACTGCTACAGCAAATTGCGACGGGAATTAACCCCTGCAAACACACCCCAGACTATTCTACAATCCAGAGAAAACCGGAAAACAGTGCGAGACTTCGTGTCCTAATACGTTTTATTACGAAAACAAATAAGTCAACGATGTTTGTAAGAAAAAAAAATTAAAAAATTCAATTTAACTTTTGGCTTAATGAGACAATAATTCTATATAAGATACGGAACACCACTTCTAAAAGAAATTGGTACAATGTTTATGTCCAATATATTTGCAATAAAAGTTCTTTTGTCCATACTGAAAAGTTATGTCAGTGACTTACGTTGTTTCTGAAATAAACCATTCATATGAGGAGAAAATTTTAAATGAATTGAGCGGTTTTTGAGAAACAAATTTTTGTAAAATATTGAACTTATTTATATTTAGCGCCAGAATACACGAAAACTACTCATATTTTCAAAACAAAAACAACAAAAAATGGAACATGAACTAATTTGAAGATCTGTCTTAAATGAACAGCCTTAAGTAAGGAACAAATCTCTATCTTCAGTATTATAGTTGTAGGATAACGCCTCCCAAAAAATGCACTATTGCAATTTTCAAAAGATCTGGGATTTCAACGAACATGAGACCTGCACTATTCTCTTAAGCGTCCAATACGCTATTCCAGGACAAAGTTAAGTAAAGAAATTCAGTGCCATATTTCAGAAAATTTTGGATATGTTTTTGAGGCTTCATGTAAAGTACCCTCACAAATCAAAATATCGGTTTCAAACTTCCAAAGCCTCGAGTTCGTTCAGATCGATCGGGGAATATCAGTTTTAAAGAATGTCGGCTGAACGGTTTAGACGCTAGTGTTCACCACAGACGGGCAGACGGCCGGACGAACGACCGGACGACCGACCGACCGGACGAACGAACGAACGGACGAACGAACGGACGAACGAACGGACTTTTGGCCGCAAATCGATTTTTCGGTATCAAGGACTCACAAACATGATTTGAAGTACACCATGTGTTAGACAATTTTTTCCATATTTAGCAACAGGATTCATCCACTTTTTCATTGTCCGGGGCCGGCAATAGGAGTTTTTCCGCCAAAAGTCGCCATTTTTCGGCGCATGACTCTCTCTTCTTACGAAGTACTTCGTAAGGCGAGAAAGTAAAAATCATTAGTTACTTGCAATCCTCATTTGTCAAATTTTCAACATGTTTCAACGCCTTTCTGACTTAGATCCGTAGGGCCTTCCTCCTACTGAGGGATCCAGCAGCTGTTACTTACCGGAAAAGTGAGTCTTTCATCGTCCTGAGTCGCAAACAAGCTGCCATCAGCATCATGAGGGGCGTCGCTGGGGCCCGTGTGCAAGCTTTCAGTAGACCACCCGGCTAATTGCATACGAGCAGAACTCCTGGTGCGTCAAAACAAGTTCAATTTTTGAAATTATCGATATTGAAGAGGTTTCATAAAAATCGAAACTATATTATGAAGCGAACATTATTCAATTCGGTTACAAAATGAAAGAAAACGTTGATGTATTTTTGGAATATTTTTGTTTGCGATTTTTAATTGTCATTATCTTGCAAAAAATGACATGTAAAGGCTTTCGTTTATTCTCTGATCTATACTTCGAAGAATACACTTCAATAAAACAAACACTATCTTAAATAATAACGTTGTTTAAAGGTTGTTCAAACACTACATTTTATATTTAGAGTCACTCTGCATAAAAGCATTATATTTGGTAATATCGCATAAACCACTAAATTTGGTGCACTAATGCATGTTGTGATCAAATCAATAAATTTTATAAGCCGGCGCAGTCTATATCACCAACAATTTTTGGAGAAAAGTTCTCAAAGTAGTGTGTGATCTTCGAAACCAAGGTTCTCGAAAGAAAAAAAAATTCCCAAGCTGAACGATACTAACTGGGTGAGGGGTATTAGCTAATGTGAGTAATATATTTTCTCATTTGAATAATTTGAATACTTAACAGCAAAGATGAAAACAGATTATTACAAATTTCTTTATTGGTATCGAAGTATTTTTGAGAAAATTTTAATTGTGGAGTTTGCAATTAATACATAATTTAAACATTTTCCTACTTTAAATTCACTGAAAGATTAAGCATGACATCGCATGCAAATTCACAAAGAGGAAATCGAGAAATTAAAAGAATATTTCGTGCAACGATTTGCTGATTTCAGTTCTTAGGAGTTATTTTCGAGCCATTTTTCAGAGCCTGTTGAAGTGTCGGATGAATTTGAAATGGAACTTATACTTTATGCGATTCAGCTCTAAGAATTTAATCCAATAAGAGAAATAAGTAACAATTGTACGCTGGAATGGTCACAGAAATGTATCTCAAAATTCGTGCCGCATTTCCACTGATATAGTCATGTTCGGCAAAAAAAGGAATCTTGAAATTTTTGATCAATGAATACAATGTGATTGTGTTTCTGGAGTTTTCTTTATTCTCTTTATTATTAACTCCGCACAATATTACAATGTTTCTGCCTTCGATATACACATAAATTTTGAAATATTGACAAATTTAGAAAAAATATGTATTACGACAAGATATTTCCGAATTAAATTTATGAAGTGCATATCATGATTAACAGCGACACTAGTAGTGCGAAAACAGAATGTACTGTCTCGCTGGTATTTTGCCGCAAAAAGTACGCGAAAAGTACCCAATCTTTCGAAAAACTGTGCACGACCTTATTTAAAAATCTATCTTTAAGGGACAGATCTCATTAAGGGAAAAATCTGACTTCATAATTGTAGTTGTATAAAGACTCTGGAAAAAATTGAACTTTGGCAATTTTCGGAAAATCAGGGTTTTCAACAAACATGCACTGACAAATGTAGTAGAAAGTACTTAATCTGTTTAGTAAGCGACTGTTAGAGCAAGCAAAGCTAATTCATACATTTTATTATCAATATTTACTTCGCATAGGTGCACGCTTAATCAGGTTCTTGCACGCTAGCGAATGCACAATCCATCCTCCAAATGGTTCGCCCAGCTACCCACAGGGGTCGCAGGCCTACACAGGACCCCGACCGCCGCGCCGCTCGAGCGAATCTATTCCTTCAAATGGTTCGCCCAACCACCCACAGGGGTCGCAGGCTTACGCAAAAGCCTTGCCTGCCGCTGCCTGCCCCGACCAGCGCGCCGCTCCCTGAGGCATGACGTGGGGGTTGAGGGATTACCCTCGCCGGGTACCTGCGACCAGCGCGTCTCTGTGCCAGCCCTCCTTTGTGTGAGCTTCTAGAATCGTCGACCGTGACGTGGCAGACGCTCCCTACTCTCGCCTAGCCAACGGCAACCGACGCGCCCTTTGTGCAAGGCTACAGACTTCCTTCTCAGCCCAGTGGTGTGACACTAGATAGGGCACATCCGGTCCTTATTCAAATTCTATAAGGTAGCCAATCAGAGTTCAGAGCGACGCCATATACATCTGTACAACACCAACTCGCTCAAGCGGAGAATATGTGAACTACTTATTCATTTTGAAATTTTTTCGCAAACGAGCCAGTTGGTTACCGTTGGATTCCTTCCTCGTCGACCTATCGTTGTATATTCTCGTGCTGTTCGTAGGGCTGTTAACGCCATATCGCAGTCAGTGAATTAGAGAAATGAAGTGATTTACTGCTGTTTGAAGTCTGAAGCGTGCATTTTGGCTTCGAGAAGATGATGGGTGCGTAACAAATAGTGGAATTTTTTTAATGTTCATGTTCAGTTGCAGATCCCTTGTTTGGACCAAGCGAGGTGACACCCACTGCAGCTATGGGTGTAATTGGTAAGATTTTTTTTTATAGAATATTACTAGAATATAGTTTTAATAGAATATATAGTTTGATGGGAGGCTATGATGCCAGCCTTTCTTAATTTTCAGATCCTTGTACACAGGCAGCTTTTCAAACTGAAAATGGTAAGTCTCTTGTATGTTTGTAAAATGCAAAAAGAAGCATGCTATTGAAAGCATAATGTATTGGCAATAATTTGTTGTTGATTAATACAGGTTCTAGTGCTGTTGAACATGCTGCTACAGCAAGTGCAGCAGATGCTTATTCTAGCCTTGTGAAAGGTAAATATTTGCTATAATCTTTAAGAATCTCAATTATTACTTTGTTGCATTTATTGAAGATGGGATAGATTTCAAGTTTGTCTCCATTTTCAGATCTTTTTCACCCATGTGAGGTGTCACCTCAAGTTTTTATAGACGTTTCTCATGGTATGTTCCTTTCAATATACAGTTATTAGTGCCAATTGAGGGCAAATTATAGTAAATAAAAAACTTTTTTGGTGATTACAGATCCTTGTACTTCTGGACAGGTGCAAGAAGCCATTCTGGGAGATGAATCTGCGCCTTCGGTGTGTGGTAAGTGCAAGATATTCCTGTGCTTTCTAATTTCATAATTCTAGATGGTGAATTAAAAGAAACATCTTTCTTTTTGATACAGATTTGTTTTTAGAACATTCATTTGAGGACAGTATCTTTCTTAACGTCATTTTTTGCTTTTCAGATCCTCTTCCAGAGATGGCTTCTAAAGCATGCATATTAGACCCTACGAGTTTGACCCTAAGTGGCTTTAAATTAATGTTCACTTTGAGGAGTCAGAACTCAGAGAGATAATTTTAAAGAATTATTGTTATATGCAGTGAATAACTTGCTTCATTGTGCACAAAGTTTCTGAACATATTTCTTTTACGCTGACAGTTTATAAAGGTATGAACAACGAGAGTTTTAAAATCAGTGTGTATTCTGTCATTGGGTACAGATCCATTATATAAACTGTATTTCCCACATCTGATTTGGAAAGTTCTAATTAAATAAAATTTAAAGATAAAATTATTTCTGTAAAGCATGATCATTTTCTCAATTTTGGAATGCCTCTTGCTATGTTAAGACTCTTTATTTGAATATTATGAATACAAAGGTTTTGAGTTTCTGTTTCAGAGGCTATTTTCATGCAATTTTAGAATTTATTTAATGGCTATTATCTAGTCTGCAATTTGTTTCTTTCTTATTAGTATTAATTTTTATTATTAGTATTGATATATGTTGCTTATGTATTGTTATACTGTTCTGACAATAATAGTTTCTCATGACAAACACAATCTTGATTCAATTTATATTCTAGTATGTGTGTATCATTGTGTTTTGTTCATCGTCATGCCAATTACATTCTGGATTTGAATGCTGATACTTATTAGATTGTGAATTGTTGTGAGTCGTGAATGCAATGCTTGATTCTATAGCTCAGTTATTAGGATATCTGCCCAGTTATCAGAAGGTCCCAGGCTTGGCTCCTGGTGCAATCAAATATTTGCACTTTGACAATCCATTTTCAGAATTAAATTGTAGTGCATAAGCATTGATGGAATTCCACTATTTGTTAATCATTGTTTTAAAGGTGAATGTACTTTCACAGTGGATCCCATTTTAAAAAAGCCAGGCTCTGAACTGTGCATGTGTGAGATTAGCATGGGTAAATAAAATAATTTTGTCAAATATTTATTGACTAATGAAAAATATTTTTAGGTTGCAACTAGTAAAAGCGGTTCTTTCAAGGCATGCAGAGCATGCTAAAAGCTCAATTTTTTGCACTACTGCTAAAAGTGGGACAATGCTCAAATGTTGTGATAAAACTTTGAAAGCAACAACGAAAACAAAATACGTTCATGTGACCTAATCAGTTAATACTGATCATAATGTAACAGTACATAATTATGTAATTCGTGTTCTTAATGGCTTAAGTAATTCGCAAAATAAAATGGCACTTTTACCCCTTGTATCATAACTATTTCTTTTACCTTGGCAAATGTGCGGTAGTATTTTCATTTGTTTCTTTTCAATTCTGTTCTCATTGTTTATTCATAATGCTTGTAATAATGTAGTATTAATTTGGCATATCTACAAGCAAATACTAAAGTTGCAATTATGCAGGTGTACTGTTTATTACTTTCTGTAATTCAAAATTGTTATTACTAATGAAATTACGAAATTGTATAATATCTATATGCTCAATAAATACTAGATTTTACTACTATAATTTGACTTTTTTTCTTCCATAAAATCCTTATAATTATTATTGTGAATTTTTTAATAAATTAAGGCGTGGAAAGTATGGGAGTGAAATTTTAAAGTTCCCGCGTCGCAGGTTTATTTCAAATTTACCGGTTACTTCTTCGCTATTGGCTGTCCGTTCACCCAATAGAAATTATACAGAACAATGTGGCGGCACCGGAAGTTGGGAAAATAAGGCTTTTCCTTTTAACATTGAGTGCCGTCTCTGATATATACTCTTTGTCTCAGCCTGGCCTTCGGCCCGAACGGACGTGTAGTGCGCCGCTCTCTTCAACATGGCCTTCGGCCCAGCAAAGTGTGCTCGTGCATTACTGCCGCACGTGCCTGATATTGTGCGCCCTGGTAAACAATAGTGCCACGGGCAAACTGTTTTATCATGACTGTTTAGTGTTTTGCATGCGGCGTAGCTGTGCTGCACACATGTCTGCAGACGCTTCGCCGTCACCGACGGCGCTCCGCCCGTCCACGTGTGTGCGAGTGTTCGTGCCGCACACCTTCAGTGCCACGTCGTGGGAAGTTTTGCTAACGGCGCTCTGCCCGTTTGCACTCCGCCTGTCTGCGATGGACCTGGGTTCGCAACCCGCCCGCCACTACATGCCAGGCTGCCTTGCAACATCTACTTCAACTGTTCAATTACAAGAAGTGCTCACGCCACATGTATAAGTCAATGTATCTTTCATTCTCATACTTGTAATGCTTACTCACGCCATGTGTGTAGGTCATGGTGTACTCCTTTTATTGTTACTAATTGCTACGCTTGCTCACGCCACGTGCACGAGTTATATTGTATATTTTTACCCTCATAATTGTAACGTTCATTCACGCCATGTGTGCGTAGGTCACAGTGCACCTCTCTTTATTGTTACTAATGGGAGGTGGGAGGGTGGATGCAGTAGTAATCGACTTCGCGAAAGCATTCGACGTGGTACCGCATAATTTACTTATTAGGAAAGTATTAACCTCAGGAGTTGACGCTAGAGTTGTGAGGTGGATAAGCAAATTTCTTAGGGACAGGAAACAAAAAGTTCGAATTGGCAATCAGTTTTCGACTACGGGAAATGTTACTTCAGGGGTTCCACGGGGAAGTGTGTTAGGGCCATTACTCTTCTTAGCGTACGTGAACGATCTCCATGTGAACATAAAATCAAAGGTGCGTTTATTTGCAGACGATTGTGTTATATACCGAAAAATCAAAGATAGCGCTGACGAACAAATATTACAGCAGGATTTAGAGCATTTACGTGATTGGGCTGAAAAAAATGGCATGGGAATTAATGGATCTAAAAGCAAAACAATAACGTTCGGGCGGGGACGAAATTATGAGGAACCAGACTATCGTTTAGGTGAGGTTATCATCCCAAGAGTCTCATCTTGCAAGTACTTAGGCATTCATCTCGATAGTAAATTAGGGTGGGAGATGCATATTAATCAGACAGTAAGAAAAACGTGGAAGTCTTTGCATTTTGTAATGCGAATACTAAAGAAAAGTTCTGCAAACGCCAAAGAATTAGCATATCTTACGCTGGTTCGCCCTCTCATGGAATACGGAGTTGCATGTTGGGATCCTTACAGAAAGGCGCACCGGAAAAATCTAGATAGAATACAGAGAAAAGCGAATAAGTTTACTTATAGAAGTAACGTAACAAAAAAGTCATGGGAACCTCTAGAAACGAGAAGAACAAAGGCGAGGCTTTGCGCTCTTTATAAATCGTACGTAGGTCAACCAGCTTGGAAGGAAATTCAGATTAGACTAGAAAAACCAAATTATTTCGGCCGAAGCGATCACACCCACAAAATTCGAGCAAGGAAACAAAATTCAGATCTTGGGAAGTTTTCCTTTTGTAACAGAACAATTAGAGATTGGAACAGTTTACCTGCAGCAGTTTTCAAAGCTTTTCCTCTCAGTGTCAGAAGTTTTAGAAATAAGTTAGAACAAGATAACAGTAACTGATATTAAATGAGTAAGTGTTGTGTAGTGCGGTGTAGTGCTGTGAAGTGATGGTCAGTGTAATTCAAAGCAAAAAAGTGTAGTGTAGTGAAGTGTAGTGAAGTGAAGTGCGGTGAACGCGATCAATGCTCTTCAATGCTGCTTTTCGTCTTGTACTGTATTGTACGGTATTATTATTATTATTATTATTATTATTATTATTATTATTATTATTATTATTATTATTATTAATGTAAGTGTTGTAATTTTTGCAATTATTGTCACTTAACTGCCACCGGGTCATACCCATTTGCAGTTCTAATAAATCTATCTATCTATCTATCTATCTATCTATCTATCTATCTAATTGCTACGCTTGTTCATGCCACGTGCATGAGTTATATTGTATATTTTCACCCTCATAATTGTAATTGTGTCTTTTTTTACTTCATGTTCGTAGGCTATAGTGTTCATAGTTTATAGTGTACTTTTATTTTTTACAATGTATATATATATATATACATATATATATATATATATATATATATATATATATATATATATGTGGGAAAGGTGTCCTCAAATTATAAGTCTGGCACGTCGAATTAATTAACAAAATGTATTTGGCGCAACACAATTACAATCTTACACTCTTGAAACACAAATCGTACACTCTCTCGTGGCTCGGCTCAAGACGGACTGCCTCCCCTTCCAAAACGCCTTCCTCCTCACTGCTCGCCCATAACAGTGTTACCAACCGCGGCGCGTACTTCCTCTGAACTAACGGCGGGAAAACCCAAAAACTCTTCGGCATCCGATTCCCACACTCGGCCTTCCTGACCATCATCCGACTCGGATGATAGATAATCTTGTGGCCATGGCTGCATAAACTCTGCACAAGATGTAGTTGCTCTCGGTCCTTCGCAATCACCCTCTCGGCTAACATCGTAGGTGTCGTTTCCCTTGACTTTGGTTATTCGATATGGACCAAGATTTTTTGGTTTCAACTTCAGACTCGGTCCAAATTGAGTACGTTTGATTGTAACCAAATCCCCTTCATTGTACCTTGTTGCCTCAGTTCGGCGCCGGTTAAAACTCGCTCGGTTTTCATTTTGCACCTTCTCTATCTGCATTTTGGCATCTTCTCTAAATTCGTCTCGTCTGTCTTCAAATATAGCTATCAGCTCTTCATTTGGTAGATCTAAAACTCGAATATGTGTCTTATTTCGCATCTTTACGCCAACCAAAAGTTCAAATGGCGATCTGCCAATACTCCGTTGATAAGTTGAATTCATAGCTCTCTGCACATCAGGTACCACCTTATACCATTTCGTGGGATCGCTTATAGAAAGCTTGGCTATGATGTTTGCTATCGTCGAATTCATTCTTTCAACCTGGCCGTTGGCTCTTGGTAAACCTGCCGTTATCAGCACGTGTTTAATATCTTCGCTCCTGCAGTAATCCTCAAATTCTTGCGAAGTAAATGAAGTCCCTCTGTCGGTGATAATTTGGAAAGGATTTCCAAAGTTTGTCTTTTGTAGTTCTAATTTAGCGATCGTCTCATTCGATTTTGTCGTTTTTACAGGATAAAGCCAAGTATATTTTGAAAAACTGTCCACCACAACAAGTATGTGCTTGTATCCTTTATGCGTAGATTCAAGAGGACCAATATGATCTACATGATACGTATGAATGGGTAGACTCTCTTTAAACAATGGATGTAGAACTCCTTCCTTCTTTCCAGCTTTCCTGTTGACAACTAGATATCGTATGCAATTCGATATTACTCGCTTCACCTTGTCTGTCAAATTCGGTATGTAGAACTCTTGCTTAATATCTTCTTCTGTCCTTTTGCACGAGTAATGTCCTTTTTCGTGAGCAGCTTTAATAATTTCCGTCTGCATGCCTCGTGGAACCACTAAAGTTTCTCGTCCATCGCTGAATTTAAACAATAATCCGTCACGAAACTCAAAATCATCATACGGCTTTTCTTTCAGAATTTGTTTGATTGCTATGATTCCTTCGTCTTCTTCTTGAGCCTTTTTAATCTTCGTGGCCAAAATGTCGGCAAAACCAAAAAGAACAGTAGTACATCGACTCAGTGCATCAGCGTGCTTCATTCTCGAACCAGCGCGATGCTCAATTGTATAAGAATATTCCTCTAATGACATTGCCCATCTGGCTACTCTTGGCGAAATATCCTTTTTATCCATTGCCTTTTGGAACGCTGCACAATCAGTTACAATTTTGAAATCAATACCTAAAAGGTATACTCGAAACTTTTTAAGTGCGTTCGTAACAGCTAGTATCTCAAGCTCGTAGCTGCTATACTTTTCTTCTTGTTCAGTCGTCTTTCTACTCATATATGACACCGGGTGGAGCTTGCCATCATCTGGGCACTTCTGCAAAAGCACTGCACCGTAGCCAAATTTGCTCGCGTCCGTGTGCAACTCCGTTTCATACTTCGGGTTATATATGTTCAAAACCGGACTGGACGCTAGAAGATCCTTCAGTTTTTGAAATGCTTTTCGCTGATCCTCCTCAAATCGAAATTCTTGATCCTCCTTCAGCATGTCGCTCAATGGTTTAGCTATCAACGCGTACTCAGGTATAAACTTTCTGAAGTAGCTCGTTAAACCAATGAAGCTGTGTAGTCCTGTCTTCGTCTTAGGTTCTGGAAAATTCTGAACTGCTATCGTCTTTTCCAAAGATGGTTGAATTTGTCCGTATTGAATCGTATATCCAAGGAACTGTACGACTCTTTTCATGAATTGACACTTTTCGAAATTAATATCCAATCCGTAGTCCTGGGACAACTCCAAAACTTGCCTAAGTCGCTCCAAAGCTTCTTCGTCGACCTTTGCGGGAATAATTATGTCATCCATATAAATCAAAGCGACGCCCTGTGCCATCAATGGTCGAAATGCAGTGTTGATAAATCTCTGGAATACTGCTGGACTGTTGCATAATCCAAAAGGAACCTTTCTGAATTGATATTGACCTGCATGTGTGATAAATGACGTGTACTTTCTACTACCTTCCTCAACGTCAACGTGGAAAAATCCATTTCTAAGATCCATCGTGCAAAATACTCGTGCGTCTTGCAGTTTGTCCAGTATATCATCGATGAGTGGTAAAGGATAGCGATCCTTCACTACGATCCTGTTTAACTTACGGAAGTCAATACAAATTCTGGATGTACCATTCTTTTTCTTAACGACGAGCACCTGACTGGCATATTCGGAAGAACTTTGTTCTATAATTCCATCATCGATCCATGTAGAAAGTTGTTTGTCTACTATTTCCTTCTCCTGTGGTGATAATCTTCGCGGATTGCTGTATATAGGTTGTTCGTCCTTCACGGAAATCTTCATTTTCACATCAGTAGTTTTTGTCCTCTTCGGTACATAATTTGAAACCATATCTTCTACTTTCTTCTTAACCTCCTTGCTAACAGTACTCTCGATTTTTATTTCCGGTTGTTCTACAATTTGTATACACATGAGATGGGCTTCTAATCGTGGTTTCCTCACAGTTACTCCGTTTTTGTTCATGAGGACTTCAGCCTGATCCAAAAGGTCGTTTCCAATGATCATATCCATCTTCATAGCATCTTCGGAGACTACGTAAACATCTGTCTCAAATTCAATCTCATCGATCTCAATCATGGTTGTAAAATATCCCTGCGGAGACACAAAATTTTTTCCGAAACCGGATATAATCATATCTGTCTTCTTCAACTCGGGTGCACTTGCTGAATCATACACATTCCGTCTTATCAAGTTGAGCTGGCTTCCACAATCGATGAGAGCTTTGACTGTCTGATTGCACAATTTAACGTCCTTGAACTTGTAACCATCGGTCTCCTTAGAGTTCGCATTCATAGTCACCGATTTCTTGGGATTTTGTTTCCTTTCCATCGTACAGTCAGCTGAGATGTGACCAAAACCACCACAATTAAAGCATTTCTTGCCCTTTCCTTTGTGCTCGCACTCGTTCGACGTGTGACCAAACTCACCACAATTGTAACATATTTTACTCGTGCCTTTGTTTACATGTTTAGTGTTGCTGTCACTTGAAGTTTTGACATCCTTTCCCGTCGAGTTCTTCGGATTCTCGTTGTAGTTTGTTCTAAACGTCTTCTTCGTCGGTATCTTCGCGGCTGCTTGCTTGTAATGTCTCAATTTTTCTTTGAACTCTTTCAAGTTTTGCGCTCCATACAACAATAATTTTGTTCCAGAATCATCTTCGATCCCATCAATAATATATTGAATCAATGCGTCGTCTTCGATGTCACCTCGGCTAGCAATTTCTCTCATCACCAAAAAGTACTCTTGCAGAGATTCTTCTCGTTTCTTCTTTCGGTTGTTTAACAGTCGATGAATATCTGCCGTGCTGGTTTTTACATCAAACTCTTCTCTCAAAGCTTTTTTCAACGTGGACCACGATGTTATTCCTTTTTCTCCCTGAATAAATAATTTTGCAAGGCCGTCCAGTGATTTCTTGGCAAAAATAAACTTCTGTAAGGAATTCCAATCCATCAAAGTCGCTGCCTCGTCGAAGTCTTCAATCCATTTTTTTACTGGATATCCGTCACTGCCATTATACGTCTTCAAAGTGCCTTCAATATCGCGGAAAGTCAATGAAAATTTCGGCCGATCCTGCACCGAGGATGAAGAACACGAATGACACTCACTTCTGACACCAGAACAACACGAATCAAATGAAGAACGCGAATGACACTCACTTCTGACACCAGAAGAACGCGAATCAAATGAAGAACGCGAATGACACTCACTTCTAACACCAGAAGAACGCGAATCAAACTCGTCGTCCGAACTGTCTTCTATTTTTTTTCTTCTCAATTTTCAGCTTTTTCTGTAAATCAGCCGATACTTTCCTGAGTGCATCCCTTGTCTCATCCATCTTATCATTTAGTTTATTTTTTGTATCAAAATTCTCGTCGTAATCGTTCTCTTCCTCTTCGTCTTGTTCGATTTTTATCAGAAGGTTTCCCAAATTCGACAAATAATTGCACACATCATCGATCATTACTTCTTTCGTCCCGTCATTGATACAAAGAATACTACATATAGTGCCCAATTCTGCCTCTGTAAATGAATTATTTATAAATTCCTTTTTCAATTTAAAATCTTTCGAATCTAATTCAAATGTGAATCCCGCGAATTCCTTTAACCTTTTCCGATTCTTCCTATCTTTTGGGATATCTTCGAATATTAATTTGTGCAAGGTTTGAATTGCTTTCGCAGGCGCAGAGGTTATCTTTTTATTTATTTTGTCGATATCTCCCAACGTCGCCATCTCTCGGGAAAATTCTAAACTTTTTGTTACTCTGTCGATAATATAGGACACCGTCGATAATGTGTGAAAAAGTTTTTTACCTTCTAGAAGCGTCGAATCGTGTAATCAAATTTCTCAAGGTCCAGAAATTTTTTCGTTTTATTTCTACTCACTTATTTTCGAATTCCGGCAATTATTGTCGTCGTTTGATTCACTCGATAATTAGGGTTAGAATAACACCACGTCGTCACGTCGAATGTCGCCAGAATGTCGCCACGTCGTCAATTGAAAATCCACCGTCGTAACAACCTTGACAAATGCCTTCAATCTGGAACTGTCGTCGTAAATTCCAAATTGTCGTCGTGCAGCGCGTCGTATTTTCTCAAGGTTGTTGTTCACAATGGCGGCCGGAAAGTTCCAGACGTCTCGTCGCTATCCGTCTCAATCCTCGTCGAAATCCAACGTAATCGCGGACGAGCCCCCAAATTGTGGGAAAGGTGTCCTCAAATTATAAGTCTGGCACGTCGAATTAATTAACAAAATGTATTTGGCGCAACACAATTACAATCTTACACTCTTGAAACACAAATCGTACACTCTCTCGTGGCTCGGCTCAAGACGGACTGCCTCCCCTTCCAAAACGCCTTCCTCCTCACTGCTCGCCCGTAACAGTGTTACCAACCGCGGCGCGTACTTCCTCTGAACTAACGTCGGGAAAACCCAAAAGCTCTTCGGCATCCGATTCCGACATATATATATATATATATATATATATATATATATATATATATATATATATATATATATATATATATATATATATATATATAGCGGGAGAGGGCGCCAGGTTCAGCTCCTGAAATATGACTGGATGGAAGTGTTGGGAGGTCATGAATTATAGCACAGAGTCATTTATAACAAATAATAGTTTATTCCTGGCACCATGAGCTGCCAGGGAAGTGACAGGTCGCAAAGGGCGACGCAAGTTTCTTACTAACTCTACTCTGTGAGCTCATTTTCCCTAATTACTAATAGGCTAATTCCCTTAAGGCTAACATACTAGGCTTAATCTCTAATGAAACATGCAATTCACCATTTATGATCTGCAGGGCCTGAGCGCGGCCACTATCAATTTCTCGCCGTAAAATTGTCCTGCGAGGCAGCTCCACCTCGTAGCTTTCACCGTTGGCTGTGCTGTCTCCACGAGCGGGCCGGGCGGCAGCCTCGGAGGCAGGGGCGGCGAGCGGTCCCAGGTCACCGACCTTCCGCGACGCGTCGCTCCCCAGCTGACAGCGGGGGCGGTCCCTTCTCAGCTGGTAGCAGGCACCCTCAGGTTGCCGACTCGAGCTGGCTCAGTCGGTCGAGGGGCCACGGGCGCTGGCGTAATACGATGTGGGCTATCAATGGGCCCGGCGTAAACGCGGCAAAGGCCGACGGGCCGATGCGGAAATAGCGCGGGATCCAGTGATCTCCCGCCCGAGTTTCCTCCGCGACAAGTCCACTAGTCGCGTTCGAACTAAATAGACTCTGGGAAAGTCTTTCCCAACTCGCGTCCCGATCGTAAGTAAAGTAAGAAAGTAAGTAAGTAATCAAGTAACCAAGTAACCCGTTTTCCTCTGTGCATCACGTTTTTAAAGAACTCCCTTTCCCCTTCCCAAAATGTGTCTAACTCTGTAAGTTTACCCCTTCCCTCATAGCGAAGCTTCCCATTGGCTGAGGGTAACTGCGTTTCAGAATTCTACTCTACCAATCATGTGGCAATTTTCTTGTACTTTTCCATAGATCGCTCTCTGTCTAACGCCGGCTTCTCTTCTCTCGCTCGCATCCCTTTGTCCAAGGTTCCAGAAGCTTTTCGCAGCTGTCTGGACACGTGTTCATGCAGGAGCGCATTTACAAGGGCCCTAAACGGTCGGCATGGGCTAATCGGCAGCCTGCTGTGTTTAATTTGTAAATAGCCCCTGTGGGGATTCGGGTGCCTTACCCAAGGCGCGTGCCAAACGGGTGCGGGGGCGGGCATTGTTCGAAAGGGGGGTCGGTTGACGGCTGAGAAAGGTCTCGTTCACGACGCGTTGTAAATGTGTCTTCCTCTTAATCGACACCCGAGCCAACCCCTTCGGGATTCCGCGTTCCTCCCCGGGTGGCGGCGGAGAAAGGGGGCGCGAGGGTGTGTATTGTCCGAGAGGGTTTCGGCCAGGGGGCCAGTATGTATTTTTATGAGGGGGGCAATAAACAGGTCCGCCTCTGAAAGGAGCCGGAATGCGGTCGGGACAAGCCCTGCTGCGTGTCAAAAGAGCCTTCGCGACAAAGGCAGTGTCTCTCGACCCACTTCTGCCGCGACGGAGGCTATCATGAGATGTAAAAATTATGTTATTATTGGCGACGCCACAATAAAATTATTCTAATTAATTGGTGACGCCACAATATATATATATATATATATATATATATATATATATATATATATATATATATACGTACTCTATTTCATTGTCTCATGGTAACAAGTACCTGCTCAATTTTCCCTCCTTGCAGTCCCAGACCTGCAGTGGTGGTTGTAATCTGTTATTGTTGTTACAGGTGTCTGGGTGGTCCTTCGCGCCTCAGTTTGAGCTATTCTAGGAATGTCTGGGAAGGGTCGAATCATATTCATTTCTTCACACTCGGTCCACTCGCTCGACCCAGCCCATCCAGCGACTGTGTAGTAAATACAATTATTCATGTAGGAAGATTCACTCAACAAGATTTAGTTTCGTTTAGTAAATCAGGCAATTAAAAATCGTAAGTGAATTAACAAAGAGAATTGTCAGTTGTACTATACTTGTTTCGTAGATAAAATCATTCGGTGAAATATACGTTTCATATCGTCACATTACTAAACACTGCTTAGTAAGCGCTCGTTCTCAGCCATCTGACCAATTCCAATGGTTATAGGGTCCGTGTGAAGTGTGAAATTTAAAACTGCATGCAGAATTATACACTATATAAATGGCGTGTTTAGTATTTTACTGGTTTCAATTAATTATGTTATATTGTAAATTTATTGTATAAATACGGTCGGTAGCCACATGTCGGCAACTGTTCGGCTTGGCTAGGGTCTGTCAGGTAATCGACGTTAAGGAAATACGAGTCCATGCGGATGGGTGATCGCTCCGGAACCCCAGTTGCTACCTGCCTGAAGGAATAGAAGGAAAGTATTTTCGTGAACGTGACTAAGTACTTTGTTCTTCTAAAATATACTATACCATTTAGTTGAATCTACTACATGATTAATTGTATGAACTAAACACTTCTCTCCGTGTGAGACCTGCACCATTCTCTTAAACGTCCTTTCCACTAACAAAAAATAATCAATAACAATGGAGCCATTTTTTTAAATGTCCAAGGAGCTTCAAGTAAAGTACCCTCTAAAATTTTAGAATATCGGTTTCAAATACACGGGGCCGATCGACCACAGCCAGATCGATAGATGGGAAATATCAATTTTGGAGAAAAGCGGTTGAACGGTTTCGCCGTTAGCGTTCTTCACGGACGGACGGACCAACAGATGGATCGACGTTTTGCTGTCATTCGATTTTTCGGTTTCAAGGACACACAAAACATGGATTGTGGATACACGTGTTAGAGGATTTTCTTTTCTAAATTTAACAACTAGATTTCTCCACTTCGTTACCAGGGACCGGCAAAAAGGGGTTTTCTGCAGAAAATTCGCCGATTTTCGCGCAGCGTCACATAACTCTCTACTCCGTAGTGAGAAAGCAAAATGGGATGAATTTTCTTTTCTATTACAACTATTTTAACAAAAGTTGTTGAAACAATAAAGAGAGACCATGATATATTTTGGAAGTTTTTGATCAATTTTATGGAGAAAATACTATAAAAATCAAACCTCAACCATCCAAAACCATTATGTTATTTGTAATCCTCATTTGTGAAATTCTTAAGTATGATTCTACGCATTTTTGACTTAAAAGTCGGAGGGATTTCCTGCCATAGAGGGCTCCAGCAGCGGTCAATTACCGCAAAACAGAGTCCATAAGTAGGACGGGGTGGGGCGCTGAGGCCTTCAGCCTCGTGAAAGGCGTCACTGGAACCTATTTCCAAGATTGCACTAGACCACCCGCTATTTACATACGAGCAGTGCTCCTGTGTGATCAAAAACAAAAACTTTTTTAAATTATAAACTTTAAGTAGTTGTCTAACCTCGACTCTCCACAACCAACGTGAGTTATTTGTGAAGCTCATTTGTCAAATTCTTCCACATGCTTCTTGCATGCATTTCGACTTACAGCTGCAGGGCTTTCCTCTCACTAAGGGCTCCAGCAGCGGTCACTTACGGGAAACGTGAGTCTTTCACTAGGACTGGTTGGGCCGCAGACGGAATGCCAATAGACTCTTCAGTCGCGGATGGGCAGCCATCAGCCACGCGAGGGGCGTCGCTGCGGCCCATGCGCAAGCCTGCACTAGGCCATCCGGGTGTTTCAATTCGAGCAGCGCTCCTGTGGCATTAAAAATAAATTGTCATTAAGTATGTTTTAATGAAAACGGAACTCTGCCACATTATCAAGCAAACTATTGGAGCTACAAAATTAAATAATATATTTCCATTGTTTTGAGATAATTTAGGTTTGCTTTTTTTTCTTAATTGTTACTATCTTGTATAAAGTTACGTGCAAACGACTTACATTTAGTTTGTGATCTATACTTTGACATCTGAAGAACACACTTCAATCAGAAACTAGTGGTGTTGCCAAAGCACATACTTTCTTGCAGTTTCTGAACGCTACGCAATATTATATTGATTTTAATATTATATTGAACAATTAATTTAATGTGACATACGTTTTACAAATAGGACAAGAGAGTTGTAAATTTTTTTAATGAGAATCTTAATATAATGTATATGTAAGTAGAATTTCTTCAAATGGTGTTCAATAAAGTTTCTTAAATTCTCAAGTTTTCTGCGGCAACAGAGTTGTGACAAATAATTACCCCCGAACCAGGCTCGAACCAGCGGCCCTTCCCCCCGAAACGCCGAGTCCGATCCCGACATTTAACAGCATTCAGCCACACGGGTTATACAGAGAATTGGCACTTCTACAATAGTCTTACGCGCCGAAAGACAATCGATTCGATGGTTCATACATGTCACTAATCTCATAAGAGCCGGTCCGGATGGCCGAGATCTCTAAGGCAGTAGTGCCGTAGCGATCTCGGACCGAAAGGTCGCGGGTTCGAGTCCCGCCTCCGGCATGGTTGTATTGTGTTCGTCCTTTCACACCCTTATCATATCATGTCATACTGAGCCTCCCTACCGTTACACGCAATAGTGGTCGCTAATGACCTAGTAGTTGACACGACCTTAAAGAACAAAAATCTCATAAGAGATGTAAAAAAATTGTTTATAAGTTGAAAATTTGAAAATCACAAAGACACTTCCAGTTTATTTATCATGATTAATAGTACTTGCGATTAGAATTTCTTCAAATGGTTTTCAATATTTCTCCTGGAATGATCAATTATTTCCTGCGACAATATACAATTGTCAACACAAGAGTAGTTCCCGACCAACTGTCGAACCAGCGAACCTGCCCTTGTAAGAGCTCAGGCCTTACGTTCCAATTAGCTACATCGGCAGGTACGACCTACAATGAGTACTTCTATGATAGTGATAAGTGATAATTAATAATTTCTATGATAGTATAAGTCTATGGTGGTTTCAGTTCTAGCATTACGGAGCAGAGTAATTAAAAAAAATGTGAAAAATGTTTGCTTTTCGGGCGAGGAAAGAAAACAAGCGAGAAGACGATAACACTATCGGAAAAGCTGGTCAAGAATAGAAAACTAACTAGAGCGAGAACATCTGTGCCAATCTATAGCACCACTAGTTATTTATTTATTTGTTTACATAAATGGCTAATTTCATGCAACAAAATTAGACGCAAAACTCTCTATCTTCAAATTCGTAATTTTCAAATGTTTTGCAATATTAAAAAAAGAGCAATACTCGGAAATGGGTAAGAAACCATCTTTCTTGCCGTCCCTTATTACGTATGTGATGTGGAGAAAATTGTAAAAAAAATTGAAGCGGTTTATGAAACATTTTTTTGTGTAAATTTCAAGCCCTCAATATTAAAAAACTACTCATTTCTTCCAAGAATTGCACGTGACCTGTTCTAAACAGGTAATTTTGTACTTTAAAAATTATTTTTGCAATTTTCTAAATATAGGTGATATCATCGAATATGAGGCCTGCACCATTCTCTTAAACGCCTTTCGCACTATTAAACAACACAATTTACTCAAAAAAATTGAAGCCATATTTTTGAAAATTTTGAAAATGTTTTGTGGGTTTCATGAAAAGTACCCCCAAAATTAAAATATCGGTTTCAAATTCCAAGGGCCGCGACATCAGCCAGATCGATTGAGAAATATGAAGTTTGGAGAAAACCGGCTGAATGGTTTAGCTGCTAGCGTTGAACACAAACGGACGGACAGACGGATGTTTTGCCGTCAATCGATTTTTGGGTATCAAGAACCAACAAAATGGATTCTTGCTACACGACGAGTTAAGAGGATTTTTTTTCTAAATTTAACCACAGGATTAATCCGCTTTTTGGAAACCAGAACCCGGCAATAAGGTTTTTTTCTGGCAAAAATCGGTCTTTTCTGGCAAAATATCGGACTTTTCTGGCGCACGATTACATAACTTTCTCTTCTTACGAAGAACTCGAAAGGCGAGAAAGTAAAAACACCATTTTAAATAATTTTTACGGGTTGTAGTTCTATTCTATTGATACATTGTATATTTGGAATCGCACTGTGTAAAAACATAAAATTAACGAAATGTAATGCAGTTTTTGGTCAAATTTGTAAATTTTATAAGAAGCCGGAATCTTAACTCACCGGATATTTTCCGAATTTTTGGATGCTTTCGATGCTTCATACGAAGCCGTGTCATAACACAAAGACATTTGATGGGCTGAGACGGACGAAAATTCTGAAAGTAGTGTTTGAACTGCGAAACGAGTTATTGAGGTTCTTGAGGAAAAATAATCCTGTGCCAGAGTTCAACGAAACCAACTCTGTGTGCGTTTTAGTTTTAGTACGGGATATTTTTTCTTATTTGAATAAATTGGATTCTCAATTGCAAGAATGAAATAAACATTTTATAAATTTGTTTCATCGTATCAAAATGTTCTTGTGAAAGTTGAAGTTGTGAAAATTGCAATTAAACCAAAATAATTTAAGCATTTTCGTACCTCAGTTCTCACAAGAATGTGGCGTAATATGTCAAGAAGATGTACAAAAAAGAAATCTAGAAATTAAGAAATTTCGTGTAGAGGTTTGCTGATTTAGCTTCTCTCAAAAGTGTTTTGCGACATTTAACAGGCCCTTCTGCGCGCTAATGTGTCGGATGAATTTCTAATGGATCTGCAATGATTCAGCTCTGAGGAACTTGCTCGATGGAAGAAGTAATAAGCTATTTTATTCTGTAATTAGTAAAGAATGTTCTAAAATTCGGGCTACAGCTGCGCAAATTGTTCGGCTCTTCTTATATTTGTGAAAACTTTTTCCTCTGAACGAGTTTACCAGTGGCGAAGCTGAAGGATAATGGAATGCAGTTTTCGCTCAACAATGCGGAATTATGAGACAAAAGATATGCCGTAGAGAAAGAAATGGAAGAGATACGAAGTAATATGCCGGGTTAGATATGAAGAGTCTATTAAAATCTGCAGACACGACCATGAATTAACTTTCATGATCAGAATTATTTGAAAGACAGAATTTATTGTTTTAACATTATTGATACAGTAGAGAATCGCATGGAATATGGATTTCAAGATTTTGATTTTAATTTTAATTTTAATTTTTAACTTAATTGTATTTTATTTTATTTTATTGAATTTGTTGACATAAAGCAGTTTTCCACGTATAAAAAGCATCCTTTGCTTCAGTAAATATTTCTTTTCCAAAACAGCAATATCCATTCATTGCCAGTAAGCAGCTACGAAATGAACTGACAAATGCATACATTGATAATGCAAAATATATACCTGCAGATTTGTTTCTAAAATATTTCATCAACAACTTGGCCTGGAAAAAATTATCAAGATATCGGTTGATACTACTCAGTCTAACTTACTCTGTATATACATCCTTATATGAAAGGAATATGATTACACTATGGAGAGTGAAGCCATTCCTGAGAAATTACGTACGAAATGTCAAGATCAATAATTTTAGTGCACCGGCTATCGAGATGTGTCAGCAAAATTAACTTTGCAAAAATGATAGCTTTAAAGAACAAATTTTTTATGCTTTTGCTGAATGAAAAAACTATGAATGGAGCTAATTTACAAAAAAAGTATGAGGCAAGGTTTTCATAATACCCATCTGCGAGACTCTAGCTTCTCCGATGTAATTTATAAACGGCTAAGGCCAAAGTGGGAACGACACTTCCACATTTGCTGTTGACAATGCAACAGGTTGTGACACACGCTTAGAACTTTGATTCCATCCCTTCTTTTTAATAAAAATCCGTTCTTTTAACAAATTCAATATGGTTTCTGTTCCTTTTTTATTATTTTACACAAAGTTTCTGGTCTATTTCTTATATAAATAATATTAGGTACATTGACACATTTAGAATAATTGATATTTCTGATTAGAATTTCTGAAGTGAATATCATTTACACTGATAAATAGTATGAATTTCGTATCTAGCAATTTACATTACAAATATTTTTAAAAGCTGTTGAAACAATACATATTTATCATGAAATCTGTGGAAAATGTTGAATAATTTAATGTAACATAATTCAGTGAAAAATCAAACATGGCTTCCCCAGAACGTACACGATTATTTATGTCTCTCATTTGTCTCGTTTTTCATCATCATTCTCCGCATTTCTGACTTTAGAGCTGTAGGAATTTCCTTCCACCGACTGCACCGGAAGAGGTCACTTACTGCAAAAGTGAGTCTTTCACCAGGACCGGGTGGGTCCCGGACGTTCTGCCACTATCCTCTTGAGACGCGCACGAGCTGGTTTCTGGCTCGTGAGGAGTGTCGCTGCGCAAGCCTGCATTAGACCACCCGGCTGTTTGCATGCGAGTAGTGCTCCTGCGGCATCAAAAACAAAAACTTTTTTTATATTATCAACTTAAAGTGGGTTTTATAATGGAACTATGCCATAATTTATTCAAAACTATGCCATTTTGTCAAATCACGACTCTCCAAAACCAACATGAATTAGTTGTAAAGCTCATTTGTTTAATTCTTGAACATGATTCTACGCATTTCCGACTTCAAGCCGCAGGGTTTTCCTTTACACCGAGTGCTCCGGCAACGGTCACTTACTGCAAAAGGGAGTCTTTCACGAGGGCCGGGTGGGACGCGGACGTGATACCACCAGCCTCCTGAATCGAAGACGGGGTGTTCTCAGCCTCGTGAAGGGCGTCGCTGCGGCCCATGCGCAAGCTTTCACTAGACCACCCGGGTGTTCGCATGCGAGCAGCGCTCCTGCGGCATCACCAAGAAAGTTCAATTTTTGAAATTATCGACATTAAATTGGGGTTTATGAAAAGCATAACTATGCCTTATATCAGGCGAACATTGCCGTATTCGAGTCACAAAATTAAAGAATAAAATCTGTGTTGTCTTTGAGAACATTTTGTTTACTTTTTTAATTATCATCTTGCTTAAAATTACGCTAAAACGATTTCATTTAGTTTTTTGATCTATACTTATCAGAAGAACAAACTTCAATCAGAAAAACACCGTATACCAAACACCTTATGTTGATAGTACGTATTCCATGGATTTGTTCTAATATTATAGTTCACTTAAATTTCGACAAATTGCGTCTCTCGTTCTACAATATTCAAATGGACGTGGAAAAGAAAGGAAGCGGGAAAATAATTTGCTGCTTGAAAACACTTTTGCTGATTTATGTAGTAGAATAATGTTGCAGAGTATTTAGAAACAATGCGAGAAAGTATGTGCTTTGGCAGCACCACTAGTTTGTAAAAATGCTAACTGAATGTTTATTAAGTTTCCTAAAGAAACATGAACCGTAGATTTTTGGAAAAGACCCCATAAGTCGAGACGTAAAAAAAGAAATAAATTGATACAAATTAATTTTATGTCTGTTTTTATTTGGGTCAGGAAATTATTACAATTAAATGAACAAAATAACAATGTTCATAAGTTCCTCAATATTGTTATTTCTCGAAGCGCGTTATTATTATTATTATTATTATTATTATTATTATTATTATTTCGCACAATGCTTCTTTCTTATATAAATAAAATTAGAACCACAGACCCATTTACAAAAAACACATGGTGAAGAGTATCACGACATATTTCTGATTAAAATTTTTGAAGTGGGTATCATTTTAACTGTAATAAATGATATGCATTTTCATATCTAGTAATTTACATTACTAATATATTCAAAATCTGTTGAAAAATAAAGGTTGACCATGGAATTGTAGATGATGTCAAACAAGTTAGTGTCAAATATACAGTAAAAAATTAGACCTTGGCTCTTCAGAATCTACATGTGTTATTTGTAATCCTCACTTGTTGAATTTTTCAATATGGTTCAATGCATTTCCGACTCGGACTTTCCTTTCACCGAGGGCTCCCGCAGCGGTCACTTACCGCATAAGTGAGTCTGTCACTAGGACCGGGTGAGGCGCGGATAAAATGTCATCAGCCTCGTAAGGCGCCTCGCTGGGGCCCATGCTCAAGCCTGCACCAGACCACCCAGATGTTTGCATAAAAGCAGCGCTCCTGCGGCATCAACAAAAGAGTTCAATTTTTGAAATTATCTATACTAAATTGTTTTTTATGAAAATCGGAACTATGCCATCTTCTGAGGCGAACGTGGCCCTATTCGAGACCATATTCAAGAAAAAAAAGATGTCGTTTTTGACTTTCTTGTTTATGTGTTTTTTAAATTGTCACTCTCCTGCTCAATATGACGCATTAAGACTTACATTTATTCTTTGATATGTACTTTGACATCTGAAAAACACACTTCAATCAGAAATGAACACTACCTATCTTGACTTTGTTCAAGTGTTGTAGTTCTGTTCCATTCGTATATTGCGTCACTCAGTGTAATAGTATATTCTCCAACGAGCGCATAATGATAGCTATTATTCAAGAGTTGATGTTTACGACACGAGCGACGTAGGAGCGAGTGTCATAATTTCTACGAGTGAATAATAGTCATTATATGCGACTTAGACGACTACGTTTTTCTACGACCTTCAAATTTTCGGAAGAGATTTTTGTTGTTTTACGTCGGCTGGCACCCGCTTTGCTTCTGAGCAACCACCCATCCAACGCTTTAGGAGCGCGTCCATAACAACGGTCGAAAAAATGCTCGAGGATCCATTAAAAATATTTTAGCGATCTCGCAAGTTTAAATTTTATCACTGTTCATAAATCTTCGGGTAAATATGTCCCTTTTGTTCCACTTGGCCCTTGTCCTTTTTTTGTCTCATTTTCTTCATTTCAATCTTGTCCCAGTTTGTCCATTTGTACCAGTTATTCCATTTGTCCCAGTTTTTCCATTTGTTCCAGTTTTCCATTTGTTCCAGTTTTTCCATTTGTTCCAGTTTTTCCATTTGTTCCAGTTTTTCCATTTGTTCCAGTTTTTCCATTTGTTCCAGTTTTTCCATTTGTTCCAGTTTTTCCATTTGTTCCAGTTTTTCCATTTGTTCCAGTTTTTCCATTTGTTCCAGTTTTTCCAGTTTTTACATTCGTTCCAGTTTTTACATTCGTTCCAGTTTTTACATTCGTTCCAGTTTTTACATTCGTTCCAGTTTGTCAATTTCTTCCAGTTTGCCCTCTTGGTCCATTTTAAAACCTTGTCCCATTTTTCTAATTGTCTAAATTGTCTTTCCCCATTTTGTTCCTTTTCCAATTTTGTCAATTTTGTCCCCTTGCCCTCTTCGTCCTCATTTATCCGCTTTGTCCCACATTTCCCTCCTTTGCCCTCTGGGTACTTCCGCGCACTGCGATTGTTATTTAAAAACGGTTCTGCAAATTGCAAAGAATGCAATTCTGCCTGTGGGTTCTGAAAATTCTACGAATGTGATTGGTCGACAGGCCGTGGATTCCGAACTGGAACACAAGAGGTCGATGTCATTCGATGTCAATCGATGTCATTCGCCGACTAACTATACAGCAGGAATGCTTACTAAATGGACGTAGAGATAAGTATTAATTTTACGAAGTGTAATGCAGGTCGTGGTCAAATATGTAAACAAGAAGCGGGAATCCAATATCGTCTTCCATTCGCCGCACTGCTGCGTACTCAGGGCAGCTTTCGTATTATATTTGACCGCTAGGGCACACCAGTGCAAAGAAGCGCAAGTTTCATTCGCACAATTACACGGAAAAAAGGTGCACTCAGGGTGCCCTAACCTACACTGAGAAGCTCGTCTGTGCGGTCCATTGCAACGGACTATTTGAAGTTCGGTACAGAAGTTATGGGTTGATTTCGATTCGTGATAAAATTGTGAAGGCAACAGAGGATCTTCTGTCACGCAGAGACACATCGAATGATGGAGTATAACATGTTTTTCAAGAAAAGTCATAAAATATTTTTTTGTGACTTACGTGAAGTTTGGAAAAACATTTTGTATTTCCCTAACTATCAACCTTGAATAACTTCAGGCTAAATGTACCGACACTAGTTCAATTTGTCGCCACCACGTAGCAGCACCAAAATATGCCAAAATTACTTTAATAATGCCTGAACAAGTCGTCCGATTTCCAATCAGTAAACGACATAGGATTTCAAATTAATATAAAATTTACGCTACGGAGCCTCTTTGAAAAAAGAGGATTAGGTTTGGAAATTTTTTGAATAGTTTTGGGAAGAAATTTAAAAATGTGGACTTATAGCGCGATGACGAAGTGCTTCCTGAATCCAACGTCGTGTCAATCGTCCAAATCGACTGAATAGGCGCATCGTAAAGTGAAATTTGGCAAAATACAATGTTCTAAGAGTAGATTGAATTATGTTCTCAAGGTGGCACGGGTCCGATGTTTACTGTCAACTTTGATTTTTTGAAGGTTACAAAAGTTTGAATTTTTTTCGGCGTCTCCTTATAACTACAGTATTGAAGATGGAGATTTTTCCTCAAATGAAATTTGTTTTCCCTAATTAGTTCCTTCATTGACGTCATGCACATTTCTTTGAAAACTTTAGTCGATTTTGTATAATATTACGTGAAATATATGCATCCCAAAAAAGAATACTAAAAAACAGAATTATTCAAAAACGGCTCCAATTTTTTTTCCAAACTTTTGGTAGGGAGGTTTCTAATTGTCCTGTGTAAGATTATACAACGTATTGCTTTATTCTTCTTTTGTTTTTCAAAACTTACACTTTTTTTGACATTTCTCTCACGTCTTTAATATTTACATTACCAGCGACTTGCATACATTATTGCGGTTGTTTAATTAATGTCTCATAAATAGACACCGGTAAAATATGTAGTATGAATGTCAAAATATGTATATAAATATGTAATGAAATCACTAAGAATATGTAAAATAGGATAAAATATGTAATATTAAAATACACTCTTATACAACGAACATTTACATTATACGAAATTACATTTATAAAAAAATCGATATAAATTTAAAAGTGATACTAACGTCTTAAAAATAATTTGAACAGTACAAATTGATCCATGCTCTGTACCATACAACCTTCCCTTCAGTTGTAAAACCATCTACTGCAATTCAGTACGGTCGTTTACCAGCCACACTAGACGCAATAGAAACCATCCTAAAAGCTCGCGATATCTACAACCAGTAAATTAACACGTGTAGCATTCTCAGCGAAGAGTTGCAAGTTGACAATCGGCTAAGTTTCTCCTGAAGGTGAAACTGATCTCAGTCACTGATGTGCACTTCCCGCCACTGAGAAAACTGATGCAGACGAGCAGGACTGTGTGAACATCCTACCACGTCTTCATGTAGCGAACCTCAAGTAGGCAGCACGCAGTAACGATGTAGGAAATAAGTGTTTTTTAATACTTCTTTTCATAAAAATGAGTCGTAAAATTGAAGAAAATTGATAGAATAAAAAATGTGTGAAAATAGCAAAATATGTAAAATACGTAATATAGTATAGCAGTGAAAATTTGCTGGTTGTAGATATCGCGAGCTTGTAGGATGGTTTCTATTGCGTCCAGTGTGGCTGGTAAACGACCGTACTGATATGTAAAAATATGTAACGAAAAATGTAGATATTGAGTTAGGACGGCGACGATTCGCCAAAATTAAAATGTTTAGATCGGTAAGTAGAAAGAAAAAATAGTAATTACATAAAAATCAGGTCTCTACTCATCAAGTTCCTCGAAAACTGAAAAGTATTCTGAGAAATTGAGCTCGCAGTTCTGCATTTTCAGATATACTCAAACGTTAGTTTCTTAAATTTTTCAACGAAAATGTACATGTATGACGATATTTTATATTTCTATAGTATTCTTAAAGTCATGTTTCGGTTCTACCATTAGGGCTACGAAAAACTGGAAAAAAAAAATGTGAAAAAATTGTCTTTAGGTGGGAAGAGGGTGGAGTGAAACCGAAAATATAGTCCAGAGCAAAGAAATAAGGAAACGAACTAGTTCAAGAAAGTCTGTGCCATTCTGTTCCGTCTGTGCCGTTCTGCAGACGTTCTCGTATTCTCTATAACCGAAGTATAGAACTGAATTTATCTTGAAAAATTGTGTTTCCAAATAATTCCGATTTTTACCTGGTCATCCTTCGAACAAGTTCCTTAAACTGAGGTAACTTGGTGGCTAAAGAATGATGAGTAGTAGCGATAGCGGAGATAAAGCGGTAAGTGTAAAGCGAAAAAGAGCAGCGAGCAAGCGAGCCAATCAGTATTAGTGAACTTTGTAAGCGCATTCGCAATGTTGTCTATTTGCTAATTACAGTTCCAGTGCTACATCGGATTTGGAATTCCCGGGTCTCCTCCTCACGGGGTCCGTGAAATTAGCATAGAGAAGTTTAAAAAAAATGGAATTGAACTCAAAATTTGTCGCTTTTTGTTGCTAACTTGTTACGCAAAAAATTATAGCTTTTTGTTGCTAATTTGTTACGCAAAAAATTGTCGCTCTTCATTTGACCCCGCTATAAACTATTGGCAAACTGGACATCAAGTTAGCACCGCAAGTATCACAAAACGAAGAAATTACAAAGATAAATAAAAAATTATTACATGGGATTTTGTCGCTTTTTTGTTGCCCAGTTGTAACCCAAAATAATTTTTGTTGCTCTCCAGATACCATCTGATACCGGAAATGCGAAATTTGCACTCTTTGCGCCGGGTGACGGTGAAGGGAACGACTGTCCGTCACATATAGGTACCACGGAACAACAACATACATCGTGGGTTCACAACCGTGGTGGTCAGATAGAATCAGACGCAGAATAAATGTTTTTCGGTCTCACATAAAAAGATAAAGATTCACAATTGTTATAATTGTTGAAGAACAAGAAGATTTTGAAGTGATGGTACCAGTTTCATGAAATATAAAAAGGACGAGCATATACATTTTACTTTCGTTTTTCTCCAATAAATCGTGCACATAATTATAACAGAGCTCTTTAATTGTGTTTCTTTCATGCATTCAATTTCTATGCGCGTCCAGCCGCTGCGAAGGGTTGGGGCTTGCAGGTGCTAAGAAGGGACAGACGTCGTTTTATTGGAGTGGGCGCCAACAAAACGTCATTTCTCCGAACAGCCTATCCCTACGTTCAAAAATATTTTTGATACCCGCAGTCTTACACGTGTACATACTGCCATTGTTTGAAAAAAACTCGCAGAATTATCATCGGATTTGGAGGGTTGCAATAACATTTATTTTTTTTATTTACGTCAAAAACAGTTTAAAAAACTGTGTGTGACGTGCTACAAGGAGAAGGCCAATCCTGCGGGACTTAATTTGAAGTTACATCTATGCCCAGAAGTAAAACAAAGAGCCATCTCAGCATTTGCTCAAGGATCAGGGAAACTAGATGAAAACCTGATCGAGATGGGGGTCATTGACTCAGAAGCTGAAGAACAATTGTTACAGGTACTTTAAAATTATTCAGTCCAAATGGTAAATATTACATTACATGTCACTGTTAAAATGAATATTACTTTCCTTTTGGATGTTCGTTATACTCTCTAATTGTATAGAAACAGTTGTGCAGTAGAAAACATTTTTCCTGGGACTTAAACTTTTGTATCGAATTAAATCGATTAATGTCATCTGGCAAAGTGTTGTAAAATAATTTACATGCATGTAAATTTTTTGTAGTGAGCTGGCACAAGGGTTTTTGTAGATACTGGCACGAGGATTGCAAATGCACAAGGATTGTAAAAACAAATATCTTATAAATTTACTTTCAAAATTTTAATATTCAAAATTAAACATCGACAAAAATCCATCTAGTTTAGCAATCTCTATCCACGGGAGGAATAATTTGATTCAAAAATGACAGCACGCTATTTTACCACTTTTTCAAATCTGTACGAAAACATTTTTAAAATTATCTTCAGCTATTTTACTTGGGAAAAGAGAATCACAAAGTGAATTCGATCAAGGATACAGACGCCGTTTTGTGATCAAAAACCGATTCGTAGGATAAAAGTGCTCGTGCATAATATCTGCTCATTCTTTCCCGTAGTGGAATGGTAACGGAAGATCTTAGAAGTAAAATATATGTAAAATAAGATGTAAGGCGATGGAATGTTGGTGATACTTACACAATTAGTTTTTTTTTAATCAGCGTCAAACAATTTTAGGATGGTATTCGAAGGAGGACGGAAATATGTGAACTATATAGTTTTACACTACAATTACAGATGATGCGAGACCATTTGCTTCTGTTTCAGCATCACTAGTTTGATATGTGGGGAAAATATATTGAGATGCAAAGTGTAGAAAGCAAAAACCGACTGCTTAGCTTGCCTGTCTCGGATTTCTGACCTCCTCTGCGGGGACTGGCCGCACGCCGCCGGGCTGACCGTGCCGCCGCGCCGAGAGAGGGCCCTCAACGGAAGACGCAACGGGTGAAAGGGGGATGGGGGGGCGAGGTGTTTTCCCAAATTTCACTTTACGACGCTCCTATTCATCAGATTTGCATGATTGACACGGCGTTGGATTCAGGAAACATGAAGAAATCGCGCTATAACCCCCATTTTTTAATTTTTTCTCGGAAGTTCGAGTACCATTTTCAAATTCGAGTTTTTGCCAGATTTTTGGAAAAGGGGCTTCGTAGTGTCAATTCTATTTTAAAAAGACGTCAAATGCCGTTTACAGATCGGAAATCGGACCATTGTTTCAGACTTTACCGGTAAAGAAAATTCCCCTATTACAGTGCTGCGATATATTGAATTTTCCTACAAGGTACATTTTGCCTGAACAACGATGGTTGTTTGGTTTTCAATAACCAAACATTTCTGTACAAGCCATTCGTTTCAAAATCTAGTGTACTAAATCGATTATTGGTAAATCTCGAAAAATGAAATTTTGACAGATACGTGTTTGAAGTGTTCGCTAGTTTTTAAACATAGATATCACACGTTAATAATTTATGAATTGAGAAGTAAGAATTACCAAAAGACTTCATACAAGTTCTGTTAAAAATAATAATAAATATCATAAAAATGAAAACAACGATCACAATTGAAAATTCTTATTTTTACAGTTCTATAAGCGTTACAGAAGAAGAACAAATGTCTATACGAGTAATCTCACTGCGCAGCGCACACGCTATGGCTTAATTCCAATATGCGTTTCATTCATGGCAACCGTTCACGCGTGTGAGGCAGCACAGTAGCGGGGCGACGTTTCTGCCCTGCACTAGCGTGGGTTTCAATGCAACGAATGGGAAATGCTATAAACCACAGGCAATTTTCGGAACTTTTGGATGCTTGTGATACTTCATACAAAGACTTGCCGTATCACACACACGTGCGATCTCTGAGTCTGAGGATTGTTCTAAATCAGTGTTTGAACTTCAAAATCAGTTATCGAGGTTCCTGGAAGGGAAAAACAGTCCTGAGCCAGAGGTGTAACATACTGTGTGCGTCTTAGCTGTCATGAGTGATATATTTTCTCATTTGAATAATTTGGATTCTCATTTCAATAATTTGTATTTACAAAGCTGATTTTATCCTTGCACTTATTTGGTCGCACCGAAGTGTTCTTGAAAAAACTGCAGTTGTGGGGTTTGAAATTGAAACAAAAATAATTTAAACATTTTCTTTAAATTCTCTGAAGAATGAGACATTGCATCGCATGCAGGTGTACAAAGAGGAAATTGAGAAATTAAGAGAAGATTTCGTGCAACGATTAGCTGATTTAGCTTTTCTCAAAAACGATTTCATACTTTTCACGGAGCCTTTCTCTGTGCCTGCTAAACTGTCGAATGAATTTCAAAAGGAACCTTGAATTAGACCTTGAATGCTATTCAGCTCCGAGAGTCTTGTTCGATACACGTAAAGAATAATCTTTATGTTTTCTTCATACTTTATTCTTCAACCAGATAGGATGTATTGAGGAATATGAGATTAGAAAGAGCTATACTGGTGTTTAATTTTGTAACCAGTGCCTTACGATGATGGTATGTTTCAGTGGAATTAAAAAAACAATAGATGAGGGTTAAAACGGTTCAGACAATCAAAAGATTTTTCGTGCAACAAAACAACAAAAACATTAACACACAGTACACAAAACTTACGTTCCAGCAGGCTCTTGTGGTGGCTGTGAATCCCCAATTTGATTTAGCCGCAAGCATTCCAGAACTGCGAATGCTGCTTCACATTTTGCTTCTTTTTTAGTTCGTCCAGATCCGGTCGCTGAAACACAAGAATCGATTCACAAATTTGTATTCTAGTACCGTTCTACCCACAAAAGTGTTTTTAACGAACATGTTCTTGTACTATTTCATGCAATGAGTAGATACTAGTATGTAATGATAAAGCTATCGAAAATCAATACTTTGGCGTTCCTTCGTTTCCCAAGTAAACTACAGTGATTTACACAATATAATATATTTATCATAGCTAATACCATGGGTGCTTGGGAAATTGTCAATAAATTTCCGACTCGCGAAGCGAGGAGGGGATTTATCTGAGAATTGCGAAAGCAGAGAGGTATTTAACAGTACTATTCCACGAGTGAAATTATATCCAACAGAGTTCTAAAATGCGCCAAATATTGAAATTAACTGAAAGCTAGGTTAAAATCAAATAGTGTAATCAAATAAAATCAAAAAAATGTTATAGTACATACGCTGTTTATTGGACATCGACATAGATCTCGATATATACCACCTCCTAAGATAGATGAGTCACAGTTCATGATTGGCCAATACGGAGAAGCGATAAGAAAAATCGGATACAAAAAGCGATACATTTTCTGAGATACACCGTCCTGACTGGGGCATTTGGTACGAGTATGTTCAGTTAAATACTATTGGTTTTAATTTCACGAGTGGAATAGTCCGTTTAAACAATAATTCCTATAATTTAAATATACTTTTACAACTATCAAGCAGTAAAATTAAGTAGATTTTCACAACCATCACAAAAGCAGTGCTTTACAAAAGCAGTTTCCAATAAATTCAACTGAACTAATGACACGTTTGCTTTAATATGTTGTGTAATATGAATCCAAGTTTTGAGGGTCCTTCATGCCTAAGGATTGGATTGCGGCAAAACGTTTGCCTGTCTGCATGCCCGTCTGTGGACAACAGTAACAACTAAACCGTTCACAGCATTTTCTCCAAAATTGATATTCCCCGATTGATCTGGCCGAACTCGGACAGAGACATTTTGTCCTAAACTAATTTTTAGGCATCATGGTGACGCATGACGAGGATTCTGACAATACAACATATCAGATGAAATAATTTTCTACAAACAGGAACAACACTTATTCCCTTTTTTGGTATCAGGGGTCTAAAATACGAGTTTTGGGTGTCGAAAAATCTCCACTATAAGCTGCAGCCTTACAATATTTTCTTTCCTACATAAGTAAGTAGTAGTCAAGGACTTAAAAATTAACCACGGTTCGATTAAAAGAAGTTCGTGACTGACACCTGTGAGTAGAGGACACCTATGCAAGTCAGGTTGCAGACCTCTATTAAACATGTGTTCCCGAGAATCGAAAATGAAATCAAATAACGTAGTAGAAAGACTTCTGAATATTCTTAACTCGTTTCTTTGAATTTCCAGAAATTCAAAGAGTTCAACGAAAAGAAGTGCTGTGTCACATTTAAGCTCTTTGCTCTGTCTGTGAAAAAAGTTTAATACAAATATCTGGAGGCATTTTGGGACATTTTAATACAGTACATATTAGAAACAATATTTTGTTGTGAACATAATTATTAAATATTCTGTTGAAACCAGAGAGGCAAAAATAAATTTTTGTTTCATTTGTGCACAACTCAAGATGGGACGCATGTGATTTGCGAAATTTATGTTAAAATGTTTTCGTGTTATCATTCTTTGTTAAAGTTGACATAAGATTATCCATAATGAATTGCTTCATAACTTACCAAGTTGTATTATGCACACTTTCACAAGAATATTTTTATCCATTTACACTGAAGAGCCAAAAAACCTGATACACCTGCCTAATATCGTGTAGGGACCCCGCGAGCACGCAGAAGTACCGCAACACGACGTGGCATGGACTCGACTAATGTCTGAAGTAGTGCTGGAGGTAATTGACACCACGAATTCTGCAGGGTTATCCATTAACTCGTAAGAGTACGAGGGGGTGGAGATCTCTTTTGAACAGCACGTTGCAAGGCATCCCAGATATGCACAATAATGTTCATGCCTGGAGAATTTGGTAGCCAATGGAAGTGTTCATAAAGTGTTTCTGGAGCCACTCTGTGGTAATTCTGGACGTGTGAGCTGTCGCATTGTCCTACTGAAATTGCCCAAGTCCATCAAAATGCCCAATAGACATGAATGGATGCAGGTGATCAGACAGGATGCTTACGTACGTGTCACCTGTCAGAGTCGTATCTAGACGTATCTGGGGACACATATCACTCCAACTACACACGCACCATACAATCGTAGAGTATCCACTAGCTAGAACACTTCCCTGTTGATATGTAAGGTCCAGGGATTCATGAGGTAGTCGCTACACTTATACACGTCCATCCACTCGAAACAATGTGAAACGACATTTGTCAGACCAGGCAACGTGTTTCCAGTCATTAACAGCCGAATGTCGGTGTTGACGGGCCCAGGCGAGACGTAAAGCTTTGTGTCGTGTAGTCATTGTAGTCATCAAGGGTAATCGAGTGGGCCTTCGACTCCGAAACCGCATATCGATAATTTATCGTTGAATGGTTCGCACGCTGACACTTATTGATGGCCCAGCATCGAAATCTGCAGCAATTTGCGGAAAGGTTGCACTTCTGTCATGTGTAATCATTTTCTTCAGTCGTCGACGGTCCCGTTCTTGCACGATCTTTTTGCGGCTGCAGCGATACCGGATATTTGATGATTTACCGGATTCCCGATATTCACGGTACACTCGTAAAATGGTAGTACGGGAAACTCCAAATTTCAACGCGACCTCGGAGAAGATATGCCCCTATTCTCTCTTGCGCCGACTAAAACTCCACGTTCAAACTCACTTAATCCGTGATAACTTGCCATTGTAGCAGCAGTGACTGATCTAACAACTGTGCGAGACTGATTGTCATATAGTCGTTGCCGAACACAGGGCCATAGTCTTATGGGTTCCAGATCTCTTCATTTTAGTACGCATGGCGGTACAAGTTTTTTTTTTTTTTTGTTTTTCAGTGTATAAACATTAATGAAAGTAAAATTTTGGGGGTACAAGCGAATTAAAATTTAGACAATTATTTGCACTTACCTGAAACATTTTTTGCATACACTCTGTATTTAAATACCGGGTTGTGTGATCCAGTACCATCATATTCTAAATCATATTTGGGTACAGTACCCATTTGAACCATCAGTTCCTGCAGAATAGTCACAGGTGATTTGGGTAGCGTTTTGTTTTCTGGAACGAGAAAACATACATGTCTTGTGATTTACCCAATAATAATAATAATAATAATAATAATAATAATAATAATAATAATAATAATAATAATAATAATAATAATAATAATAAATAGTATATGAACTTTGATACAAATCTTTCACTTCACAAATAAATTGGATTTCGTCCTCCACATCCAAACGTTTACACCAACTTACCTAAAGTGACTTCATAAAGACTTAAAAATGCCCTCCTCCTGGCGAGGTATGATTTAAATCATTTCATGAAGCACCTTTTGATTAATATACGGAGAAAATACATTATTTCCGATCATCCAGCGAAAACCGTCAATTTTACAATTTTACTTTCTCGCCCTTACTTCGTAAGAAGAGAAAGTATTTTAACCGTGCGCCGTAAAACGATTTTTTTACTGAAAAACTCATTGTCGGTTCCTGCTAATGAAATGTGGATAAATCATTTTTCTGGACACAATAAATTACTTCATCTAACATGCTGTGTAGTCAGAACCCAAGTATTGTGGGTCCTTCATAGTGAATCTCGATTGTTTGACGTGAGTCCGTCCGTGTATCTGTCCTGCCGTGCGTCCGACCGACAGTGTCTGTCGGCGTCAGTCCGTCAGTCTGCAAGTCCGTCGTCCGTCCGTCCGCCAGTCCGTCCGTCCGTCCGTCCGTCCGCCCGTCCGTCCGTCCGCCCGTCCGTCCGTCCGTCCGCCCGCCAGTCCGTCCGTCCGTCCGCCAGCCAGTCCGTCCGTCCGCCAGCCAGCCAGTCCGTCCGTCCGTCCGTCCGTCCGCCAGTCCTCCGTCTGCCAGTCCTCCGCCCGCCAGTCCTCCGTCCGTCCGTCCGCCCGTCCTCCGTCCGTCCGTCCGCCCGCCAGTCCTCCGTCCGTCCGCCCGCCCGCCAGCCCTCCGTCCGTCCGCCAGTCCTCCGTCCGTCCGCCAGACCGTGAGTCCGCCAGACCGTCTGTCTGCCAGACCGTCCGTCCGTGGGCATGTCCGGTCGTCTGTATTCGTCCGTCGGTCTTCTGTAGTTTTTTTGACAGACGAATCGTTCCAAATGTTGAGGAAATTGTACCAACAATTTTCATTACCGTTGTATTAAGTATATTATTTTGTAAGTTGAAATTAAAGTTGTTTTGTCGTTAAGTTGATTAGTTTTGTAACTTACAACCTACCTAGGGCGTGCAAGAGATTTTTGTTCACTGTGACGTCACCGTACTCAGTGAACATTTATGCATAGTGACGAAAAGTTTTTAAGATGCTTTCCAAAAGCCTAACTTCGTTTACGCTTACCTATATATAGAATCGCTAATTTTTATAAGATTGTAGAATAAAATACAATTGAAGGAAATGGGATACAAACGTACTAATTTTCTAAAGTTCCCAAACTGCATCAGAAGAAATTTTTATTTTTAAAATCACATTTTCCACTCAATTAAAAAATTAAAAAGACCGTAAGAAAAATAACTTCGCTAAGCGCCCATGCAAAAACATATTTGCCTAAAAAGTTCGACAAAACAGA
Source organism: Gryllus longicercus (assembly GCA_038098605.1). Taxonomy (NCBI): domain Eukaryota; kingdom Metazoa; phylum Arthropoda; class Insecta; order Orthoptera; family Gryllidae; genus Gryllus; species Gryllus longicercus. The sequence continues at coordinate 772,516 of JAZDUA010000539.1, forward strand.
GTCATTGACCCTCCTCTAATCCACCGGTTCCACACATGCATCACTCTCGTAGCAGCGCGCCCCGCAATGGGGCACGGAGATATGAAGTTTCTTTCGTGTGATGAAGAAAAGGAGATAACTTGTCCTTTGGAAAATGTTGTATTTGTATTAAAAAGTCAAAAAACGAATCCTCTGTAAGAGCTTCTCGAGACAAAGGCTTGACTTTTGCTCTAATAGGCAAGTGTAAGTTCCTTAACAGCGATGTTGTGAAGGCCTTTGGTCTACGTGATGTGCAGCTGTTCCAGACTGTCATTCGTGAGGTGAAACCGGAGCATTCCTGAGGCAAATCTTGTTGCGAAGCAAAAAGTGTGCAGTTGGAACAAGCGCTTTGCTTATCAAAACACACATGTTCACAAGTTCCTGAAATATCGTAGAATTGGTGTTGACTCTGGCGAAGGCTTTTGCGTGATATAGTGTATGTATATGTGTAGTATATGTGAAGGGGAAGGAACTATGTCACGATAACGTAGAGCGACGCAACCAGCTGCGGTAATCCCCGCTGACTCGTGTGGACACACGGAGACTGATTCGTTGGGAAAAGTCAATTATTTCTTGTTTCACATGCGAGTTTCCAAAACTGGGCAAAATCTATTCTCTGAATGGGTCAAAATTATGATTTAGTTTGGACCTTGTTGCCTGTGATTTTTTGTATAAAAACAGAAAATGTTAAATACTAGTGTAGTTCTTACCTAGTATTTAACATTTCTCGGATGGCTTACCTTTTACTACTGAGTCCCATGAACACAATATAGGGCTACATAGACTATTTTCGTTCAGTAAGTGGTACTTTTTTTATGAAGAAATAGTTTCGCATCACTTTATGAGTAGAAAATCAAATTTAATTTTTCCCAGTTTCTAGGAAAAATTAATACTGAAAAATGAAGAAAGTATGGAGTAAATTGTATTACAAGAGCCGTCACACGAAGACCGCTCTGAGGTTTAGCCCTAAGAGCTAGTGTTGTAAATCTATTGTGACTTCGGAATTTAAACCCTAGGGTCACAATTTTAAAATATCAATGTAAAACGTAACATGTGAAGTGTATGTATGTATGTGTGTGTATGTATATGTATATATACACATACTGACCTTATGGTCATTGGTACGAGAAAACAAACATTCATATTCGGCGCGGTCATCACGAACGGCAGAATGAACGAATCCGCCACCAGAAGGGGAATCAAGGTGACTCAGCGAGCAGAGGGGATAACGAGTGGTAGTTACAAGTGAAAATACAACGGTGGCAGTATGGCGGCGGACGCGGATAGTAAAACGAAGTAGGAATAATCGGATAACATCGCGTAAAGTGACGTTAGGAAAACTGAAGACAATAGTAAAAACTGGCGTTTAGGACATGACTGTGATAATGAATGATGAATATTAGAGGCAGTATCGTGAAGCCAGAGAAATATTACGGGAGGGAGACACGTGTGTCGGAAGGAAATAACATAGTGTGCGAATGCTGGCTGACACACGCGATCGACGTGTTTGAACAAAGGGAACGGCCAGTAAACAAGGATAGATGGTATCGTGCGAAACTGTGAAGGTAAGAGGCGGCCTGCATTTAGAAGGGAGGTTGAAGGGAGCAACGGCGCGACAGGCTGTTGCAAACGGTAGCGGAGTTTAAGGGCCACCCGGCGGCTGTGGGCACAACGGCCAACCACGTTCGACTCATCGCAGCGCGGATTGGATGTTGCGGCTGTGAGGAAGCTTGTACTGGAAGGATATTCAGAATCAGATTTTGTTTATATTTCAATTCATGGAGTGATTACAAGGATGATCAGGGGTTCAGAGCGAGGCGAATGTTAAATTTGATGCGGGTGGGAAGATAAGAATAATTGCCGCGTTATGTAGCTATATATTTTTTTCTAAAAGAGTAAATTTTCATTAATTACAAATTCATGCAAGGGTGATATATTGTCATGGTGTACAGTATAGAGATCTCAGTAGATGTATAAAAAAACAATGATGAATGTTAATGAACAGACGATTAATAGATATGATAATGATATTCTTTTATTATTACAGGTATGACAAAAAATGCTATTTACTAAGCTTTGGGTCATAAAGGATGTTCATTCAATGTTAAAATGTTTATTATGATGTTTTACTATGTATAATATATTATATTTTTGTATTACAAACTAAACCAAGGATTGTCATATGCACCAATAGCATTATCAAGGTGACCCCCTTCAAAAAAATCCCTAGTCCCCAACAGACATTCATTTACATTTCCAAAATCAGAAAGGAAATAATATGTAACAAATTATCAAACAAAACGGTACACACACACACACGCACGCACACACACACACACACACAGATATTATTAGTCAACTACTTACCTATTTCTTTCTTTTTATTAACTGAGCTTACAAAGTGAAAAATTTTTTCCAAACGGGGATCCTTTTCCTCTACCAATTCCTTTTCCAGCATTGGATTGTAATTTGTAGCACAGTCATGTTCCCCAATCGCATTCTCTTGAATTTTATATTCAAGCGAAGTCAATCTACAAATAAAACATTAATTATAAAAATGAAATATTAATTTATTACACTACATTAATCAGCAAATTTTCATATTCTATCTCTTGCTAGTTGTTTATACGTAGATATTATGTAAAAAAACAAATACCTATTTCAATGAGGATGTGGAACTTTCACATGCAAACATTCCCTTGTGTCAAACTAGAAATAATCGGGACCAATCCAATTGTATTCTCCAAAAAACAGTATGACATTTTGCAAAATATTACCACTCGTGGAGAACGCGATCATCCGACACAAAACCCTTAAACATATCAATTTTACACAGGAAAGGTCCTTAATTACTCGTGAACTTGTCATCCATGCCAGCTTGAGGGTCCTCGAAAGCGGCGTTCGGCCCCGTGCCACGCTCAAAACAGACAACCACGTGGAAATCGGCGAGCATCGCTGGATGTTAAACAAAGGGCGGCGGGTAGCGGCAAAAGAGCCTATATAACGCCAGGAGAACAATGCCCCAGTCTTCTTGTTCTAGCGGCGTCGGCGACAGGTCCAGCGCGTGTCTGTGTGTGTAGGTGCACTAGGGCGAGGGGCCGGCAATTCATTGTCGTGACTTGTGAGACGTGTAGATGGTCTCAAAGTAGAGCGGCTTCATACAGAGAACATCGGTGGTATGTTGCGGTGCGGTAGCCGTTTTTAAATTATCTTTCCTTGTAGTGGGTCTATTTATTTAATTATCAGCACGGTAGTTGTTAAATTGAGACTACGGTCTAGATTGTTAATAAATCTACTGTTTTACAGACCACTCTCGTCTGTGTTCGATTACACCCGTATGACGCCACAGACGAAGGAGAGATTAAAATGGTGGCAGCGGATTAAGACAACCCGGAGGGTATCGGTTTAGGCCGTGATAATTAAACCAGCAGTTTGTTTAATAGGCCACGGAGTGATTAAAATAGTGGCACGGGGCTCGAGCAAGCCAAGAGTAGCATTGTAGGCACCGAGTAAGTGAACGGGTCTGCGGTAATGTAAGCGTGTATGTTTTACGTGGTACAGTGATATAGTAGTGCGGCATTTGAGAACGAGTTGTTAGGAAGGGAGTATCAGTCTAAAGCAACCAATAGCAACTCGGAGAGATTAAAATTCTGCGGACGGAGCGGCGCTTCAAGAGTGAAGCAGAAGGAAGGAAGGAAGGAAGGAAGAAAGTAAGGAAGAAAGTAAGAAAGTATGGAAGAAAGTAAGAAAGAAAGATAGAAAGAAAGAAAGAAAGAAAGAAAGAAAGAAAGAAAGAAAGAAAGAAAGGAAGAAAGAAAGAAAGAAAGAAAGAAAGAAAGAAAGAAAGAAAGGAAGAAAGAAAGAAAGGAAGAAAGAAAGGAAGAAAGAAAGAAAGGAAGAAAGAAAGAAAGGAAGAAAAAGAAAGAAAGGAGAGAAAGAAAGAAAGGAAGAAAGAAAGAAGAAAGGAAGAAAGGAAGAAAGAAAGAAAAGAAGAAAGAAAGAAGAAGAAAGAAAGAAAGAAAGAAAGGAAGAAAGAAAGAAAGGAAAGAAAGAAAAAGAAAGAAGAAAGGAAGAAAGAAAGGAAGAAAGGAAGAAAGGAAGAAGAAGAAAGGAAGAATGAAGAAAGAAAGGAAGAAAGAAAGAAAGAAAGAAAGAAAGAAAGAAAGAAAGAGAGTGAGTGAGTGAGTGAGTGAGTGAGTGAGTGAGTGAGTGAGTGAGTGAGGAAGAGGGAGTGAGGAAGGGAGTGAGGAAGGGAGTGAGGAAGGGAGTGAGGAAGGGAGTGAGGAAGGGAGTGAGGAAGGGAGTGAGGAAGGGAGTGAGGAAGGGAGTGAGTGAGTGAGTGAGGAAGGGAGTGAGTGAGTGAGTGAGGAAGGGAGTGAGTGAGTGAGTGAGGAAGGGAGTGAGGAAGGGAGTGAGTGAGTGAGTGAGTGAGTGAGTGAGTGAGGAAGGGAGGGAGGAAGGGAGGGAGGAAGGGAGGGAGGAAGGGAGGGAGGAAGGGAGGGAGGAAGGGAGCGAGCAAGGCAGCGAGCGAGCGAGCGAGCGAGCGAGCCAGCGAGCCAGCGAGCCAGCGAGCCAGCGAGCCAGCGAGCCAGCGAGCCAGCGAGCCAGCGAGCCAGCGAGCCAGCGAGCCAGCGAGCCAGCGAGCCAGCGAGCCAGCGAGCCAGCGAGCCAGCGAGCCAGCGAGCCAGCGAGCCAGCGAGCCAGCGAGCCAGCGAGCCAGCGAGCCAGCGAGCCAGCGAGCCAGCGAGCCAGCGAGCCAGCGAGCCAGCGAGCCAGCGAGCCAGCGAGCCAGCGAGCCAGCGAGCCAGCGAGCCAGCGAGCCAGCGAGCCAGCGAGCCAGCGAGCCAGCGAGCCAGCGAGCCAGCGAGCCAGCGAGCCAGCGAGCCAGCGAGCCAGCGAGCCAGCGAGCCAGCGAGCCAGCGAGCCAGCGAGCCAGCGAGCCAGCGAGCCAGCGAGCCAGCGAGCCAGCGAGCCAGCGAGCCAGCGAGCCAGCGAGCCAGCGAGCCAGCGAGCCAGCGAGCCAGCGAGCCAGCGAGCCAGCGAGCCAGCGAGCCAGCGAGCCAGCGAGCCAGCGAGCCAGCGAGCCAGCGAGCCAGCGAGCCAGCGAGCCAGCGAGCCAGCGAGCCAGCGAGCCAGCGAGCCAGCGAGCCAGCGAGCCAGCGAGCCAGCGAGCCAGCGAGCCAGCGAGCCAGCGAGCCAGCGAGCCAGCGAGCCAGCGAGCCAGCGAGCCAGCGAGCCAGCGAGCCAGCGAGCCAGCGAGCCAGCGAGCCAGCGAGCCAGCGAGCCAGCGAGCCAGCGAGCCAGCGAGCCAGCGAGCCAGCGAGCCAGCGAGCCAGCGAGCCAGCGAGCCAGCGAGCCAGCGAGCCAGCGAGCCAGCGAGCCAGCGAGCCAGCGAGCCAGCGAGCCAGCGAGCCAGCGAGCCAGCGAGCCAGCGAGCCAGCGAGCCAGCGAGCCAGCGAGCCAGCGAGCCAGCGAGCCAGCGAGCCAGCGAGCCAGCGAGCCAGCGAGCCAGCGAGCCAGCGAGCCAGCGAGCCAGCGAGCCAGCGAGCCAGCGAGCCAGCGAGCCAGCGAGCCAGCGAGCCAGCGAGCCAGCGAGCCAGCGAGCCAGCGAGCCAGCGAGCCAGCGAGCCAGCGAGCCAGCGAGCCAGCGAGCCAGCGAGCCAGCGAGCCAGCGAGCCAGCGAGCCAGCGAGCCAGCGAGCCAGCGAGCCAGCGAGCCAGCGAGCCAGCGAGCCAGCGAGCCAGCGAGCCAGCGAGCCAGCGAGCCAGCGAGCCAGCGAGCCAGCGAGCCAGCGAGCCAGCGAGCCAGCGAGCCAGCGAGCCAGCGAGCCAGCGAGCCAGCGAGCCAGCGAGCCAGCGAGCCAGCGAGCCAGCGAGCCAGCGAGCCAGCGAGCCAGCGAGCCAGCGAGCCAGCGAGCCAGCGAGCCAGCGAGCCAGCGAGCCAGCGAGCCAGCGAGCCAGCGAGCCAGCGAGCCAGCGAGCCAGCGAGCCAGCGAGCCAGCGAGCCAGCGAGCCAGCGAGCCAGCGAGCCAGCGAGCCAGCGAGCCAGCGAGCCAGCAAGCAAGGAATGAAGGAATGAAGGAAGGACGGAAGGAAGGAAGGAAAGAAGTCGTACTGGACCGTTACGAGCACGCCATCCGATTTCACCGAAACTGGAAAGCGAGGACTACGCACGAGCACCAGAACGAGAAAAGCAGCGGGCAGACAACGCACGGGGTAAGTACGTTTTTCTATGAGGCAACGGCACTAGTTTGGAGCTAGGGCGTACCTAACTAGATTTAAGAAAGAAGGGATGATTAGAATTGCTAGTGATTTGGGTATTGCATTAGACGGGACAGAAACCGTGATTAAATTAAAAGGTTTGATAACTAGCCATGAGGATTATGAGCAGGAATTTATTGAGGGTTTGGGCGAACAACATCGCAAGGATATTGAGGAAGAGAGGATGAGGAAAGAACGGGAGAAGTATAGGGAATTCAGAATTGAAGCGGAGATCGAAAGGGCACGTATAGTGGGGAGCGCGGACACACGTGGTGAGGCACGCGTTGAATTGCATCGGGAAAATATTAAAATCGGGCAAATAATTGGAAGATTTCGTGGTGAACAGGACGATATCACGACATATTTCAGTGCTTATGAAAGTCAGTGCAGACAGCTGAGAGTACTCGAAAACGAATGGGCTGTGCATGTAATCGGATTGTTGCCGTATAATGTGAACAATTGGATTACGTTAGACCAACAGGAGGACGAATGGACTTACGAGACATTTAAGTCGAAATTATTAGATTTGTATAGATTTAATGCGGAAAATAGTCGTCAGCTGTTTGTTAAACACAAGAAAGGTAATAATTCCGCATGGGGCATCTTTACCCTTGAATTGTTAAATTACACGAGAGAATGGGTGTCCGGATTACGTGTACACACGTTTGAGGAGTTATTAAATCTGATAGTAACGGATCAGATGAAGCGGAAGTTTCATGGGAAATGCGCGATCATTTCCATGAAATATTTCATTTCATTGATTCGTGGGCGGAATTTAGCAATTCTCTGGAATTCGCAAAAAAACTAGATGCCCTCGAAAATCATAGACAAGGGTGGGAAAAGCTAGGATCCTTTCAGGCCAAACAAAAAGAGCAAGCAGAAACTAAGTTCGCAGCAGTGCCGGCGAAGGAAATTCCGAGTACGAGCCAGAAGGACAAGGTTGCAGCGCGGCCTAAATTCGAGAAGCGGTTTGTCAGGAAATGCTTTGTATGTCAACATTTGGCTAGGCAGTGTCCTAATAAAAAGATCGAACCTGTAAATCTCGCGCGTGAGCCAGAAACGAGCGAATTGTTTAGGCAACATACTGTACTTGGGAAAATTAACGGCCGTGATTCCTTGATTTTGCGTGATACAGGCGCCTCATTTGATTTGGTTAGCGAGAATTTAATAGAAGTGGCAGATTTCACTGGAGAATCGATTTGGATTAGTCAACCCTTAGAGAAATTGCCCACGAACGTATGTGTAGCGCAAATAGACTTAGAAATGCCGAACGGGCGTGTAATTACGCGGGCTGCTGTTGTACCAAAGGAATGCGAATTACCGTATTACATTCTTAGCAACCGATCTATGTTGTTATTGCAAGAGGTCAAAGAGGGTTTCGTAGAACCGCAAGAAATTAATTTAGTGGTTACGCGGGCCAGTGCGGCAAAGGCTGATCAGACATGGACGGGAAATTCAGTAGTATCAGAAGTACTGCCGGTGGAGACGGAGGTGATTGAAGGTATTGTAGAGGTAGAGGAAAACAAAGCAGAACTCTCGGGTGAAATTAAGAATTTGTTCCGAGTAAACGCGAAGCAATTTCGTACGGCGCATCAGGAAGACGAAGAGATCAGGCGGATTTATGAGTCGCATAAAACCGTAAATCGAGAATTAGGAAAATATGTTTATTTTGTAATAAATGATAATCTCTTCAAGAATAGGCAAAGTAAGAAAGGAGAAAATTTTGAGATGTTAGTTGTGCCTAAGGTCTATCGCGGAGAAATCTTACGGGTTTGTCACGAAACGGCCTCGAGTCACATTGGTTGCTCGAAGTCAAAAGCGAGTATGTCACGATACTGCCTAACTGTTTCCAGGAAATGGAGAGATTTGTTAAATCGTGTAACAGTTGCCAGATAGTAGGTCATGGTGGGGTTAAGAGAAAAGCACCTTTAGTTATTGTGCCTACTATTAGTGAAGTGTTCTCTAAATTAAATATTGATACAGTAGGGCCGTTTACGCAAAATAGTTCTGGGGCGAAACACATTTTAACAGCGATTTGTGTAGCTTCACGGTATCCCGAGGCCATTCCTATAAAGGATTTGCAGACAACCACTATCATAGAGACACTATTGAATTGTTTAGCAGGACCGGATTTCCACAAGAAATTCAAACGAATCAAGGAACATGTTTTACGAGCAACCTGATGGTAGAATTCGTAGAAAAATTTGAAATTAGATTAGTACATAGCTCATCGTATCACCCGCAAAGTAATTCGGTAGAGAGAATACACCGGACGATGAATCGATTATTCAAAGTTCTATGTTTAGAGGCAGGAGGTGACTGGGAGACGAATCTTCCGGCAATATTGTTTGCTATGAGAACGTCGGTTCACGAGTCTTTAGGGTATACGCCGGCAGAGACAGTATTTGGTAAAAATTTGAGGACAACGGTGACACTTTTGTATGGAAATACTGTTGAAAATGAACCAGAGAGTAATTCTGTGACTGAGTATGTGTTTGAACTAATGAATAGGCAGAAGCATATTAGGGAAACAGCGCATCAAAGATTAGAGAGCGAGCAACAGAAAAGGAAAATTGCATATGACAAGAAGGCAGTTGTGAGAAATTTTAGTGTAGGCGACAAAGTATTGATCTTTGCTCTTAATAGAACAAAAAAAAAACAAACAGTCGGTTCAGTGGATGGGACCGGGAGAAGTCACAGAAAAGGTTTCGGAAGTAAATTATGTGGTGAGATTACCTAAAAAGAGTTCCGGGAAAGTTTATCACGTGAACATGATGAAAGCGTATCATCAAAGGACGGAATACGTAAATTTTGTTGCGGAGAGTAGGAATGAAGATGAGGCAACGGATGACGCGATCGATAAGTATGCGCTAAAGCTAGAAGCAGGCGACTGCGATGCCGAGTCAATGCTTGTAGGTACGGATGCTACACCGGAAATGTATGATAAACTAAAAGCATTAATTGTAGAATATATGGACATATTTTCTGATAAGCCAGGTTTAACCGAGAAGGTAGAAATGGATATCGACCTGATTGACAATACGGCAAAGGTTAGGAGTGCGCCTTATCGCACTTCAAAAACACAGATTTTACAATAGGAGATTGCTAAAATGTTAAAGGACGGAATAATTGAAAGCTCGGATTCTGATTTCGCGTCGCCCTTGATTTTAGTAGAAGCTCCAGGGAGGAAACCTAGGCCCTGTATTGACTATCGGAGGTTGAATAAAGTTATTAAAACCTAATATTTTCCACTGCCTAGTTTACATGAGAGAATCGAAACAGTAGCATCTGCGAAAATCATATCTACTTGTGATTTAAGGAAAGGCTTTGGGCAAGTTAGGATGACGAAAGAACGCAGAGATATGCCACTTTTTGCACAAATTTTGGAAGCTACAAGCCACTACGTATGCCTTTTAGGATTAAGAATGCGCCTTATGTGTGTAGTAAATTAATGGCGGCATTACTTAAGGATTGTTCGGAATTTGCTATTCCTTATATGGATGATATCGCAATTTTCAGTAATGATTGGTTGGACCACCTGCGTCACTTACGCACGGTAACGCGAAACTTCACGTTCAGCCAGCGAAATGTAAGTTTGCTCGCGGAACCGTTATTTTTTTGGGGGGGTACGAGATTGGCAGTGGTCTTATGAAGCCGAACGAAGTATGCGCGAACGAAGTATGCGCGATTAGGGAATATCCGAAACCGAATACAAAAAAAAAGAAGTTAGGAAATTTCTAGGATTAATTTCCTATTACAGGCGTTTTGTGCCGCGATTTTCGGAGAAGGCTGCGCCTTTCATCGATTTGTTAAGGGGAAATACACGACAAGGAAAAATAGCATGGTCGCAAGATTGTGAAAATGCATTTGTTGAAATGCGGGAAGCTCTGTGCGGTGAACCGGTCATTCATGCGCCTGATTTCAGCAGGGAATTTTTAATGCAGTGCGACGTGTCCGACAGAGGGGCGGGGATTGTACTCAGTTAGATGAGGAAGGGAATGAGAATCCCGTGTTATTTCTCAGTAAGAAGTTTTCTCCTTCGGAGATAAAATATTGCGTAACGGAGAAAGAATGTGCAACGATTATATGGGGTCTACAGCGATCAAAGCACTATTTAGATGGAAATGTTTGCCTAAAAGTAGAAACCTACCATAATCCTCTGGTTTGGTTGCAACAATGTTCCGGGAATAATCCCAGATTGATGCGATGGTCAGTGGCAATTCAGCATCTGAATATTAAGATTAAACATCGGAGGGGTAGTCAGAATGTGAACGCTAACATTCTTAGCCGTATGTACGAAAATCAGCTCCAGGTAGTGTCGGGGTTTGCACAGAGACGTACGTCCCTCGGCAACGCGTGTGATGCGAGTGCGCGTCAAGAAAGTGCCGACACAGTTCGTTGTGTTGTTGTACAACAAAGTGAAAGGAAGGAGTGAAGCAAGACGGACTTGCAGAAAAACATAAATTTATGAATCTTTGCATAATTATATTCAGACAGAAGACGAGGAGAAATTGTATATTAATAAAATTTGAATGTGTAAAGAAATTAGTAAGTTTATGTATATGTTTTTGATATAGATTCACGGAAGAATGGAAAACTGTATATAGTTAGTAATGTGAATGATTGTAAAATTGGTGAAAGGGTTATAGTGTATATTTGTTTATGTCATATTTTGAAAAGTTTTAATGATGGATTTGGTTTTGTAATATTTCAAAGGGCATAGAAAATTTCTTGGCTACCACATCATAGCGTTATGAAATAGGGGTAATAGATGTTAGTAATTATTAAACGGATATAGGAAATAGATAAGGGTAGGATAGTAAGGTTGAAAAAAAAGTAATGTATTTGATGTAATTAGTTAGGTTAGGCGCAGTTGTTTAAAATGTGAGCCAACTGGCCTAGGACATTAAATTTTGGGAAATTTTGTTCTGTGTTGTTGCAACTGCGAAAAATTTCCTGGGGGGTATATAGGAGTTTGTAGCGTCGTGCCACGCTCAAAACAGACAACCACGTGGAAATCGGCGAGCATCGGTCGCCGATGTTAAACAAAGGGCGGAGTGATGACGCACTGGGACTTTCCGTAGACGTAGCGGGCCCAGAGCGGCTTTGGGGAGGAGGCAATGGGGGCGGCGGGTAGCGCCAAAAGGGCCTATATAACGCCAGGAGAACAATGCCCCAGTCTTCTTGTTCTAGCGGCGCCGGCGACAGGTGAAGCGCGTGTAGGTGCACTATGGCAAGGGGCCATCAATTCATTGTCGTGACTTGCGAGACGCGTAGATGGTCTCACAGTAGAGCGGCTTCATACAGGGAACTTTGGTGGTGTGGTAGCCGTTCTTGAATTATCTCTCCTTGTAGTGGGTATATTTATTTAGTTTATTGTGAGCAGCGTGGTTGTTGTCATGGTTGTTGTGGTCTGTGTTCGATCACACCCGTATGACGCGACTCAGTGAAGACAGAAAACCGTGCTTTGTCTCTAACGTGCCCCTATTTTACTCATTTGATGTCTACGAAGGTCTTGGGAGACAATTACAAGTAACAGTAAGCTCTTGTCGTAATGTTATCGAATTTATTAATATTCTAAATTAAAATAATTATTTATAATTATTATTTTTAAAATCATTTATAAATTATTTATTGGACAATACAAACCAAGCGATAATTATAATGGACGTCAACTGAAAATAAACCTTTCAATTAATGAAATACAATGTTTAGTGCATTGATGCGATCAACTGAGGGTTCTATAACATTCAACATTATTTTTCGATTACTGCATAATATAAAATTACATATTTGTGAAAAATATTATTAGAATAATACTTTCAGATGCTTTAATATGAAAATTACATATGGTTACAAGAAAAAGAATATAAACGAACGCATTGTAGTGGGGAGTTGGAAGCTAGGTAAGGTAAGTGCCTTAAACTGAATTAATGCTTACCCAGTTGTCAAATTTTGACCGGAATTCATAAAATGTGTAATTTTTAACGCTATTGAAGTTCTTTTGTCAAGGGGTATAGCTGTATAATTATTGTATGATTTTTTTTGAATTTTGTTCTATTAAATCATCTGCGAGCATATACGTCATTAGGGTGTATTGTTTGTCTTAATTCCCTGCAATATATCAATTGAAAACCAATGAAAACAGGAGATAACTCGGCTCCTGCCCTTCCTGCGTTGCTGAGAAATACAACGGAAATCGGTCTCTTGACTTCAACCGCCAACACAGCGAAGACCTTTGGAAGTTAAATATATATTCTTTCAGTAGTCAGTGGCGTACAGTAGTGGGGACGGTACGGGCGGCCCGTCCCGGGCGGCAAAATTTCACAATAATATGAACTGACTTGTAGGGATTCTTCTTATTTTATTATACGCTTGGATTGTCTATGACTAATATACTGCGAGAATGACTTCTATCATATAGAGAATAGTGTTCAATATTGTACAATATCACCTGCAAATTAGATTATAGTGCATGTAAGTCCCTTCTGGGAAGCATATGAGTGATGTATATAGGTATGTACTTTGGCACGACAGCTCTTTACGAACTAAGGCCTACCAGCAGTCCCCGGCCTTGCGACCATGGGTTAAGGAGTACGTGTGGTTAGCACATAGCCATCTCTAAGCTATATTTCTGGGAAGTCCGTGAGTGACGCTTTGACAATTCGAAGAAAGTTGTGTGATGGTCGTCAGTCGTCCAATTCACATACACTTAATCGTATATACTATGTTTGCGCTTTCCAAACTGTGAATTTCGAGCTCATAAATACGTGGAGTGATAGTTAAATTATTGAACTTAGTTAAAACATTGTATTGTTCGTGTACGTGTACATTCGACTTTCGGAGTATTAAATATTTTATATAGTATTGTATTTATTTAATTGTGTGTTTGACTACCTGCAAGGTAGTTCAAGCTTTAATTTATTAAAATAAAAAAATCAGAAGTATATTTCAGTAAAGTAGGTTACATTTTTTAAAAATATATTAGTAATTATTTTGAAATGCTCTACTATTCTTTCTTTTACAAATCCAACTCGTACTTTTATTATTCTTTGGAATTATTGTAAAAGTTCTTTAGAATTACCATATGTTTTAGTCTTTTAATTAATAAGATCGCTGGTGAGATAGATACCTTCTAATAACACTGATCGGCAAAAATTAACTTTTTGTCAGTTAAATGGAATATAATAGCTTTCTCTTATGGAAAATAGTGCTCTGATTTCAAATTTGTAGGGCATTTATTTGTAACGGGCAAGGTTTCATTGTAATAAGCAATTAAGAAGTAAATACAGTTGTTAAGTTATTTGTTTTCTTTGATTTACTTGTTTATAATAATCTCAAACAATAAGTAATTTTGAACGATTGTTTACTGTATTTCGTTTGAGTATATATTTTTTTAGTGCCCAGAAATAGTCTGCAGCCATATTTTGATTACATTTTTATTTATGACATTTTTCCATTGTTGCAATGCCTTGGTAGAATCGCTCACCGTGTTTGTCGCTCACAGCACCGAGATTTTCAGGAAAGAATTTGAAGTGTGAATCCAGAAAATTTATATTAAGGAACATGTTACATTCCAGAGCTTTATACTTGTGAAGGAGTTCCGATACTAGTTCTTTATGTTTCAGTTTTTCTGTTAACAAGGAATTCCGTTACGGTCTTGGCATAATATTCCTGAGATATGGCATACTATTCAGGGGAAATGCATCTTATAGTTTCCAGACTTTTAGATTACAAAACCGAATTGTACGAATAATAAGCATATCCCACCCACATGATTTTTGTAAGCCTATCTTTATTAATCTAGGTAATTTACCATTACCTAGTCTCTTCATATATGAATAAGTGTTTTTGTCAAAAATGACTTACTTAAGGGCGGAAATATATTTTCAGCAAACGCTGATGTCTATAACTACAACTCTCGACGCAGTAACCATATTCATCTGGTGACAGTATCAACAGCTCACTACAAAAAATTAAATATGCAATACATGTACATTATTTTTACAACACCTTGCCAGATGACATTAAACGATTAAATTCGACACAAAAATTTAAGTCGCAAGTAAAATCTGTTCTGCCGCACAACTGTTTCTATACAATTAGAGACTATACCAAGCATACAAGAGGAAAGTAATATTGCTTTTAACAACGACAATTAGTGTATTATTTACCATTTGGATTGCATAATTTTAAAGAACCTGTAACAAGTATTGTACTTCAGCTTCTGGGTCAATGACTCCCATCTCGATCAGGTTTTCGTCCAGTTTCCCTGATCCTGGAGCAAATGCTGAGACGGCGCTTTGTTTTGCTTCTGGAGATAAATGTAACTTCAAATTAACTCCCCATAGCACGTCACACAGTTTTTAACTGTTTTCACGTAAATAAATTTAAAAAAGAAATCATTCGAAGTGATATCCATGAACCTTTTCAACACTATTCAAACTTTCCTCAAAGACATGATTCTTCATAAGCCCCTTCACTTATGATCCTACAAATATATCCTCCATTATTTTCACCTAACTAGACATCGATAATTTGTACGGGAAACCTGTCTTACTTTTATTCATCACTTTCACAAACATGTTCATCAATCCGAGTTTGGTGTGTAAGGGAGGACGTTGTGTGTGTGTGTGTGTGTGTGTGTGTGTGTGTGTGTGTGCGTGTTTTACGGGGGCAGGGGAAAATCTTCTAAAGACACTGCGGGGCCCGCAACCCGCAGTGTGTGGGATTCATAGCTAGCCTATGCCTACCCACTAAAAACCCCTCCCTTTCCTCCTATTCCTTCCCGCGGAACCGCCTTCAGGCATTGCATCGCGAGAAGGAAGGATGGGCTTTTCGCACTTCACCGACATATTACGGGACACTTCTTCGTAACTGCTCCTCGGAGCGGAGCGTCTTCAGGACCTTCGCGGCATAGGTGGCTACCGCACTCCAATACTCTTGTGTCATCAGCATCCTAGTGACGATGGTCTCAGGGGTCACTTCCTGTTGGAGGAGTCTGTGAAGTTCCTCCCTTTCCACTGCGAAGCGTGGACAATGAAAGAACACGTGTTCTACATCTTCAATCACCGGGAAACACCTTGGGCATGAGGAGCTATCGTCCAACCGGAATCGGAGCTGATACTCTCGGTAACATCCATGCCCTGTCACCAACTGAGTTAGATAAAAATCTAATTCTCCATGTTCCCTTTGGATCCACGTTATGATGTCGGGAATGACCCGAAATGTCCATCGCCCAGTTGATGATTGCTCCCATCGTCGTTGCCATTGGTCCATTGTCACCCCCCTCTCTTCTTTCGTGATGATATTCCAGTTTGAAGCCCCCTCCCGCTTGCGCAAATAGAGTCTAGCTCTCTCCTGCGCAATGAGGTCGATCGGAGGCATATCTGCTAACACACACACAGCATCATAGGATACGTTGAAAAAGACCATTTTTTTGCTTTGCATAAGTTTTTCGCTGCTAGAGGAAACGTGGTAAAAATAATCTAGTTGGTGATTAAAGGTGGTCAAACGATGCACAAACGAAAGAGCACCTCAATTTTTTATATTTTTAATAAAAGGCAAAATCTTGTAATTTCGTAAAAACGTGAATTGGTCCCGAAAAATTTGTTTTGCTCTAATTTGTGAACGGGGGATTGTAAATATTTTCTAAAGGGTAAACAAACAAATGCACAAGAAAATTCAAAACTTTGAATTTTTTTCGGGCCAAGTTCTTACACTTTGGTTCAGTTCAAAAACTACCAAAATATTTGTGCTGTAATTTTAATGCACAACTGAATTTTTACATTGTATACTTCTAAACAAGTGAATACGTCAGTAACAACGCAACTGCTCAAAGTAACTAGAGTTGCAACACAATGGCATGGACTTTCCCGTATTTGTTTTCTATTTCATTTGGTCTCGGCTTTGCCACATACTCATGCCAGCTGCTATCTATCGCCGCCCAGCGTACATTTTTTGACATTTTTTGGGTTCCTAATTGAAGAGCGGAAATATTATTTGAAGATTATTAAAGAACAGTAAAACCTCGTCCTAAATGGCAGTTCTCTTTGAAAACTTTGGAGCCGGTTTTAAAAAACTTGCGTTTAAGTGCCTCTATAAATTCGAAACTTGAAGCCCTTTTTCACAAAAACTTTTTGGGTTTTCGAAAAACTTGATTTGAAATAATTTTAAGTATTTTAACTTACAAGAACAATAGTGTTTACAAATTTCTGCAAATGTGCATTTATGTAATTTTTGAAAAACAAAAATAAAAATACACAGAAATGAACTTTACGTGATATTAAATAGTGGAATTAGCACTATTCGTTCGAAATGTTCACGGACGGACGGACAGGCGGTCAGGCGGACAGGCGGACAGGCGGACAGACGGACGAGGCAAGTAACCACTTCAGCCATCCGGATTATAGAGAGGATTGGCTGCCATAAGCACCGATAGACAACAATCGAGATGTTTCCAATAAGAGATGTAGAAAATTGTTTAGAAGTTGAAAGTTCGAAAATCACATACAGACACTTCCAGTGTATTTATCTTAATTAATTCTATTTGTGATTAAAATTGCTTCTAATAGTTTTTACAAAACGTGCTTGAGTTTCGTGTTTGCTGCGTGCGTGTGCGCGCGTCAATTTCGTATTTTAAAATATTTTTTGTTATTTTCGAAAAAAAATTACAATACCCGAAAATGGGACTAGCACAATTTTCCTTATCGTACCTTTTACATGTATGGAGAAAATTGAAAGACAAAATTTGAAGCGGTTTTTGAGAGGAAAAAAATTATAAATTTCAAGCTAAATTACGCAAAAACTACTAACTTTTACGAAAAAATGTACATGATCTTTCTTAAAGTCCTAATTTTGTACAACTGCCTTTGTCTGAGCCAAACACCTTTATCTTCAATTTGGTAGTTTTAAAAGTTTTCGCAATTTTCAAAAAATT
The DNA here is from genome assembly GCA_038098605.1 of Gryllus longicercus. NCBI lineage: Eukaryota > Metazoa > Arthropoda > Insecta > Orthoptera > Gryllidae > Gryllus > Gryllus longicercus. The sequence goes on from JAZDUA010000539.1 coordinate 789,733, forward strand.
GGGATCTAAACAATTCTCTTAAGCAAAAATGAGATCTAAACAATTCTCTTAAACGTCCTTCGCACTATTCAACAACAAAATTAAATCAAATAATTTGTAGCCGTTTTTGAGAACATTTTGAACATTTGTTAGAGGCTCCATGTGAAGTATCCTCAAAAATCAAATTATCCGTTTGAAACTCCCAAAGCCACGTTTTCATTCAGATCGATTGCGGAATATCAATTTTCAAGAAAATCGTCTGAACGGTTTAGGCGCTAGCGTTGACCACAGACGGACGTTTTGCCGTCAAACGATTTTTCGAAATGAAGAATAAGCAAAATGGATTCTGGCTACACTACGAGTTAGAGGATTTTTGTTCTAAATTAACAACAGGATTAATCTACTTTTTTGGTACCAGAATCCGGCAATAAGTTTTTTTTCTGGCGAAATTTCGGCCTTTTCTGGCGCACCATTACATAACTTTCTCTTCTTACGAAGGATTTGTAAGGCGAGAAAGTAAAAAGTAATAAAAGCTTTGGGGAGGGTTAAAAGGAGTTTTAACAATCACAGTTTTTTCATGAAGAAAAACAATAACTCCATTTAACACGCAGTACACAACACGTACCTTTCAGCTGGCTTTTGTGGTGGCTGTGAATCCTCAGTTTGATTTAGCGACATGCATTCAAGGGCTGCGAGCGCAGCTACATGTTTTGCTTCTTTTTTAGTACGTCCAGACCCAGTCGCTGAAATAGAAAAATCGATCACAATTTTATTCCACTACTATTAGGTTTACAAATGTTTTAATGCCGATCCGGTGGCCGAGATCGCTAAGGCAGTGGTGCTGTCGAGTCCCGCCTCGGGCATGGTTGTATTGTGTTCGTCCTTTCACCCCCTATCATCATCATATCGTGTCATCCTCACATTTACCATACTGTAACAATCAATAGTGGTTGCTAATGACCTAGAAGTTGATGCGACCTTAAATAACGAAAAAAATCTTTTAATGAACACATTGTACCACTTCATCCAAATAATAGTTGCTACAACAGATTCAGGAAAAAATATAACGGTTTAGGTGTCTCAGGGCATCAACTGACCGGGAAGTCGTAGGGTTCAAGTCAATTATTTATTAACTGCGTATGATGTACTATGACGAACCCATAAACTAGTTGCAATCTCAATGCAAATGGAAATAACACTAGAACATACCATCAGACTGGCGGAAAGAAACCAGATTCCAGGCCTTCCATTGAATTCTTTTCTCATCTGAAGTAGCAATAATTAGTTACAAGAAGATAGGCGATTTGAAATAAATTCTAGCCACGATCGAGAAATTCAATCCTTTTGCGCACATTCGTTTTCCAGCCCCAGTTACGTGGATCAATAAAAATAATATAATTTATAGTTAAAAGAAATGGGTATTTCAGCAATACGTTTTGATGGTTGTAATTCGTGGCGCGTCAACGGCTAAGGTCATTAATCCCGTACGTGTAGCGCGTGTTTTCCCTCGGGAGGTGGCTGTGATCTTCCCCGCTGAATGATGAGATCGGCTAGCGCTGTTTTCCATAACCAGGTACCTCCCACCAGCGGAACACCGCCCCTGCCGGGACACGCTCTAAGCGCCCGACCGATCTCCCAGCGAGTGAGGTAGTGTAGTGCATGAAGTGTGTGTGTTATTAAGAGGCGGGGATACAAGGAAGAGGAAGGAAAGACCGCGCGCGGTCCGTGGCCCGTTTGATATGTACTGCTCCGGCATTCACCTAAAACCACGGAAACCTACCGATCAGAACAGCCGGCCGCTATAACTCTCCCCCGGACTGCGGCTGTATTCGACCTAACTGACCAGCTAGTATCGATAATCCTGCCACCTTTAGGACTCGAAACTAGGACCTCCCATTCAGAGGCACTGCAGTGTCATCAGTTGATGCTCTAAGCAACCTCTGCCGGTATCAGGTTTTGAAATTGATTGTATTCTATTACAAAATTTATGTTCGTTTGAAGTACAAAACCCTCACGTACAACGTGTTTAATATTGTATGCCTCGGGACTAAAGATCTACTAGAATTATGAAAATTCGCAAAACAAATGTTTCCCGTCTAGTTCCATCCAGTATAACCCAGTTTACATACAGTAGCTCATTTTAATATTCGGACACCCAGATATACTCCAGAAATCGTCAGTTCTGCGATATTTTGACGGTTGTAGGAAAGAGATATAAGCAAGAAAGTGAAACAGAAGTAATCCTTTATTAACGGATAACAGATAAACAAAACAAAAATGCCAAATGTAGTTGATGCATTCAATAAAAAAGAAAACAAAAACAAAATTTCTGGATTCATTAGCCATGTGTCGAACACGTGAAATGATAAAATTATATAAATGAATAAATAAACGAAAATAAAATTAATACTTTGTAGTATAACCATATTTGTCAATGACTTGCTTCAATCGCTTTGGCATTGAACCAATTATCCTCTTCAGGTACTGTTGTTCAATTTGTGCCCATTTTTCCTTGATTTCACTTGCAGATGGGACTTTGACGTAATTGGGATTCTCCTTACTGTGCATTCCAATTCACGCCACAAATTCTCGACTGGATTGAGGTCAGGAGACTGAGACGGCGTTTCCAGCACTATTGGGTAATTGTACAACAACCATTCCCTTACTAAATATGATTTGTGTTTTGGGTCGTTATCTTGATAAAATTTAAACGAACTCCTGATGCCCAGTGTCAGCAGATTTGTGTAAATTCTCTTTCAGTATGTTAAGATACTGATGCCTGTTCATTGTGTCTTTAATAACTACCATCTCCCTCAGGGTTGCCAGAATACTATCACGCCTTGTCGCCATTTACAATGCCACATGTCGCCAAAAGTCGCCAAGCATTCGACAGATGTCGCCATTAAACCGCCAAAGTTCAAAACGGTATAAGCTGTTAATAAAAAACACATCTCATTAAAACTTTCGGCATCTTTGAATGGGAATCAGCCAAGTTAAGTTAATCAAATCAAACTCAAACTCATAGCACGATTACCATCCTCTACTGATGAAATAGCTCAATAATACACTATGAGTGTTATTAAACCCATTCAGTGTTTAATACCAATAGTGGCAGTGTCCAACATAACAGTATTCAAGAACAGTAGTACCAACATAACTAGAATAGAATTACTACATCATTGGTTACATTCAAAAGCTTTGCTTTTTATTATCGCAGGCATATAAATATGAATTGTTTAATTAAAAAAATGAAGTAGCCAAAAAATCGCCAAGTCGCCAAATGTAAATTTTTGTCGCCAATAATTGAGAATAGTCGCCAGTTTGGCGAGAAATCGCCAAATCTGGCAACCCTGATCTCCCTCACGCCAGCTGTTGATATGCAACCCCACACCATTATGTGACAATCTCCGTATTTCACACTACGTTTTTAGGATGCAATTCTGTATTTTGTTTGCACCATATCATTTTCCTACCGTCACTGCCAAAAATATTGAACTTTTTCTCATCTACAAAAATTACCTCACGCCACCACTCTTCTGATTTCGTCACATATTCCTTTGCTAATTGAAGTCGTTTAGTTATATTTCCAGCACCAATAACGGGTTTCTTATCGGCCGCCCTGCCGTGATATACGACATTCCTAATTACTCGGCGCACTGTTTCGGGGAGCACAGATGTCCCTGACACTTCGTGCAGTTCCGCTTCCCTCAAAATTGCACGCTGCTCTCTTCTCAGATCTTACGTTGTTCTTGTTGCGTTTTAGATTCAATTCGGTCTTCTTTCTCAAATCTCTTAATAATATCGTGCACCGTGCTCTTGCTCATGAGTAGAAGATTTGCGGTCTCCCTACAGGGCCGTCCCTTCGCGTAGCGGAAAACCACAAGCTGCCTCTACTCGAACGTCGAGTTCTTTCCCTTGTGCCCCATTGCAAGAAGTGCTTACAGGCGAAAAAAATTACAGCGACTGACTGCATAGTTTCCTTTGTCCTGGGTAAGGGATGGGGCGCCTATCGCGCTATCTAGGAGAGTGGCGAGGGGGAAACAGGACATTTTCCACTACGCGTCCGAATATTAATGAGACTTCGTATTCTTGCATATTCACACATAAATCCGTGTTTTGAAACTTATATTGTGCATCAGAAACATTTTCTTTGTATTATTCTGGTTCTTAATAAGAAAGACACAGTTCATTTGTATTTCCTCATATGTAATATCCACGTACGTGCGAAAAATTAACAATCAAACAAAAAACTCCTTCAGTATTTGTGGCTGTCCGAATATTAATGTGAGCCATTGCAGGTTAAGGTGGATTTCCATTTGTAACTGCTGCAAAGTAATTCAGTTTTTTTTCCCTTCTCTTGTAAATCATAGCAATCATGAGGGACATCTGCATAAAGCGATTCAACCATTGAATGCTCTGTTGAAACCAGAGCCAAATGACATTTTTGTGATCAATGTACTTTGCAAACCAAATATTAAAATTGCCTTGTTATCGTTCTTTGGTTGGGTTGGGTTGACATAACATTTGCCCAAACTGAATAACTTAACATGTTGCATTATGCAGACTTGACAAGATTTATAAATATTAAATAAAGTAACGTTTTGGTGGTACAAGAAAAGCAAAACTTGGACAATTATTTATACTCACCTGAAACATTGTTTGCATGCACTCTGTATGTAAATACGGGGATGTGTGATCCAGTACCATCATATTCTAAATCATATTTGGGTACAGTACCCATTTTAATCATCAGTTCCTGAAGTATAGTCACAGGTGTTTTGATTCCCACATTGTTTTCTGGAACGAGAGAACATACATTACATGTCATGTGATTTACTCAATAATAATAATAATAATAATAATAATAATAATAATAATAATAATAATAATAATAATAATAATGATAATGATAATAATGATGATGATGATGATAATAATGATGATGATAATAATAATAATAATAATAATAATAATAATAATAATAATAATCATAATAATAATAATAATAACAATAATGTAATTGCTACAAACAATTATAAAAATTAAATTGCGAAAACAGAAGTCTGAGATCAATGCAGTTTGCCATCAAGCACCAGAAACAACAGACCACATAATGTCAATGTAAACTTGGCAAACAGAATACCTATTCCGGCACAATATATTGTGCATCCAAACATTTGATTGCAGTACGGAGTCTTTTGGAGTATTGCCCTCTCTTTGTACCCAATACAATTTTACACCAGATTCTCTCGTTCTACCGCAAGCTGTGTTGCCCATTCACGAGGATCGGGGTTATTCAGCTCGTTCATTCTGTTACACGAGCAAATATTTAATATGTTTAGTCAACGATACCTTCAATAGTATTGATCTTAGACAATTGCGTTTTTTACCAGTTATTCCCAGAACCCTTATAAATGTGATGTTTATTTTGTAATTGAGTTTGTTTAATTAGTAAGAAATTAATTATAAATGATAGGCAAGTTTTTTCTTGTACGTTTAGATGTTCTAAAATTTTCACGGTGCGAGAAACCTTTTCTTATTATTGAAGTAAAGCATAAGCATCCAGCGGATGAAGTGTCACGGGAAGTATAAATTTTGATAGGAAACCAACCACATTCCTCTATGAATCGTGGTTCATGAGTTAGACTGTAATAAAAACAAGTATTTAGTGTGCTCAGAACGAACATCTCAAGTTGTTCAGTGATCTTCAATACTTCTAAGCGTTTCTCAGCTGGCGATGTGGAAAAAATATAGTATATATTTTTTTGAATTTCACTTATTATAAACAGTGAAATACTTATAAACATATATAAAAATAAATTAGAAATTTCACAGTTAACAATATTAATGCTAAAGTCATTCAAACAGAAAATCTGTCTTAAAATGTGCTTTCAAACACAAAGATGTGGGGAATTTTTAGCTGGATTTTCGAAAAGAATATTATGCATTGTCTGCACAAAGTCTTTCAGTACCTGACACCATCCATGTCATCTCAACTTTGTGAATGGGCATTTTCCCTTCATTTTACATTCTAAAAGGTGAATAAATTAAATGTGTAAAATGACTTGAGACTGAAAATTAGCAATATTAATCTTGATATCGATGTCATTAGCGCAAAACAATAATTCAAGTCTCGTTAGTGTTTGTTGTGCTATTGATATTTCAGTTCTAATTCTCATTTACAGGTCTTTTTTTTTACAAATAATTTAATACATCTTTTTTATAAAAAAAAAGTCTTTAATTTCTAATATTAAGTCATCTATTTAAAATGTGAAGTATATTTTTGTTCAAGTGGTGTGCTAATTTTCTCCAGGCTTGTAGATGGTACGTGAGATTTGAAAAAAGGTTGAGACCCCCTGACGAAGTCCCGTCTTGTTTATTAATACAAATGTAGGAAAAAATAACTTTGTCCTCCATGACCTTCACAGACTGGCAAAACCCTGAGATGTCGATGTCAGTTGTCCGTGGGAAGATAGGTCCTCTTTCGGGGGACATCCGGTGTTGGAAGCGAGTGACATACGGGCATCCGGTGTTAGAAACATTCTATACATTTCGCCAGAATACCATGCGAAATACATTTCGGTAGAATACCATGCGAAACCCACATTCTATTCAAATTTGGTGCTATGGAGTATTAGAAATAGTGTTTCCTATCGTCTATCAACCGGTGTCAGATTTCGAGCGTGTTCCTTCTTTCACGACTGATGGCAAAGGTCACATCCATTGGGTGGAAGACCCAGTATTTCAGTAAATACAATCAAATCATTATTGGTTTTTGTAGAGAAGAGATACTACAAGAGGATAAATATTCAATCTAATTCTTTTATTTTGACTGTCGCCAATAACAGTTTACCAGTAAACCAAAAACTATTGACTTTCAATTTCACAATTTGATTCCGTTCCTGAATTTGTCTGGACCTCCCCAAGTTTTGAACCCATCGTCCGCCACTATGTTGATATGTGAAGATCAAATAGTGTCGACTACTCACCTATTTCTTTTTTTTTATTAAATAAGCTCACAAATGAACGTATCTTTTCCATTTGGGCTTCTTTTTCCTCTACCATTTTTTTCCCAGGAATTGGGATGTCACATTTCGTGGTAATTGTAGCACACAATTTGTGATGTTCCCCAATCGCATTCTTCTCCATTTTATATTCATGTGAAGTCACCCTATAAATAAACCATCAATTATGAAAATAAAATATTAATTTATTTATAAATTATAATTTAATATATATTAATTTATAAATTAATTTATTTATAAATTAATCAGAAAATGTTAACATCTTGCTAGTTGTTTATACATAGATTTTTTGTCAAAAAGACCTAGCAATCCACCTACTTAAATGAGGATGGGGCGGACCCAGCCTATCATTTGGGAGGCAAGGGCATCATAAATTTTTGTTAAATTTTAAACATAATTGTGATTATGTTGTATATTATTTTTGTAGTGTACAATATTTTAAAAAAAATACATAATTCAAAACTTTTTTTTTTTTTTTTCAATTTTCAATTTTGCTAAATAGAGGTAACAATCGAAAACTAGGTCTTTTGGGGGAGGGCCATGGCAAATGTTTTCAAAATTTTCTTAAAAACGGCTCCAATTTTTTTTATTACACTTGTACCTGGGATGGAGTAAAGAACTCTAAAATAGTGGCAGGGGTCATATTTTCATTGAAAACTGTGATTTTTCGAAAATTGCAAAAATTCTTGCAAAAAACTTTAAAAGAGGTCAGGTACATGTATTTTAAGTTGGTGGAGCTAAAACAGCACATGCTTTCTAGCATTGTTTGTAATGGCTCCATAATATTATACCACTACATGAAGCCGCGAAAGTGTTTCCAATCAGCACTTTTTTCCCGCCCTGAAACTCAAACACAGGTCCTTCAAGTTTACTATGGGGACTTAACTACTACACCATACAGCTGCTCCTCCTTACTCACTTGGTCCAATGAGTTTTTGAGATTTGTTTAATTGCATTAATTTCAAGCAGAATTTATGAGAAAACTAATCACTTTCTCAAACAAAATGTACTTGATCTTTTTTTATAGATCTTATTTTTTAGAACAGATTTTGATTATGGCAAAAATTTCAATCTTCTATTTTGTAGTTTTGAATTTTGTAACTTTTTGTGATTTTCAAAAATAGTTTGCTGGAAATGAGATTAGAACCAATTTTTTTACTCTCCTTTGATTTATATGAAGAGAAAGTTTTTTTTTTTATTTGGGATATTTTTGAAAAAGGAAAAAATGTTTAAAAATTGCCAGTTTTCATGTAAGTTTTGTTTGATGTGAATGCAATTTATAAAAAAAATTCTCAGTACCAGCTCTAAATTTATTTCCTCATGTTGTACAAATGGCACAGCTCCAACTTTCAAAAATTACAAACACTTTTCAAAACTGCAATATTGATGTTAGAGATTGTTGTCTTAATACAATCTACTCTTTAACAATCAATCTTGAAATAATGTAAATGAAAGTCTCTGAATTTTTGAAAATTGCAAGTGCAAATGATCAACTTCGATTGAGTTTATTTGTGCAGGATGTTGTGTACAGAGAAAACATTTTTGCTGGTTTGAAACACTTTTTCACGTTCATGGAGAATTAAATATTCCATATCCTTTGCAAATAATGCAATAAAGTATATGCTATTTTAAAAAGTTTTTTTTAATGTCTTAGGTGGATCTGATTTGTCCACACAGTTTTCAACTCATGATCTACGTCTATGAAAATTTCACGCTGGACAGAACTGCTGTTGATTAGATGAATCAATTCTTTCAGTAACATGGTGCCCTCAATCCCATTCACTCACCATAAACTCAAATCCTAGAATTATATGAATTTGTGGAATTAAAGCAAATGTTTGTTTTCTTTTCCCTGAAAGTTTTATTTAGTATGTTCCCTATAACCAATGTGAGTTCACTATTAGTGAAACTTCTAATGCTCTTAGTCGTTATGTGTTCAATTCTTTATTCCTTGTTAGTTGTATTTGTTGATTAGGCAGGGCCAGTGGCTTCAATATACTACATTCAAGTTCACTATATTCAGAGAGGGTTGTACACTATTTTTTCTTTAATGAGTGATTTTGTAATTTTAGAGATGCAGTAAAATATCCTAACAGGAATTCAAAATTGCTATATATTTAAAAAGCCTTAAAATAATAATTGTTACTGTTGTTTGCTGTGCACAGTTTCCAATTTTTTTTTCAAATCTTTTTCTCCACATTTAATTGTAGTGTCCATACATTCAAAATATTTTACCAAAATCTTGATACCCTTGAATAATTTTTGCACTGTTGTTCTTCCACTTTTCTTCATTTGTGTCCAGTTTGTCATCATCTCAGTCATTTTCTTCTGCCCTGAAAGTCCCTTTCACAGCATTTATGATGCCTTAGCCAAATGGTATTTCACATGTTTTCATTTGCAGTACACACCAATTAATTTTTTAAGCTCAACTACAACAGAATTGTAGATTTGCTGAAAAAAGTGATATGGTTCCTCAGTCCCTTTCATTTGCCATAAATGCAACAAAAATAACTCACATCAACTGCAAATACTTAGTGTAACGAGTATTCATTGTTCTTAGTGAAGAATTTTTTTACTGAAAGTTCATTTTCCAGTTACTTTCATTCACTGTAACCAAAAGATCACTATACCCATGTCCACAATATCCAGAGTCAACTGAATTCTCATTCAAACCTCTAGATTTTTTATTGCAATGGTTCATTTTTCTTCTTCAAACTCATTTTACATCTTTAGTGTCGAAGCTGGAGATATCTTATATAAAGCAATCTACTCCTCTATAAAAAACATTGAAATTGTATTGCGTAATTTGTTCTCACAATTAGAGTGGTTTTCATGTAAGCTTATGGAGTAATAAGTGTTTTCCTAACCTAGCCTACCCATTTAATATTGAAACTAGTGATTTCTTTCGTAATGCAATCTATTTTTCAATATTAGCTCTTGAGGTTTTTTCATGACCAATGTTTTCAAAATATGAGTAGTTTTGGTGGAAACATTTTTGGCGATTCAACTAATTTTATAATATTTTGTAACAATTACAACTAATGCAATAAATATATTCTATCTAGGGACCTCAAGTTTCAATGCATCTTCTTATGGCACTTTCATAATAGGTTCTATCCTTGGTTTAGAGAAGTTCCAAATCCTTTTCGTGTGCTATCAATTAGTGCCAAATGATAGCAGAGGTTATGAAAAATAAAAAAATTATAGCTACATCATCTGTCAGAACTAAGATTTGGTACTAATAGAATTCTTCGTCTGAATTGCCATTTGGGTTCTTCAATGCCACTTTCCTTTTATTAATTCATCACACAGAATTTTGAATTTAGAATGTGTCATAAAGCTAATATATAATTGTGTTTTCCATTCTTACAGACAATTAATTTGTCAATATTTCAGAAATGAAGAACATAATATTTACATAAGAAATGCAAATAAGGTGCATAAATGTCCATAAAATCTTCAATCATGCCAACTAGCTATGTTGTTTTCAGGAAAAGAAATACATGAAAGGTGAAAGAGCTATACTGGTGCTTGATTTTGTATTTAGTATCTTATAATTGACAAATGTGTTTCAGTGGAAATAAAAAATAAAATAATACAAGATTAGGATGGTAAAATCAATTCTGTCCATCATAAAATTTTTTGTGCAACAAAACAATATTATAATGCAACATGTTAACATTATAATTTAAAGTTTATTGCATGAGTACATATTTTAAAAATGAGCGACGATATGAGTGAGTTTGCAAATTTGTAAGATAACAATAACGCAATGTTGATTTTTTGAAACAACTTCATGATGTCACAGGTATTTGACATCTTTTAAAAAAATGATGGGTGGCTGTTTGGTTTACCACTACCTCCTCATGATTCTATTGCTGCTGGCTAAATGTGTGATGAAGCAATTATTCATGCCATAAATGACAAATACATCATAATCTGTGCCATGATGTCATTTTATGAACATTTTCTTTTACCAAAAAATGTTTAGAATGCTGGACTTTAAAAAAAACTTTTAACCCCCAATTATCAGAACTAACGTTTCAGCAGGTTCTTCCGATGGATGTGAATCCTGAATTTTATGTAGCGAAAAACATTTAAGTGCTGCCAGTGCTGCTTCATGTTTTGCTTCCTTTTTAGTTCGTCCAGACCCAGTTGCTGAAAAAAAAAAATTTGATTCACAAATTTTATTAAAATTACTATTAAATTACACATTAATTCAATTATACTATTCAATTAACAAATTTTATTATATCAATCTAGAAATGCCTTTTTAAAGAACATCTTCTACTTCTTCATCCAAAGAATAGATGCTAGTACACATTCTGAGAAATATGTTAACACAGACGAGGTGGATCCAGAGACGAATTTTGGGAGGGGACATTTTTTTATTCAAAATGTTTTGTTTGGATGTGTCATATTACAGATTATGTAGATTGATGCAGGCTCATGTTGAAATACAATTTTATTTGTTTTAGTATTTATACAATAATATATTTGCTTGAAAGTTTTGTGACAAGTTAAAATTAATCGTTACTGAAAAATTTTGGGAGAGGAAACTTTCATTTTCCTCCTCGTGGATATGCGCCTGACATAGAGATACGAAAATCAATACTTTTGCTTTCCTTGGTTTCTCAAGAGAATTTATGTAATACACACAAGATGATGTTTTCATCTTTTTAAATTATAGCAATATATTTAAGTATTTTTTCACAACAATCAAGCAGTATTATTGGGTAGATTTTTACAACCATCACAAACAACATTTTTTATACCAAACATGACTTCCTTTTAATTTACCAAACTCCTAAATCAGTTCATCAATAACTTTTTTTTTGGTTTCAGTATTCGTAATTATTTGTGATAAGGAATAAATTCTTCAACATTTTTCAATTTTGGTCTCTTAATAAATTTGACATATAATGAAAAATAAGCAATGCATTTTTGTTACAGATTTTTACTGCAGCTATCCATTGCCAGTCCTCAATTAAATTCATCACCTACTTGAAGAATGATGGGGTAGTTGACTGATAAAGCACTATTGTTTAAGTACGCAATATAATTACAGAATTTCTTATATCTCTACAGTAATTTAGACAACTGCTATTTATAATAGATGTAAATGATGTCACTTTTTTAAGGGGGAGATCATATTAGTTTCTAACATGTAATTACCTTTACTGACAACAATCCAGTATTGTGGAACAATAATTTTCTCTTACACAAAATAATCTTTATTTCAAAACCCACATTTGCCCAGGAATTTCTACAGTGTTTCTTAGTTCTCATTGCTATTCGTATTGATTTCCCTTCAACCTTTTATTTTTCTATCTTTCTATGATTTCTATCTCCAATACATTTAATTCCAGACATTACATATGAAACACTTCTTGGCAGTAGTTAACTGGAGAGGATAGTTGAATTAGATTGATTATTTTATATTTAATCTACAATATCTGAAGAATCTGAAAACTTTGTTCCAAAATTTTAAAAAGCAGGAAGTAGCAAGGCTACTTTTTTTTTTAAGACAATAGCTTCTTGAAGATAATCCTAAGTTACTGTTGAACAAACTTGTTGATACAATTGGAACAATTCAATCCCTTATTCCCTTACTATTCTTCAGAAGATTGATTCATGATTGTATGTATCTCAAAAGCAACAGAGGTTGTCTGTGATACAGTTTTGCAGGAAATAGCTAGGTAGTCTTCAATTGTAGAATAAGCAAGAGCCTAAAAAAGCAAGTTGCCTAAAAATTATGGCAACAGCTCAAGGTCAGGATTTCCAGAGCCAATTGTGAAAAATATATATATATAGTGTTACATGTTGGACTTTTAATTCAGTATTGCAAATAGTATTCACCATTTAATTTTTTTTATTGTTAAATGTATTGTATATTTAATAAAACAGCAATAAAACCTTTCCATTCTTTTTCAATCCTTATGATATGACATGGCCAAAGAATAATTCACAAAATTGCTTACTAATTTGAAAACTGGGTACCCAGTTTGTTCAACTGGGTACATGGCTTGCTAGAAATGAAGAATTTGGAACAATGTACAGAGATTTTTCATTTCATTGTTTTAAATAAAGTTTTAAAGCTGTTTTACTTCACAATGGCAACCGGTTACCTTTCATTCTCATTTGTACTGCAGCCCTCAGGAAAGGATCATACTTTAAGCTGAAACCATTCTTTTTCAGTGAAGGAAGTAATGTATGTGACAAATACATGGAAAATTAAAAGTGGTTGATATATTAATATTGAACTTCTGCAATGCTGTTGTTTCATTTGTGAATAAGGGTCTCAAATCACACATTTTAGATTCCCATCTTAACTTTTCTAAAAATGGAGGAGTTATAAGTAATAAATTTGGTGAACACTTTCATCAACAAAAAACTCATTAAAAAACTTTACTTTTGACTCGTAAAAAACATTATGAATGAATGTAAAGTAAACATATGCTTGTTGACCATTTTGTTTGGTCATCAGGAATGCTCTTTAACTAAAATAAAATTACAAGAGGAAACCAAAATTAAAGCATGTTTATTCAAGGTAGTGATCATACACTAATATAGTACATATCAGATATATTCTTTTGTTGTGAAACTAATTATTGTATGTTATATTGAAACTAGAGCCAAAATGACATATTTATTATATTTTTTTGTGCATTTGCATTGCACATGTCAAGATAGGATTTATGTATGTTTCAAACTAAATTTTAAAATTTGTTGACGTGTAATCATCCTATAAACAGGTTGATATGACATTTGCACAGAATGAATTGTTTCATATTTTAGCAATTTGCATTATGCACATTTTGTCAAGAAATATTTTTATTGATATATTAAAGAAAGTAATGTATTGGTAGAACAAGCGCAACAACACTTAGACAATTATTTACACTTACCTGAAACATTTTTTGCATACACTCTGTATGTAAATACAGGATTTTGTGATCCAGTACCATCATACAATAAATCATATCTGGGTGTAGTTCCCATTTGAGTCATGAGTTCCTGAAGAATAGTCACGGGAGTTTTAGATCCCATATTTGTTTTCTAGAACATAAGAAAACAGATTACATGTCATGAGATTTACTTAATTTATGCTTTTGTTTTCAGAACTATTCTGGTCAGTCAGAATGAGAAACATACTGGGCCCCATCACATCAATTATAATGAGCATGAAAGACTGATGAGATGTTAGAGAGAAATAACTAGGCCAAATATATTACTTTCACAAGCTTCAGAAAACTTCAACTTGACAGAACTCTTCCTAGATCTACGAGACACAGATCAATAAATTCATTGTATTATTGGTAGAAGGCTGGGTGATAAAAATGTTGTTCAATACACTTCCTTTTATTATCTCTAGTTATATTGTGTTATAACTGATATTTTCCTAATGGATTTTGAGGAATTAACATTTTGAGTTGTGCTGGGTCCTGTAAATTTGCTGTGAGCATTGATGGAACAAAATGTAGAGAGAGTTCCATGTAAGATTTACTATAAATTCAATGTTTAACAGTATTCATTGTTGTAATAACTTAATCACATTCTTAGTCAAGTTTTAAGAAATATATATTTCAATATATTTTAGTGGAATTGAATATTTGTCACAAAGAGGAATGGTGAGCAAAATGTAAATGGAATGTCATCTTTTTTGGGGTTGTAATTTAATATGTAGAATAATCTTTAAATAGGTAAAGACAATGTGAAGAGGATTTATAGGAAAGTGAAGATGGAGTGATAATGTACACTAAAAAAGCAGTAGTGCAGAGGAAGAAAGTCAACGTAGTTGAAATGTACACTATTGATAGTTGCATTAGAAATTCGAGACATGAACTACCTCAACAAATGTCAATGGCTTGTATTCTTTCTTAATTATTAATTATAACAATAACTTGAAAATTTATATGCCACTATTTTTCAAGAATCTTAGTCTTGAACTTCTCAAGAGATGGGCTGACCACTGTGTTGTACTGGTTCCAGAGATAGAATAACAATGCCAGTGTCAAGAATTTGCAAAATAAAAAAAAAAGGAAAAAGAATGTAATCAATTTTGTTGCTACAAATACGAAGTATTTTCACTCATATTTATTTGCTAAGTGCACATTCCTATTGTGTGTGTATATATATATATATATATATATATATATATATATATATATATATATATATATATATATATATATATATATATTTAAAAATTCCTTTGTGTATACTTTTAGTAACAGTTCAAGAATATATTTCCATTACAAAGTTGCAATGTTAGATAATTTTTGCTTTGCAAAAATATTAAACGTCACTACTAATTTTACACATTAACAAAAGCACAGAAATTATATTCAATCTAGACAATTTTTTTCCATGTTTATTGTAATAAATGCACTCCAAACACTATATAAATTATATGTATTAATTTATAATACATACAATTCCCATGGTTTCCAATAAAAATTTTTAAAAAGTCACTGGGCCACAGACCCAGTGCAAGAATTCACGTTCGGAAATTCGGCGAAAGCTCTACCAGGTTAATACAAAACAATTGTGCTACAATGATCAAGCTAAGCCGACAGTCGTATATGTATTTCATTATAATAATTTGCGTCCCTGAAATTGCAGTAAAACCTAGGAACAAAAATTTCAGTTTCATCTTCAACATTTGTAACAACACGCGTTTCATTAAAAGGCTGACCTGTAATCTCACGAGATAATGTACTATCTTTAACCAAAAGATTGCTTATTATTGCAACCTTTACTTTAACAAGAAACAAACGAGAAAATGTGTGTCAACCATTTTATAAACAAATCATACTCAATAAAATCACCGACATTCACAATAACTGCGAAACCTGTACATTCACCATACCACATTTTAATTATATTTGTGCCAACCTACCAATTTCTTCGCACCAGCTAATTGAATTTCCCAAATTTCCACCCACAAAACAATGAACGCAACTAACAGTCATTCAAACTCGCGGCCGCTGGTGGCAACATTAATAGTGGCGCGCTCTACCGTAGCTGTCAGGGACTATAATACGATTCATGCGAGTCATGCACATGACACACATCAGTTGTTAGGGTTTTATCCAATCGAAAGCGCTACAGCGACGTGACTACAGGTCTCGATTGGATGAAACTCACTACAGCTTATACCTGCCAGAGGCACACGTGCGAAAATCGCAGTGTAAACTGTCCAAGGTAGACGATAAATATCAAAGATACCAGACTCCCGGAGTATAAGACTTACTTTCTCTATGACCATGAAATAGTCCAGATAAGTTCCATCACTAATTATTACAATTTTAAGTATGCTAAGACTAATAGACTTTCAATTCAACGTATCCCTCTCTTAATCTCAACCTTATTTTGCAATTTCACTTACTAATTATGAATTTTCTCAATAATCTTTGGGTGTTTAAAAGATTGAGAAATTTTCCAAAATTGTCTTCTCTGTCAATTGAATTACAAATTTGTTTAATAATAAAGGTTTTATCTTGTCTTCATCATAGTATCACATTTTCTTGAGCCATCGCTTCGCTAGTTACGAGAGAAGTGGGGAGTTAGGTTATTTTCACAAAAATAATTTTATATCAAACTGATTCGTTCGTTTTTGCATGCAAATATTTTCTGTTAATTGGGAGAGAACATTTCTGGTTATCAGATTTTGTCTACAACGCTATTATTTATTCTTAATTTAACTAATGTTCGCAAACGAGTTGGGGTAGATATTTCGAGGCTCAAGAAAACTTTCGTATATAATACAAGCCAGTTAACTTAGCTGCAAACATTATTCTGGAACTTCATACAAAAATTCTCAAATCCAGCAATTATTACAAAATATATTACTTCATTATTGACTAAACTGTGATCAAACCAAAAAAATATAATTTTAATGTGAAATCCCAATGGTTTACAAAACTAATATGCTTTTCATAAGTACAACTTGTCTTGCCAACAATATTATACATTCTTTGTTTATTCATTGCAAAATTTTGAATTTATTACTAAAACCCATATTAAATTTAACTGAACGCCTTGTAATAAAAAATAGTTTTCATCAAGTCAAAGAACTAGTCACTCTAGATATACCATCAAACAATGAAATTATTTTCGTAGATTATATCCCTAAATATCTTTTTCCCAATATCCCCCACTCTCATCATTGGATTAAAATAAAATGAAAGGCAGTAATACTCTTTAAAAACACATGGTGAAAGTGATTTTATTTTGCTCGTAAGATTGGGGCACCTGATATATTGACCTTGTGATGCTACCTTTCCAACTCGGAAAATAAAATGGCACTTGTATCATAACTATTTATAATAATATTTATTGAGCCACATATACAATTACAATTGTGTATGACGAGTCAATATGATGTCTTGGGTGGAGAGAGCGAGGTTACATTACTGTTGAGGAGCAAACAAGGGGCCATTTCAGCATTTGCTCAAGGGACCAGAGAAACTGAACAAAACCTGATCGAGATGGAGTGAATGGCCTAGAAATTATAATGCAATACTTGTTACAGATAGATTGGGATATTATACAGTAGATAATTATTTTTAGTAGCAGATAATTTAACATTTCAAGATGTTATTGTCATTTTAATGCTACTACTTATAAAAATAATATTAATAATAATAATAATAATAATAATAATAATAATAATAATAATAATGATAATAATAATAATAATAATAATAATAACAATAATAATAATAATAATAATAATAATAATAATAATAATAATAATAATAATAATAATAATATTAAAACTACATATCAATTAAGTTAGCAACTACATAAAATTTAACAATATTAATACATTCTATATTTAAAACTTGAAATGGTGAAGAGGAGGCAAGTTTTGACCAGTTTTTTTCTTTTTTCTTCTTTCAATTCGTACACGTAGACCTACTGCAGCACCTAATGCATCTAGCGAAATTTTTTTTTTATTTTTTTTTTATTTTTTTATTTTATTTATTTTTTTTTTTTTTGTCAGGCATTCCTTGTACTTCACAGGATGCAATATGCCAGTTCTCTTTTCTTTGCTTCAGCTCGAAACAGTTAACATGAAACAGAAAGTCTAATGGGATAAGAAATTCTTATTTATTTATATTTTTTAAGGGAAATGTTGTAATTTGAATATTCCTTTACACCGTAGAACATGTTGTTAAGCAGGAAAGCTTTCAATTTACTTTTAAATGTATGAATTGTGTTTATATGTTTAATATCATTGCCTAGTTTGTTGTAAAGTGTAATGCCCTCTATTAGGGTACTTTTTTGGTAAAGTGTAGTTTCAGAGTGGGGAACGTGTAGGTTATCCTTTTAACAGGTGTTGTAGTTGTGTACATTGGAATTGAAAGGAAATGTGTCTTTGTTTTCCATGAGAATTTTCTTTGTGAAGACCACTATTTCAAATATATACATGCATGGTAGAGGAAGAATCCTTAGTTTATTGAACAAGGGTTTGCAAGACTCCAGCTTATGAGAGCTGGTCATTGTTTGCAATATTCTTTTTTGGATAATAAATGTGCGAGTGCTTTCAGGGGCATTTCCCCAGAATATTATTCCATATTTTAGGTGTGAGTGCACATTTTCAAAATACATTGTTCAAAGTGTCTCAATGATGAAGCTCGACCTGAGAGTGTATAGGGCATAGCAATATTTGGTGAGCACCTTGTTAAGATTTCAGATGTGAGCATTCACTTTTAGGTTTTCCTGAATTGTTAGTCCAAGGAAGGTAGTTTCATGAGATATCGTTACAGGGTTATTGTTTTTGAGCCAATGCTGTGAGAGTTTTTCTTTAGATCGAGGATTCATGAAATTTAGAGAGACTGTCTTGCTGGTGTTTATGATGAGTTTGTTGTCTTGAAATCATTTTACTAGTGCTTGCAAAGTTTTGTGAGCTTCTTTTTCTAATGATTGTTGTGTTTTTGCTTTGATGATGATGTTTGTGTCATCTGCAAACAAAATTATTTTGTTGTTCCTTAAAGCCAAAGGCATGTTATTTATGTATATAAGGAATAGTATTGGCCGAAGGATGGATCCTTGCGGGACTCCACAATTTATCATTTGAGGACAGGAGTAGTATGAGGAGATTTTGTTTTCTTTCGTGTGCCGGAGGCCAACTATTTGGCTACGGTTTGATAAATATGATTTGATCCTTTGGCCTACAATGCCTCGAATCCCTAGCATTTCTAGTTTTCTTAAAAGTATATGATGGTCAATAATGTCAAAGGCTTTTGACAAATCTAAGAAAAGGCAATGGGAATTTCCTTCTGATTTAATTTAACAAGTATGTCATTTAAAAAGGAGAAGATGGCTGTGTCTGTAGATCTATAACTCCTTAAGCCATGTTGTGCATTTGTAAGGACATTATTTGCATTGAGAAACTGTTTGAGTATCATTGAAAAGCCTTTCCAGAATTTTTGAAAATCCTGATAACAGGGAGATAGGTCTGTAGTTCATTGTATCATAACTATTGCCCTTTTTAAACTTTGGTTTAATTTTTGCTCTTTTGAATATATCTGGAAATATGCCTGATTTTAGAGAGTAATTGCAGATGTGAGAGAGTGGTTGCACTATACATGGAGCACTGTGTTTAATAAGAAAATCTGGAATGTTGTCCATGCCTGCTGAGAATTTAATCTCCATTTGTCCAATGATTTTAAAAATTTCAGATGGGGTGGTTTCATATAAAAATATGGAATTTACAATTTGTGTAATATTAGTGTTTGGTTGGTGTGTTTTATTGTTTAGAGAGGGTTGAGAGAATAACCTATTACTAATTTGTGAAAAGTGTTCATTGAATATATCAGCTATTTCTTGTGTGTCTTGTACAGTTTGGTTTTTGTAGTGGAGCTCTATTTTTTTCTGTTATTATTTGTTTTACCTGGACAAACATCCGGTAATGTTTTTATTTGTTTCTTTTCAACACTGTTGGTATTGTTCATGTATAATGCTCTCTAACAATGTAATATTCCATAGTATTCACATTTATTTGGCATGTCTACAAGCCAGCCAAGTTGTATTTTAGCTGGTGTACTGTGTTTACTGCCTCATGTAATACAAAATTGTTAATTCTATTGAAATTTTATAATACCAATATGCTCAATAAATATTAGATTTCACTGCCCTAATTTGAATTTTTTTTTTCCATAAAATTCTTATAATTATTATTCTGAATTTTTTAATAAATTAAGGCGTGGAATTATGTGAGTGAAATTTTAAAGTTTGCGCGTTGTTGGTTTATTTCAAATTTACCGGTTGCTTCTTCGCTATTGGCTGTCCGTTTACCCAATAAAAATTATACAGAACAATGTGACGGCAAAGGAAGTTGGGCAAATAAGGCTATCCTTTTTAACATTGAGTGCCGTCTCTGATATATACTCTTTGCTCAGTGTCTTTAATTCATATGCTAATTCAATTCAATTTACTTTAGAAAGAGAAACAAACCAACCTTTTAACTTTCTATTCATATCAAACGTGACAATGGTAAATTAACAACAAATTGGTACCTTAAAAACAGTGCTGTCAACCTCACTCCCAAGTACTTATCCAAACATATGGTACATCATAAGAGAGGTGTATTCTACGGTTTGGTAGATAGAAGACACAACAGCAAAAGGCGTGGGGTACCTCTTAATATCGTGTAGGACCTCCTTTTGCCGGGCGAAGTGCAGCAACTCGACGTGACATGAACTCAACAAGTCGATGGAAGTACCCTGCAGAAATACTGAGCAATGCTGCATCTAAAGGCGTCTTTCATTGCAAAAGTGTTGCCGGTTTACTGCTCGAATTGACCTCTCGATTATCTCCCATAAACCTTCGATTCGATGATGGGCTATCTGGGTGGATAAATCATTTGCTCGAATTGTCAAGAATGTTCGTCAAACAAATCGCGAATAATTGTGGCCCGGTGACATGGCGCTTTTTTAAAATTTATTTTTATATATTTATTTATCTATAACTTTTACTGATATTTCAAATATTTATAGTTAAAATGATGGGAAGGGATTCTGGAACCCAAGAAAACGTGCGCAGATGATCTTCTCCCCCATACGTCACATACAGTTTTTACTGTTTTTTGACTAAATAAATTTAAATCTCCATATTTAATTTGTAGTTGTATGAAGACGCCGAAGAAATTTCAAACTTTTGCAATTTTTGATAATTTAGTTTACAGTGAAAATCGGACCTGTGCCGCCTTAATTCCGGTGCCGGTTAATTTCCTAATGGCGCATTGATTCCGGTTGGTGAAACCGGCCCATATTAGAGATGGTCTCGTCGAGTCTCGTCTCGTAGTGTGCTTGCAGTGTTTGTGTGAGAGGTGATCGTTGAAGATTGTGGAAACTATAATATGGAGAAGAAAGACAGGAAATGCATTTCATTGAAAGAGAAGATAGAGATTTTGCGTCGTGTTGATGCGCATATGGAAACACGTGTTCAGTTAGCCAAGGAGCTTCAACTCTCGGTTTCCACGTTGAGCACTACAATTAAAAACAAACACAATTGAATTTAACGCAAAACAGTTTGGTGCTATGTCAACAAGAAGAAAATACGTAAGATCATCTTACGATGAGGTGGACAAACTTGTGGCGGAGTGGTTTACTGCCACGAGGGCATCGGGTATTCCGCTTGATGTCAACCTTTTGCGAGCGAAAGCCCTCCAGTTTGCAGCAAAGTTAGGGATTGCAGAATTCACAGCATCAAATAGATGGATCGATCGCTTCGAGACCCGCCATAATATTGTTTACAACCAGGTGTGAGGGAAAAGTCGAAGTGTTGTTGAGGATACCATTACCGAATGGTAACATGAACTTGCCTCAATTATCCAGGACTACGAAAGAAAAAACATTTTCAATGTTGATGAAACAGTGCCATGGTCAACAAACAGAGGGTAACTGTTTTGTTAATGGTGAATGCTGATGGCTCCAAAAAATTACCACTATTCGTAATAGGAAAACTTAAAATACTTAGGTTTTTAAACACATAAAAAATTTACCAACCAAATATGAGGCAAACGGTAGTGCATGGATGACCAGCAGTGTCTTCTCCTCCACCATGCATGCTCTGGATGCGAAAATGGGAGCAAGAAATCGGAAAGTGTTATTACTGCTAGATAGATGTCCTGCCCAACCTACAGATCTGCAGCTCAGAAATATAAAATTAGTATTCTTTCCGCCGAATTGTACTAACGTTCTTCAACCACTGAATTTGGGTATAATTCATTCTTTTAAATGGAAGTACAGAAAAATGCTGGTTGAAAAATCTTTGTTTTTGAATGATGATGGTATGGATTCAAAGTTGATGACCCTATCAATTCTTAATGCCATGCACTATGTGGCCAAAGCACGGTTAAGTGTGACTCCTGAAACAATTTCCAACTGCTTCCATAAGGCTGGTGTCAAGTTTGTAGAAGACAAAGATTTTGAACAGGAACATTTGGTGGAGCCTAATCACTGGTCAGTGATGGCAGGATCTTCATTTGAAAATTATGTAAATGTTGATGCTGAAATTACGACTTCAGTATTACCTACTGTGGAGGAGATAATTTCCAACCACCTGGAACAAGAAGTTAGCAAAGACACAGATCCAGAACCTGTTATCCCGACAATTGACAAAGCAATCAATGCAATCACTACTTTGAGGCAATTCATTGAGAGCGAGATCAGGTGGTGAGGATGCATTCAAAGCATTGTATATAGTGAAACAGTTAAATGTTTCTTTAACTGTTAATAATGATTTGTACTAAATAGCTCAACATCAGAAGTTATGGAGACCATTGTGAACCTTAAAGTTTCTTGTGAGTTTAATTCTAGATTGAATGCTTCTGCACCAAACTTTAAAAATAATTTTGAAAGAATAAAACATTCCACATGTTGCAAAAAAAGTTGAAATATGCAATGATTATGAGTTTTCTTAAATATGTACCATGCCTTCAAATATAGACAATCAGGTATGTTTCAAGTCACTTAAAAAAGCGAAATTCATGTACACGAGAAAAGTTGGATTATAACTAATGAAAAATCATAATTTACTAGCATATCCTAGCCCTGTTAATAATAATTCTAAACATTTTACCACCTGGCCACAGTTGAGAGTTTAATGATTACATGGTACATTTCCCGTTTTACAATTGCCAAATACCATTGCAACCCCATAGTTATATGATGTAAAGTCAAAACATAATTTAGAATAATAATTCTTACATTTCCCTTTCCTCCTCCATGAAAATCCTAACTGTTCTTATTTCTCTCATCACTAGAGTGCAGAAAAATATGTAGTATGAAATGGCAAGATACGAAATGAAAATTGTGACAATTAATGACAAATATAATTTAATTGGTGAATTAATAACCACAATACTTTTATTTACAAAACTTAAAAAGTAAATTTTCACAATATGAAATTACGTTTATAATTTTAATATTAGATTGTTAAACAATTTATAAGTTATTTAGTTTACTAATTTTAAATTTATTTTAAGAGTATATTTTTGCCTTTGATACAAATATGTGAACTCAAACAATACTCATAAGCAAACAATCACTGCAACATTCTCTTAAAAGAGCTTAAAGTCTGTAACAATCAATATTTGTCAAAACTTTGGATTAAAGATCATGGAACTTGACATCACAGATATTTTCCACACTGAAACATAGGACACTCCATGACCTGCGATCTTAGACACTTGTGCACTTCTCATGATATAAGTAACTGGAACAGTGCAGAGGTTAACCCTGAACAGACCAAGAGCATTTAACCATATCTTTATGGGGATCTGAATGCAATTATGCATTGTTGAAGAAAACAATATTCTGAATTTTTCAAAATAAAAATTATATTTAAAAATTCAATTACTTTTAACAAATCAAATTTGAAAACTTTTTTCTCGTCTTCAAATACTAACAGCAAAATAAAATATGTAACAAAACAATTTGGAAATTGTGTTTGGATTCACGAAGACTACAAATTTGAATGTAGGAACGAAAAAAATAAGTAATTACTTTAACTTTAATGAAGTTTAATTTCCCCCCCCCCCCGCTTTAGAATGCTTTTTCAGTACAGACATTACTTTTATTTTATGACAAAAGGAAATTACCCATTTTTATAGGACTATTTTTGGTTGCATTTTTCATTGATTTTGAGCAATAAGTCATTTTTTACCTATTTCAGTCATTTTTAAAGTTATTTTTTTTAATACTACTACACTAATCAATGACATCAATATTTGTTTTTATTTTCAGACACAAATATAAGAAGTTGGTTCACACCTGACGATGTATATGAGTATTACATGAAATGACACAATCCAAATTATGCAAAAAATACAAAATTAAAGGTACTTTGTCCAAAAAGAAAAAAGGATACCTGAGTGTTAAATTC
This sequence comes from Gryllus longicercus, assembly GCA_038098605.1. NCBI lineage: Eukaryota > Metazoa > Arthropoda > Insecta > Orthoptera > Gryllidae > Gryllus > Gryllus longicercus. The sequence goes on from JAZDUA010000539.1 coordinate 814,137, forward strand.
AGTGGAAGTAAAGGATAATTTAGATAGGATAGTTCAGGATAGAAGTAAATAGTTTAGAAGTTAGGTAATTTCTAAAAAAAAAAAAATACTTTAATGCAACCGTCATGCTTTTTATTTCTTTTCTGAATATCCAAACTCTTACTGGACAATTATTGTACTTTTTATCATAATTATATATGTACTATCATACATATTATACAGTAGAATTGTTATACAAAAACAGGACTAATAATTCATCTTGCAACACCTCATACTGTCATTGGTTTGGCTAAATATGCCAGCACTTGCTTTTAATTGCAATGACTTGCACAAGATCCTTATAAGCAAGAATAAAGCATGAACTTAATGTCCAATATGTAATGCCTTTGGTTTATAAAGAAATAGAACTAAGCATCCTAAGATAGTAAAATTTTGCCACCTGGAATGACTTACAAGGAATGTTTCCAAGAGTAATATTTATGTGCAATTGTGAAACTACTCATAAATCTAACACAGCCGATGTCAAAACATTACAATTGTTACTTTATGCTTAATTCTTTTTGAGTTTTTTTTCTTATTCAAGCTGTTAATTCAGTTTTATTAATAAATAAAATAATTATTACATATGTTTGCTTCATTTCCCACACACTGGTGACAGATCTATAAATTATATGAACATGTTCACCACTCCTGAAACACTTATGATAGATTTTAGATTATTAAGTTATTTCAACTGTTGCTCTTGTTATGTAGAGGTTGAGGTGGAGAAATGTTGGTTAAAGTGAAAACAATCTTTTTTAGCAGAAATACACAAGGAGGATTCATAAGTTTGGTCTTAATGTACATTAATCACGTAGCCTATTTAATTATTTGGCTTCATTAGAAATAACATTTTCCTTTATTAAAATAAGAGCTGCAATCACTATGTTGCATTTTAACAAATAAAATATTTGTAGCAAAAACAGTGTATAATAGTTTCAATCAATAAAATAATAAAAAAGTAAAAGACATCTTAGATATTTTATTTTATGAATTGTGCTGGTTTATTTCAGCAGAAAATGGACACTCAAGATTCCCAATTCTGAGGAGTCCTGGAAGTTTATGTCTTATAAATTTTAACATGGATCCACCCTTGATCCTCATTGTTCAATTTTACAATATCAATTTACTGTACATATAACAACTTTACAATTTGTTGTCCTTCTGTTTATAAACTGTAAATAATTTGAATTCTAAATAGTTAGCTTTACTTGTTCACAAATACAGGCAGAATCACAGAAATTCCAAATTGAGGAAAATTAAATAATTTTATACTACCTACTGAAAAATACAGAATGATTGCTCCAAATAAAAAACTTTAAGGAAGAGGCAGTGGATTTCCTTTTGTTTTACACATGGGATGAGACAGAGCAATAGATAAATCTGGACTGGAATTACCTACGACCATTACCTCTGGCAGAACAATGACACACTAAATTCTTGCACTGCCTGGAAGTGGTCTTGAACAGGAAGTGATGTTGAACATATTTCAAGATAGTCTCAATTGATCTGAATGGTTTGAATTGAGCACTAGTTTAACAAAACAAATTTGTTCTCAGGACCTCAATGATTCATTTTTTTTTGGAAGGATATAGAATTCCATGAAAAATAGTGTTACAAAGAATGGATTGTCTCTTAAAATATTAAAACTGCAAATTAATTAACAATAAGCAATAGCCTAGAAAATATTTTAACATGTTACATGCCAGTTTCAGTACAGTTTCCAGCCTAAAGTTTTATGATAAGAAAGAAAGTAAAACACCCCAAAACTGAGAAGTTTTGGGAGACAAGGACATCAAAATGCAATGGCAAATATAGTATCATGACATATTGAAACAGGGCATTTTGACATTGTCTATATTTTACATTTACATAAATTGTTGATTAATGTAGAAAATAGAAATTATTCCTGAACAGTTTATGAACAAAAACTAGCATCCAAACAGAATGTTGTGCATATAATCAATTTTAATTACAGAAAATGAAGACAAGGTAATTTTAACAATCATTTACTAATTACACAGGTATTTTATTCAACAACTTTAATAAATATTAATTAAAAAGCTTAACATGGAAAAAGTCTATGTTCCTACTGGGCACTAACAATGACTGTTAAAAGAGAGATGAAGGACTAATTTCTCATAAACAACATGAACAAATGATTAAATTCAGCAACAGAACTGTACTTATGGGATATGTCCAGACACCCACACATGCACTCGCACAAATCCATAGATTTACAGGGGTTATTCTGAAAGCAAAATATACATAGAAAAGCAAGAGGTTAAAATTAAATTTTGGAGTGGTCCTTTAGGTATTATGAACACAAATATCCAGTGAAATGTATGTTAAAAGGAGGTAAATGAAAAGAAAGATTGAAAAATTTATTAGAAGAAATACTAGAAGATGAGGGGATGATCAAGAACATACTATTTATATATCAATTGGATGACAAAGACACAAAATTTTGGGTGAAACACGAGATATTTGAGAGATACAGTTCAAAAAGATCCTGCTATTTAGTAACAGTCTGAGTGAAATCACCAGCTTGATGCTTTATATACATTGAAATTCTGAGGAAAACATCTGATATCCAGAAACTCTTACAAAGTATTAAAATTGGAAAAATTATATTTTAATTGCTTCATTGAAAAGCTTAAGAATGATATTACTTTCAAAATAAATATGATTACTTGAGAAATTTTTCTCTCCAAAATCTAATGATAGTTTCAGCACATTTGTAAACAAAATTACAATGTTAAGTGGAAATAAACTGCAATACAAAGAAGTAATACCGAATTTGAGAATGAAGAACTTGTATCTTGAAGCATTTCACATTTTGTAAACATTCTAAATTATCTCCCTTTGTAGCTCATCGAAAACAATGACCATGGTTGGGCACTAATTCATATTTACCAGACCTAAGAATTAATCTCGTGTCTATCTATTTCAACATTTTTTCCCCACAATCAGAAGACCACACAATGAAGAGTTTAAATTTTCCACAGTTCCTTTAACATCATCCATTTCAACATTCCAATGGGTAGTACATTTATAAAATACTTCTGTAAGGGCATTTAATTACATACTATACGTTGGGTCCCTTTATTTCACAGGGTTTTACAAAACAGCAGTAACTATAAGTTAACAATAATAAACAAGAACAATCACAACAAAAATTAAACCAACAATAAATTTTATACTCAGAAATGCGATGATGGTGATGATGATAATAATTTAAAAAAGTTTCTAATTATTCATCCAATAAGTTCAATGAAAACTGACTATAATAAAATATAGGCATAACATTCATTTCACGAATTGTATCATTAAAGCATAAATCAAAGAAACAAAAACTTATTTCTTATAAAATAAAATGAAAGTACAATAAACAGGTAATGCCAACACATTTTCACAAACACCTCATACTACTTTACAATCATTTAATACTCTCACCAAAAAAAGTGATCTAATTTCACCACTTGCTGGAGTGTGATTGTTCAATACCATTATGGTGCCTCTTCTCACATTTTTAAACATAAAAATTCTCCTTACCAAGTTTGGGAAGTGAATGATTTCAAGATTGAATACAAAATTTGTTTCATATAATATTAAATAAACCGATACTTCCCTCCACAATATATTTCAGTAAAACCATGTATGTAACATGTTTAACAATATAAATAGTTTACAAAAAATGACACTACATAAATATACATTACAGAATCTATGTAAAACAGTGCAACAAAAAATTAGGATTTCAATATAATGACAACACACACACACACACACAAAACAAAAAAAACAAACAAAAAAAAAACATCACAACAAGAAATAAGTTCAGTACACCTATATTGCAACGGACCAAATGTCTTCCACATTTGCTGAAAAATAAAATAATCAGTTCTCATAAACTTAATACTTCATTAGAGACAATGGCAGGAAGAGAGAGAATTATTTTCTGTTAAACATGCTTACAAAAATACAGAATACAATTAGCATATTTTTAAAAGATAAAAGTTCTGTCCCCTTCTTGATTCTCCATTTTCCAAATAAAAATAAAAATATACACACATGAAGTACCCAACATTCTGGAGAGAAGTCTAAATTCAACAAATGGTCAGAGGCAGAAATAAATGAATGTCAGGATATGTTACAGAACACATTTACACAACATAACGTGTGGTTCAGTCTTGGAATTTGACCAATTCATAATTCAATAAAAAATAAAATTTTAGAAATCAATACCAAATGGACATAAACAATCAACAGAATACTTTATTAAAAGTATACTCTTATAAAAGTACTCTATAACTCTGGAAGATGATTCACAGGTAAAATATTGGTTCTTTCAAGATAAAGTTGTAACTGAACATTAGTACCACCTATCTTTATTGTGTCTTACTAGTTAAAATTTTTTAAATACAAATTTACTAATTACTTTTGGCAATATTACATACTTGAATACAAATTATAATTTGACACATAATCATTAATATGGAAATATTTGTAAAAAATAAAATGAAATAATATACAAAAAAGGCAAGAGAGATGAAATGGAAGCAGATAAAAACCTGATGTATGTATCTAATGGAAGTAAGATAATCTTAATTTTTGTACATGCAGGTTACAGATCAATAATTTGAAATCACAATTCAATAAACTGGCAAAATAACATTAATATCAAAGAGTACTGAATCTGAATTATGTTAAAAAACTAAAACCTTGGGTAATTGCTTAACAAACAAAGATGTAAGATTTATCACATTCTTATTCTGTAGCTATTTCAATTATGGAAATCATTGCACCACTCCATTTGCATTTTAGCCATCCAATTTGCAATACATAGAAAAATAGCAAATGGAAGATTTGAAAATGTAAGAGAACGAAGGATGAGGAAGACAAAAATGAAGGAAACAACTTTTTCTGCCAGTCAGTGTTGCTACAAAAACTACTTGAACAATTGATAAAACTTTGAACAATTTTTGTTTTTTCATCAGTGATGAATTTCACAATTTCCTTCTTTTTTTGAAAAAAGGAAAATTTGCAGGGTTAGTACGGCAGTCTTTTAATGAGGGGAAATCAGAATTGTAGGCCCATGTCATAAGTACATTCAAAATAACATGCAGATTATTAAATAAACTTGAAAGACAAGACTAGGGTGGAGCACCAACAGCTTGTAACATACACATGAATATATTAGATATTCAAATTTGCAATGTCAAATTGTTTAATTTACTCATAACACCCCTGCAATTAACTCCTTTCAAACCAAAAAGGTGAAAAGTTTAGAAGACTGATCTGACTTTTGCCTGTTTACTATTTGAAGTTCAAAATTAGAGTAATTTAAACCAATTTAAGATCTTCTCATTTTTAAAAATCAGTATTTCATTGGACAATACTATGTTAAAAAACGGATATTAATAGAATGGTTTTAAGGACAGAATTGATACACACAATGGTGCCACCAATCAACAAAAAATGTTAGGTTACAAATCAATTTCAAATTTTTGTTTACTTCTACAAAAGACCTACCAACAAGATTTACACTAAAATGAACATTTTCATAGGCTTCCTAACATTAGGAAGGTTAGTTCATAAAATATTATGAAGTTCATAATATATTCCACTTGAATTTGAAAGATAGTAATATAATAAAAATGAATTCAAACCCAAAATGTATTTCTTTACATTGATATCTCAATTAAATTCAGTATATAGAAATTAATTTTGAAAAGAAATCATGAATTTTCAGTGAGCATGAATACTGATTTTTTTTAAATAAATAAAATAAGCTTAAGTCAGATACTTTATTCTGCAATAACTATGGGTACTTTCAATATTGCCTCGATTTCTATAAAATAGAATTTACATTTTTTCAAATAAATTAATTATGTAATGTTAGTTAATGACAACAAATGAAAAGTTTGAAATTTACACAAATATTCATGTTTGAGCACATTACAACAAGAATACTTGAACAATAAATAAGTAATCCAATCTGACAGCACAAGAAGATGCAGCAAAAGGCAGAACACTGGAACAGGATGGGGGAGGATAATGGAAACAAAGTAAGACACCAGAGGTGGATTAAAATAGACAGGATGATATTTGCCACAGCAAGGCAAGGTGGACTAAATTCAGGAAGTGATAATAGTATTTGTGATTTTCACTTTCATTTCTATCATTTAAAACTGATAAACTCCAACTTCTACACTCATAAAAATAACTAGAATAGTTTCAGGGGTAAAACACACAAATATGCATATAAAATCATGAATAATCAGTGATGAAACACAGATATGCTCTTCTACATCAGGATTATCACCAGCATGAATTCAATAATCAGAAATTGTGAATTACAAATAGTGCTTAAACTGACCAAGAATATTTTAAGAAAGGGAAGAAGAAAAAATATAACAATATTTGATAATAACAATTTCAAACATCAACCCACATGTATGATTGGTCATTTATTCACAGAACAAGATTATAATGAAGAGGAAGGCAAAAGAGGGAAGAAAAGAAAAATATGTAACATACTACCAGCATATGAGGAGGAGGAGGAGGAGGAGGAGGAGGAGGAGGAGGAGGAGGAGGAGGAGGAGGAACCACTACTAACCTGACAATTCAAAATCTGTGACTGGATGTCTAGTCAATGATGTGATAATTCCTGATAACCACTTCTCTGACATTTTAAAATATTGTATATTAAGAAAAGAAAAAAAAATGTTCTTCAGAATAAATTTAAATAAAAGTGATCTGCATAGACACTATGTTTTCAAAACTACATCAATATCTGACACAATATTTATAAATAATTCATAGATGTGGACAAACAGAATAAATAAGAAAGAAAAAAATATACTAAAAATCCACTATAAGAAACAAAATTCTCTTGTTGCTAGCAACAGCATCAAGAAACAAATAATAACATCAATGCAACTATCCAAACACATGATTAAATTTACAATATGAGACACAATATATATTGTCTACTACAAAAAAGAAAAAGGTATCAGTTTAAAAAGAAAAAATCCAGTTTCCTACTCAAACATTGTTGAAAAAATATCATTGATCCTTAACATCTAGTCAAAATTGCTTCAAGCACAAACTAAAAATTGTGCTTGTTTGATGATGATGATGATGATGATGATGATAATAATAATAATAATAATAATAATAATAATCTTGTTAAAAACAAACTATTTAAAACTGAATTTTTATTTAAACAAAAATCAATTCAATTATTACATTAGAGCATGTGTGCACTCACCAGCAAGTAAATTAAAGTTCCAAAATTCAAAAGAAACTAATTAGCTCACTTTCCTGGTAATCACCTAGAACTTTTAGAGGAGTACACTTAACATTTTATGAAAATATTCTGATAAGTGCATCAAAAAAGATATTAATTTACCTTTCTCATCTAAACCAGAAAATTTTCTAGATTAAGTTACTGGTACGATAATGCAAACATTTTTATCTAAATATTAATATATGTATAAGCAATTTGAATTAATCTATTTTTAGTTCAAACCCAACCATATGACCAATGATATTTTTTCATCATTCCAAATAGTTGATCCTAGGCTGTTAACTCCTCCTTAATATTTTAAATATGATAATCACACGTGTTACTGGCATAAATTATTTTCTTGTGTTCTCATCCATTTAAACTTCAGAATAAAACAGATATACAGTGAAAAGGATTTATGATACAAATGCCAATACAACTGAAACTTATATTTATTGTTTTTAATGTTATTTCTTCATTAAAATTCTCTAATGAGAGAGTGTGTTCATTTTGATATTCAATTGGTTTCATGTTAAATCCTTTGCGTTTTGACCCTCAAAATCAATGTCTTTGGTGATTTTATTGTTTCTTAGCATTCCAAAGTGGAGCTCTTAAATTGTTTTGTCATCTTGCCTGCTTCTTAATATTTTAAAACCAATAGACTTCAATAATATTGTATACAATTTAATATTTCTTTGACTCTACTCATACACATTACAGAAACTGTCATCGATTTTTTTTTCTCAAAACAATTCAAAAGAACTCCACCAATATCTGTGTTCAAACTAAGAAAGTAGAGGTCAGAGGACTTCTGACACTGGAACACATGTAGAGAAACATACACACATCTCATTGCCAGACATCTAATATTGAATCGGCAATGGTTAAAAAATGTTTGTACCTGTAAAGTTTATATAAATAAACAGTAAATGCTATCTTTAACCGTCTCTTTCAAAATTATTGTTCTCTCTTTCCTCAGAATTCTTAGAGCAAGAGTTGAAGCATATTTCTACAAACTTCTGGACAGTGAAAATAATATGACCACAGAATAAAAATTAAACAACAATCTTAAATATTTGAAATGTGTGATGTTCATAATACGTGGGAACTCAAGACTTGAGGGATATGAGTAACCCACGTGCCTGTGATAAAAAAAAAAAAGTTGTAGTTTATGAATTTGTACTCACAAATTAGGATTATCTTTTCTTCCAAGCTAACAGCAAGACATAAAAGGAAAGAAAAGACATTAAAATTGTGCAAATCTCAAAATAAGATTTATGAAACAAGCTTTCAATTTAATTTTTTATTTACATAACCTTCTATATATATATTCATTCCTCTGAATATTGACAAGACTGATAAACACAACACACATTCAAATTAATATTTTAATTTTCATTCATAAGAACAACAAGACTTAAGAGCCAAAGTACAATACATGTAATGAAAGTTCAACAGAAACACATTACCTAAAGAAATCATTACTTGATGTCGATGATAAGTGTTGCTTGTCAAAAAAATATTGCTTAATGGAACACTATAGTTTTTATTTTCACTATAGTTTTCATTAATTAATTCATTTTCTTCATGAAACAACATCCAAATGAGACTTCTTCCATTTTTATGTCAAACAAGAAATGGGCAAAATTTACCTTGACAATAAACATTCAGTCTCAATTTGATCTTTTTATGTTCTCTTAACAAACTCTGTCTGATTAATAAAGAGAGGGTCTGACAAAAAAAAAAAAAAAAGGGGGGGGGGGCAGATAAATAAAAATCTCGAATGATCTGTTCTGTTACCTTGTATTATATGCCATTACCAATTGTCGTATCACAAAAACAAAATAATTAATATAACAAAATCTCATTTTTCAAATAAGAGTTGTGGATACAATACATAAAAGACTAGTGTAGAACTAAGCATGTGCAAACTCTCTCTATGAAAGCAAATACAATGGACAAAATAATCTTCGTTGTATCTAGTAACAAATTTAGTTACAACTAGAGTAGAATACTGTTGGTTACAAATAAAGACACACTTCAAATTAACTAAACTGTTCTAATACTCCTCTGTTCTATATAATTCAATTCACTACAATTCAAATATATTGCTTAAAATTAAAAAAATTCAATTCTTACCATCACAAAATTGCAGATATTTTAAATTATTGTTGATTATTAGAAAGTTGAATACATTATAATTTAGTAGCAAAGGTGTAAATTCATCATATAAAATGGCCATAGAACTTATATTGCTGCTTCATATATAATTAATATAATATTCATATATAAATAATGTTGTCATGAACTTCCAAATGCATTTGATGCAGTCTAAATAGTAATTTTTTAATCTTAAAAATAAAAATAAAATATTATTAAAAAAATATACACCATAGAAATTATTTTCTTCGATAGTTTTAATAGACAAAGAAGATTATAGTAATGATACAAAGAAAATGAAAAACTAGAAGAAAGGAGGAAGAAAAATGCAGTTTGATCTAATAATGCTTAGTTAAATTTGTAAGGTTATTAAAAATGTTTATTTCAATTCAAAAGTGGATAAGAAAATTAAAACTACACTAAGATAGCATAAAGAATGTAGTGTTTACAAAACCAGCAAGAACAATAAGTTGTAAGTTAGGCTTGGAAATTTCAGCACGTTAAAATTATTTTGACTGCTGTAAGAGATGTAATAAAGTTGTAAGCTCTTAATAAGAAATGCTGGAAAGAATTTAATTATAGATGGAAGAGTTTCACTTACATTAATTAATTCTATATAAAAAGGAAACTCGTATAGCTTAATGTGAAAAAAACAACAAAACACTTTTTTTTCATTGTGAAAGCACTACAAATGTACGCATTTTGACAAGGGATAAAAATACTATAATATAATACAATATTGTGCATTCATTTTTTAAAACTTATAAAACAATGACACTTCAAAAACTACAGCTATCAGATTACAAGCAAAGAGAAGTCGATGGCCAGAAGTCAAAATGACATCACAAAACAAATGACATTTTGTTGAACAAATTACATTTAAACTCCTGAGTGACTAGAGCAAATTTACAATAACAAATGAAAAAATAACAGGCCATTTAACAGGCTATTAAAATTTCTCATACAGAGAGAGCATTCTTGTTAAAAAAGAAAAAGATATAGAACACACAACTTCTACGGAATTTGAAATAAAATTACATTCTCTACTAATTGTTAGAATCAGCAAAAATAAAATTAGGAGTAAAAACTCTTCTCCAAGTCCCTGGGTATGGAGAAAAGGAAATGCAACACATTATTGAGAATTACTGCCAAGGACATTTACAGCTATATTTTTGGATATTGTTGACAATGATTTCATGCAACTTCATGCCCAGGTTTAAAAGAGGGTTTTAAACTACTTTCTCATTAAATAAAAGGGTAGTTGATTACAAGAGAAATAATGTGAGGTATTAAAAAAATTATTAAAATGAGCAAACAAGGTACATTTTAATATGATGAGTCAATAAAATAATTCTTCCACCAATAATTATTCTACTCTGAATTCTTGCTTTTCAATATTACAAGTTTGTTCACTTTATAACAGTAACATTAACATCCAAGACCAAGTAAGAATCAATAGCAATATTGACAATTGGTAATGAACCAATATGGAATAAACAAACAAAAATAGAAGATAATACGTATTGAAAGTGAATTCACACTTTACAATGAACATGATAAATTTTTGTATCAACCATCAATTTATTATATGTGTAATAGAAAAGGTAATACACTTAAAATTATGATAGGAACATTAAATATCACCAAGAATAATGTATTAGGTGCTCTTAATGAATAAATTACTATAATCGGAGGGCAATGGTCAATGCCTATCTTTATTTGTCAGACAGAATCACCCACTGAAATGAGAAAAAACAAACTTTTCTTAAAACTTGCTAAAGCCCTATCAATTCGTCACCAAGCTATCACATACCTGAGAAACCTCAGGGATTATTGCCACAGTACGATGTACAATCATGTAAGCACCATAGAGTAGTATACACACATCCTATCTACATGGACAGCAACAAGTGACCAATAAAGTCACATTGTTGTAAGAGTTTGTACAAAGAATTTTCATGGCTGTCAAGAACTCCCTGTACTGATACATGTACCTTAGCACACTGCAAATCCAGAGTAGAACACACATTCATGCAGTGCGATTGAACATTTGTATCCCTTTCAATGTGGCAAACACATGATAATTGGATGCTGCAAGAGCAATGATGCTGACGTCGCTAGCTCCAGGATGGATCATAAGCTTTCCAGTTAGCATTTGGAGCCAAGTATACTCGACGTCCTTTGTACATGAAGCTTACAACTCCACGATAGCCAGTTCGAGGAACACCGCTCTGCAAAATCGAATTTTCGTAGTTAATTTTCAAAATTTCTATCTCATATGAATATGCTCTTAGGTTACTAATGAGGTTCTCTAGCAGAAATGTCGGAAATCTAAAATTGGTAGTGACAAGGAAAAATGTCAAATATAATAATTTTTTTCTTCATATTTTCATGTGGTAAGCATGACAAAAGCTCTAGAATTATGAACATTTTTTCACCCCAATCACATCGACTATTTACTAAAATTATAGCCATGATCATGAATAGAGACACTCCTGCAAACAAATAGTGACAGCAAAAAAGATGAATGCTTTAAAAACGGGGTGATGCATATTGAATAAATATTATATACCTAAATGGGGTAACTTGCTAGACTTCACTCTTTATTAAAAATATTTTAACTCACTCTGAAGTCATCCATAAGCCCCAGCATTTTAGCAGTATGCTTAAATGCATCCTTTGTGTAATAGGGAATGCGCACTGGCCCAGGAGCCACAATGCTACCAGAGCGGAGTTCCTGATACGTTACCACTGGACTATCATACACACGCCGTACAAATTCCACATCATAATTGTCCTGTACAAGACACAGCATATTGTAAAGGTCATAAAAAATAAATCTATAACTTCACTTTCAAGTTATTAAGCAATTAAAAAAAACAAATTATTTAACTAATCATATTTTTAATAAGCCTAAGCTGCTTTTTACTACCTACACACTTATATTACATATTCATATATATAGGACAAAGAATTTATGACCATTGAAGTTTTTTAGTACGGAAAAAGAATTAGTTTAATACTTGAACAAACCAAATATGCTAGCGTCACAAGTAAAAATAGCAAAGTTTCATTTAATATTGTATTATACAAAGGCTCTAATGTAGTATGTAAGAATCACTCACCTTGAGTAAATAGCTCAGGTCTTGCTGAGTAAAAGGCACAAATTTGTCACTTAATTTGATGTATTTGAGATGCTTGTCATAAAAATGTCCACTGTAAAATAATTAGTGTATAATTAGTGAAGTATTTGCATATGTAACTCAGTAGAAAAAAGCAACAAAACACATATAATCTTAACACATTGTAACTAATGAATTAATTTGTCCTCAGAAATTCTACCAACCAATAAAAATATCACATGTTTTTCTATTATTTACAATGAATTTTCATGTAAGCGTCTTAGACTGAAATATGGCTCCAGTTATCTATGTATATTGTAATGGGACGGTCGTACGCGTCGGATTGCGACGCGTATTTCAATACGACGTTGCTATAAAGAGGTCTGAAAACGTGCATTTTTCACTACCTGCGAGGGCATAGGAAGCGTCGGGGACGCGGAGGCATGCAGCTCGATTGTCTCGACACAGGCGCGACCCGGCCACATCCGCTGACTCACCGGGAAATACGGACGCCGCTGTTTCCTAACACGGCAATTCAGCTGCACCTGTTCTTGGAACTTGAGTGACTATTGAGTTCCAATGGAATTTGGTCAATCAACTGTCATCAACGACGCCGCGATTGGGCGGAAGAAACCGTGTGAAGCGCGACCGCCAATCACGGAAAACGAAGCGAGCCACGTGACCCGCGAAGCTGAGGAGGTAGTTGCGACACGCAAGCTCGGTCATTCCGATAGAGGAGGAGAGAGCGAGTACAAGTACCTTTCCGAGGTAGGGACGGAGCGAGTTTCTTTGGCTTAGGGAGGACACCAGTGAATGCATTACCGCATAGCCGCCGTCCAAATGCATCATCGCCACATCGCGGCCCGCCTCTGGGGTCGCTAACTCGAGGACTAACGCCAATGGCCATGACTGTCCACGCGAGCCCAACACTGACGACGGGCCGAGGCGCAACCAGCGCTGCTGCGAAATGCGCCGCCGATGCCTGGACCAGTGTTGCTGGCGCCCGCCTGCTGCCGCAGCCGTCGCCTGGCCGCGCGTAACCGGGGTCGTGACCGCCGGGAAGGACGCCACCTTGCCTCCAACGAATTCTGGCCCGTTCGGCCGAATTTAAGATAAGCTAGATATAAGATAGTTTTAAGGAATAATTATAACGGGAGGCTTCACCTCATGCAAAGGGAACATTAAATCCACCTTTGAAAATACCATGTGTTTCAATGCAGTATTAGAACGAGAGTAAGACCTATCACGCATGCCTCTCTTTAAAGAGTCTACGGACTGAGCAGCCGGGGCAACGCTGGATCGCCGTAACCAGTGGGCATAAGTCGGGGCAGCCACACAGTGTGTAGTTACAATATGTATGCACATATACTGTGGCAGAATATTATGTATGAAGTCCAAAATATGGTAAATGTTAGGAGTAGCTGGATAATTTGCACATTAGCCACATGGTGTGGATAAAGCTTAGCAGATAATTTCTGATTTTAAAGGCCCATTTACAATACAAACGTAAACATAAGCATAGCGCACAGAGAAACATTAACATAAGTCATAGACTGAAGTATTCACAATGTCTAACATAAACGCAAGCAAAATAAGAGTTTCTATTGGCTGTGAGACATTCTGATTTACTATTGGTTGGATGTGAGAATCGATTTCAAGGTATTGACTGTGTCCGTGGCACATTTGGCGTTAGTTTTTCTATCGGATTCGCTCCAATTTCGATTCTCAATTTTGAGTTAACGTACTGAGTTTGGTTGGTTTCTAATGTCTTACTTAAGCATAAGCACATAAGCTTGAAACTTGCAAGATTTTCAGTTAACGTCTTAAGTGTTATGCTTATGCGAACGCATTGTGAATGAGGCTGCTTATGGACGTAGTCCTAACTTTTATGTTAACGCCATGCTTATGTTTATGTTTGCATTGTGAATGAGCCTTAACTGGCTAATGTAAGAACGAGCCACAGGGCACTGACTTAAGTACGATGATTGTTCTTGAGGCACTTTTTGTGATTGTGAAAAGTATTATGGCATAAAAGTGCATTTGAAATCAAGTGATGCGCAGACCCAAGGTTGATTTATGTTTATTGTGAAGGCAAAAGAAATGTACTTCACCTCATTATCATCACGGATTATCCTCCTCGTGATGGCTAGTGTCAACATCATCCAGCCGAAGTTCGCTTCATAGCTGTTCTTGCCTTTAACTTCATCCACCCACTTCGGATAATGTGAATATTAACCAGCTTATTTGGGAATTGTTTGGGAATCCAACAGTATAACAAGTGTGAAGAAATATTCCAGAGGTAAGTGAAATTTATAATTTATGCTTGATGAGAAAAAAGCACCTTATTTTAAAAAAATAAAAAATAAAATAAAGACAAAACGCCGATCAGATGGCCGAGATCGCTAAGGCAGTAGTGCCGGAGTGGTTTCGGACCAGAAGATCGCGGGTTCGAGTCCCGCCTCGGGCATGGGTGTATTTGTGTATGTCTGTATGTGTGGTCCTTTCACCCCCATTATCATCATATCATCATTTCATCTTCCATACCCCCAGGGCTAACAATCGTGGGGAATAAAAATCGGATCCAGCTAAAAATGCTGCCCCCCCAAAAGTTGTTGCAAGCACCTGCCACCGTGATAATAAATAAAAACTGAGCCACGGTAAATGCAGGATGCTTGCATGCGTGGTCCTAGTCGGCCGATTAACGGAAAAAAAAGACAAAACAGCTGAATTACACTAATATCACTAATAAATTTTCTCACAACATTCCAAGAAAGTGTACACGGATTTTGGAAATTATCTATTTTATTTCTTTGACAAATCATCACTTTAGCTTAAATACATTAAAACTGTTCTTTAATTTAAAATTCGGATATTTATGTACAAGAGTTGTTTAATAAGTAACTTGATTCGATACGAAGCTCAACAATCTGAGTTTTGTATATTACTTTATTTTTTGACAATATTCCCCTCAAAGTTCAAAGCACTTTGCTCAACATTTCTCTAGGTTCAAGATTCCTTCTCTGAAGTGTTTTTGATAGATTGATTGGAGTTTAGAGGGCGCTTTAACTACTGATATTATTGGCAGCCATGTCAAAGCATTTAAAAAAAATAGATTTAGTGCACAGATGAAACTCACTCGCTGTTTGAAAGCATGCACATAACTTAAAAGAGAACTTGAATTCTGTATAAAATATACAAGTAGGTAAGGCAAAAGGAAAATATAAGACAAACACGTAACATTTATCATAAAACATAAAACTGGCAGTAAAGGGACAAAGAAACATACAATATTTCCCATCTCTCTCAAATAACATTATATATTCCGCTTTCTCTCAAAAAAAAAAAAAAAAAAAAAAAAAAATTGTAAGGGGAGAATCGTCATCGCCGAGCACCTCCCTGTCGATGGCTAGGCAATGTCTTTATAGGCTGCCAATAAATTTCGTACAATCAGGAGGAAGTGTTCCACAGAAAGAACCATTGTGCATGAGTAACAGATGGGAGGAGTTTCACCTTGAAGGAGGAAACCATACGCAAAATAGCAGTCTCCAATACAAAGACGGGTTAAAATGACTTCCTCACGCCTAGAACAGGATGAGGAACGCCAGGGATTAACAGAATCCTTTATCGCACTTTCTTCAAAAGTGGTTTTGTGCCACTGTTTGCAACATTCTAAAGACGGATAGTTTCAAAAACCTTAACATCGGACAATGGTACAGAAGGAATGTCAATATGGGTCTTCCGCGTCGCCGATTTCGCCGCCTGGACGGCCAACTCATTCCCTGTGATTCTCAAATGGCCTGGAACCCAAAGAAGTACTAGATCATAGTGGCGAGACAGATTTAGAACTGATTTCGTCAGATAGTCTGATGAAGAATAGGAAACAAGAGCTCGAGAATCAGAACAGAGAACTACTCACCGCAACGTCGCTGACTCGTATTTTAGGGCATTGAGAATTGCATACATTTCGGCAGTAAATTTATTCTGCACTCAGAATGAAGTCGATATGATTTGGTGACCCTGATACAATAAAAACTACATGTCACAGCGTAATTATATGATGAATCATCTGTGTACAAGAATATATGATCCGGATAGGCTTCCCTCATAACCTGAAACTGCATCTGGTAAACAAGAGGACTAGTAGTTTGTTTGGGAAGATTGGAGAATCGGAGGTCAATATTGGAGCGACAAAGTTTTCAATGGGGAATCGGGTCACTTGGGGAGTTTCACAAAGGTGGGAAGATCGACATTAAGTTTGACAAAATATTTTGCATTCGAATACCTGGAGGCTGGAGTAGCGATCTTTGAAGAATATATGAGGTCTCATATATAAGATGGGAAATTATTCGGGTACAAGAATGGTTAGAGAGTCCTGACACTTCAGCACCATAAGACCTTAATAGAATATCCCGCCTTCTTTATACGAATGGCTCCCTAGCCTCAGCTAGAAATCATCTGATTTGGCTGGAGCGATACGCATCTGTTAAGAGGCAGATACTTGTGTCGTGTATGCTGTTAATGGGTCGAAGAACAGGAGCTGCAGAGCCACACACTCCACTACCGTAATCCAAGGCTGAGCGGATGAGTGATATATAACTGCAATAGGTTAATGTGGTTCGCTCCCCACTCAGCATACGAAGAAGATTACGGCGGGAGACACCTCTGGTTTGTAGTGTGCGGATACGAGCACACCACGTGAGGAACTTGTCAAAAGTGTGCCCCAAGAACCTGGCAGATTCAGCGAACGGCAGCTGATTTCCTACCAATTAACAGACAAGATTGCTACGCAAGTGCAGGAATGCACACCAGTAGATTTAGTTGCAGAGAAGTTAAAACCTGTTGACGTGCTACATTAATGGAACTTGTTAAGCACCAGTTGAAGTTGCCTCTGGATCACACTGATGCTGCTGGATGAACAGAAGATGGCAAAATCATTCACAAATAGCCTCAACACGTTCTCGCAGGACCGACGATATACTATTTATGACAATGGCAAACAGAGAGACACTTAGCACCGACTCTTCAGGGATGTTTTCAAGAGGGTGACTGATAAGACAGTTTGTCGTCAATGCGAAATCAGAAAGATCTATTCGAAAAAAAGGAATAGGGGGAGCTTCCCCCTAAAACCCCGTGAGTACAAGGTCCGCAGAATGGCCATACCTCCGACTGGTGACACAGGCCTTTTCTATATCGAATAGTACAGCCACAAAGTGTTGCCACAGGAACAATGATTTTGAAATTTCAGTTGCCAAAGCGACATGATGGTCCAGGATAGATTGGTATTTCCTAAATCCTCACTGGAGTGAAGTGAGCTTATTTCTGCACTTTTAAGTCCAGATCAAATGCTGATTTACCATCCGTACCAGCATTATGCAAACACAGCTGGAAAGAGAGGATGGTGGCTTGATGGAACGATCGATCCTTTGCTTCTTTTAGAGTTGGGATAGCTATGGCTTCTCACCATAGAGCAGGGATGGTGTGCTCCTCACCATGGAGCAGGGATGGTGTGCTCTTCCCAGATGTGATTATAAAGGTGGAGGAGAAATTGCATCGCCACATCAGGAAGATGCAGTAGCTTTTGGTTGTGTACTCCATCAGCACCTGGGGCAGTTCTTTTCGCGAACGCCAGAGCAGAGTGCAATTTCAACATGGAGAAAGAGATGTTATAACGGACAAACGCTCTCCAAGAAAATTCCAACGGATGATTCTCCATCCCCTCTTTAACCAAAAGAAGGCCGGAAGCGTAGTTCGCTGAACTTGACATATGTTCATAGTGTGCGGCGAGTTCCTCTACAATCACATCTGGAGACGTTATCATCTCTCCATTTTTAAGGAGAGCTGGCACCGTATTTGGTGAAGTGTCCTTTTAATAGCGAATTATTTTCCATACCAGATGCGGTGGTGTGTAGCAATTGAGAAAAGAGCAGTATGCTCTCCACGATGCATTTTTACTTTCTCGCACTTACTAACGTAAGAAGAGAAAGTATTGTAATCATGCGCCGGAAAACGGCGAATTTTCGACACAAAACCTCATATTGCAGGGCCCTGGTAACGGACGTGGATAATTCCAGTTGCTAAATATAGAAAAAAAAACTCTAAAATGTGGTGTAGCCAGAATCCATGTTTTGTGCGTCGTTCATACCGAAAAATGGATTGACAGCAAAATGTCTGCCTGTCTGTGTACAATGCTGGTGCATAAACTGACTAGCTGATTTTCTCCAAAACTGATATTCCCCAATCGTTCTGGCTGATGTTGCGGCCCCTGGGATTTAAAATAGATATTTTAATTTTTTTTTTTTGGGGGGGGGGTACTTTACATGAAAACCCTATGATATTTTCAAAAATTTCAAAAAAAGTGCTCTAAATTTTGTTGAACAGTGGGAAGGATGTTGAAGAGCAGGTCTCATTTTCATCATCTTCTACAACTGAACATAGAGATTTTGTCCTAAATGAAATGTGTTCCTTAACGACAAATTTTGAAATAAGGTCATGTTAAACTTTTTGAAAATATGAGTAACTGTCATGTAATTTTGCATGAAATATTTCTGTAAATTTTCTCCACATACGTAATGATGGATGCTAAAAAATATAGTGCTAGTCCCACTTTAGAGTAGAGCTTTTTTGTTTCGAAATTTGCAAAACAATGTCAAAACTAAAAAATTGAAAGTAGAGATTTTGGCATAAGACAAATTCTATTGTACAAAATTAGCCCTTTAAAAAAAGGCAATGCACATTTTTTTGTAAAGGTTAGTAGTTTTTGTGTAATTTCTGTTTCAAATTCATGAAACACATATGTGCGTCCCACAATCTATGGGACCCATGAAAAATTATTCGGAGAACAGTAATGGATCAAAAAGCTATGCAAAATAATTAATGTTATTTTAAGTATCATTTACTATTGAAAATTCCAACATTCATTTGATTTTACTCTTTTCAGCAATTTATATTCCTGCTCATTTCCTGCACTTCATGAATGTAATGTAATGTAAGAGGTGTTCTCCGCTACTGAAATAAACGCAGGTATGCACAACAGGTGCGTCATTTGAATTGGATGGATTTTGATTATATTATCACTATTTCTAATACTTAACATGAAACAAAAATCGAGAACCATAAATTTGTATGAATTAATTTTATATTACCACCATATGCTGCCATGGGAAACAATGGAGCAATGTATATTTGAGAAGTTCATTTTTGAATGTGACAAGATAAGATAAGGAAATGTGAAATTCTTTTGAATATTTCTCTTTGTTGAACACTAACATGGAACCATTTTGAGGCTTTGTTTCATCTGTTTATTTATAATTTTTTTATTCAACGTTAAAAGATTGAAACAAAATGTTTGTTCGATTACTAATGAGAATTTGGGATTTTTTTAGGTGTGAAAACTTATGGAGCATTTAAATGTACATGTTCAGACAAGGAGTAATGTGTAATTGGTGTAAAAAGAAGAGATTTCGCGAATATTACAATACCATAGTAATTAATAATTACTATTATATATTTTCTGAACTATTTGCATTTGCTTGCAAAAGCTATTATTTAAGCTAAAGCTAAAGCTATTAAAGCTATTTAAAAGCAATTATTTTACATACTCGCATAGAGCTTACGCAGAATATTTAAAAGCTAAAAAACACATGGCATACATTGTGTGTGTGTGCGCGCGCACGCGCGCGTTTGTGTGTGTGTGTGTGCGCGCACGCGCGCGCGCGTTTGTGTGTGTGTGTGTGTGTGTGCGCGCGCACACGCGCGCGCGCGCGTGCGTGTGTGTGTGCGTGCGCGTGTGTGTGTGTGTTTGTGTGTGAACCATTGTCTTAACAGTCTTTTATCCCATCTAAAGTTCAACGAACTTTGAATAAACAACACTTTCTTTGACTACAAAATGCAATAGAAGTACACATGGAAAAGTAGATGGTATCAATCCGTCCTTGATTATGTGATACCCAGCAGACACATTTACTCCTTGCAAATACTAGATGTGAGAATATTGAACTTGGCTAACACTGATAGTGATCACAAGCTACTAAATAGTTCTTTGTAAAGTATGTCTTCAAATTCAAAGACATAAAAAGTAAGTCGGTGAACACACAGACTTAATAAAGAACTTCTTGATGATCCAAGTATTTAAGACCTGTACCACAGAGAAATAAAGGATTCAATTAAATTTGTATCAAAGTATTGGAAGAAAATAATAGAAAATAATTGAAGAATAGTCAGAAGAAACACCTTAAAAGCTGCACACAAAGCCACAAATCAACTGGGTTGGGGGTGAAATAAAGAACCAATGATCAAATATGGAGAACAGGATTTATGAAGAGAAATTGTAAAGCTAATAAATCAAATTTTTGCCAAATCAAATGTTCCGAAAGAGTTGAAGACTAGCATCCTGATACCAGTTCGTAAGACGAACAACCAAAAAGAACCAGAGAATTTCAGAGGAATAAATCTACTACTGACTACTAAGATAATCCGTACAAAATTAATAAACATCATTGGCGTGAGTGATAAACAACAGGGCTTTAGAGATGGACTATTATGCACTGATACCATGAGCAAGGCAAATTGCAGAAAAGGCTACAGAATTTAATAAACCAGCATTTTTATGTTTTATTGACATGAGGAAAGGCTTTCGACACCTTACAATTAGAGACAGTTTTAAATCAAGAACAACATCCCAAATGAACTGATCACATTAATCTTAAATATTTATTGATTGGTTCAAGATTAAGGTAGATGGTAAAATAATATACAAGATTCCTTGAGCAAGGAGTTTGACAGGGAGATTCTTTGAGCCCTCTCCTTTTTATTACTGTTTTGGACAAGATAATAAAAGAAGTAAGACGCTAACAAGATACAGAATGGAAATAAAAATTAAGATGATTCGCTATGCTAACAATGTGGTATTAATTAACAATGTGATATTAAGTATATTGTAACATGACATAAGGGGTGAAATAAGCAGTAAGTATGAGAATATAACCAAATTAAAATTCAATCAGTGCAACTATACAATAAAATATTTGCATTTTTCAGTAAAAATACAAACTGTTTCACTGTTTTTGGATTTATCCTGAGTTCTTGGAAATCTAACAAAACCATGGAACCTTTCACATATCCGGAGGTTGCATAGTTTACTTTGAATGTCTGCATTCCTTGGAAATTAGTAATATAGATATGCACATGAAATTTTGTTTCATCTCAGCAATGAGCAATCACAGTACTCATCTTGCCCAAAGCTTGTTCATGTTCAATTGATAATACAAAATAAAATATACTTGGTCAATCGAGATACTTGCAGCCTCTGGCAACTCATGCACTTTCGCTCGCCTGTCAGCCAAAACAATATTGTAGAATTTGTCTATTTTCTAGTATCACAACAGATTTTGGGCCCCAAGAACATGATGTATCTTTCATGCTTGTTCTGCTACACTTAAATTATTTGATTCAAAGTATCCCCATCTTATAAGAAAGGAATGAGTCACTCAACGCAGGTGCTACTCATACCTAATTTCTTTTGTGTTTCTTGTGGTATTTTTGCACAATCAGCACCTTCTGGCTTTTGTTTCTCCCTCAATAATTGCGTGTTCTACATGATTGATTAATTTATTGACTGATGATTCCAGGCATGCTAACTGCTTAGTTCATTAGTCCTGCAAGTGTAGTGAATGTTTATCATGGGAGATGGCAGTAAATTTCCCTTGTTGGATGGCGAGATCCAACGCCAAACCTACCTGTCAGGATGCAGGTTTTCCCCCAACCAGGTATCTCCCACTAGTGAGGCACCCCCTCAGCTGAGACCAGATCTAAGCTCCCGACCAGCCTCTCGGCCAGTGTGGTGGCATAGTGCAAGTAAATGTAAATATGTGTAAGTAACAGGTGAGGATAGAACAAGGATGAGGAAGGAATGATCGTGGTCAGTGGCCCTTTTATTAGGATACTGATTTGGCATTTGCCTGGTGTTGATCAGAAAAAACAAGAAAATCACTGATGAGAGCAGCCGGCCACAATAATTTTTCTCCGGACAGTGGCTGAACTTGATCCAGTTGTGTAGCTAAAGTAAAAAATCCTGCCATTGTCGGGACTTGACCACTAGGACCTCCCGGTCAGAGACACTGGAGTGACACAAATTGATGTACTGAGCTACCTATCTCGGTATCCGTACTTCTTCATAATATATTTCTTTAGGTAGGGAAGTGTTTGTGGGTTGATCAAAATGGGATTTTTCAGTCTCCTGTGCATTTATTGACTCATTTTTGCATTCGCTTCCTTTTGCACAGTCCTCTGATTTCATTACAGTCATGGCTAAGTAAGAGCAAACTAACAGTTATGACATCTTTTCTTCTTTCGCAATATAAATTTTCTATGTCGACAATTACGCAGTCCATTTTTGTTCCCCTGTCACTTCTTTCCCCTCAGAAGATCATTTATATTTTCCTTATTTGTCATTTTGACAACATTAGGAAGGTTAACAGCATCAATCATATTTGAGTGGTGAGGTCATCTTCCTACAATACTGAAATAAGTTCAAAAGTTGATAAAGGCCTTTATTTTCATCCATCATTCCCAAAATAAGACAAATTTTAAATAATGTCATTCCTGAAATAAGAAAACTTTTTTATAGAAGATAAACTATTAGTCTTGAAGCATTGTTTACAATGATACAACAATACAGAATAAGACACTATCTCCAAGATGAGATAATTATATCAGGATCTGAAATATGAAACTAGTTACATGTCTATTCCTCAACATTTACATTCCAATTGCATTTGTTCTATAATGTTCAGCCCATATACCCCACTAATCCCAATATTGTGCAAACGCAACATTATTGGAAATACGCAATGTAAGGACTTATTTACATAATAAACATAAAACAATAAAAGAAGTTTCAAGCAGGTTTGTCGAGTAATATACAATAAAAGAAAGTATTGTGTAATAATTAAATTAAAAATTGAATATCAATAGCACAATCCATTACATTATCTCCAAGTTTTAAAATTCAATGAAGCCAAATTTACGCTTGGATATGAATGAAAAGTGCATAACCTTATCAAATAGCATTTCTTCTTAGTGCAATAGAGAACAAATTTATATTGAATGGTTAAAAAAAAAAAATAATGTCGTGTTTATGCAACATTGGGACTTAATGTGTTAAATGAATTTGTAGTATGGGAAAGGTTTGTTTTGACTTAGTATTCTGAATGTGTTGTGTCATGGAAGGCCTTACATTCTGCTAGCCCGATGCAAGGAGTATGCAAGAGCATTAGTACCTAATATATGGTTGGGGATACACCCCATGAAGCATACTGGTTAATAGGCTTCAGCTGGAAAAAGCTCAAAGACGAAAAGTGTTGCTTGAGGTCTTCATTACTTTAGAATCCCAGAATTGTAAATAATATCACTAATAACTTATTTTCATGAGATACACAATGTAACTTGATACTCCTAAGAAGTTCTAAAGACAAAATTATTAATAATCACTTTGTTTCTTGAATTTGTTTCTTTATCAGCAGGGAATGGTTTATCAACTAGAATGGGTAATTGAAAATTTAAAGAAATGGAAAGGAAAGAAACTAACTTGCTCACGCCCACTTTGCCAAATGTGCGTGTTCGAGACAGTTCTGGCCGGATGCAAGCACGCCCAAGCCGTTGATCCGGCTGCCTCACCCAATCGTCCCAGTACCTTTGTAAAAGAAATATAGCACATTATTCAAAACAAGTATTAATAATAAAAATAACAATAATAATGGCAATGACAATAACAACAATAATAAAAATAATAATAAAGAATTGTAAAATGAGTAATTCTGTCAATATGGTCTCCGAATGCAAAACATTTAATAATGAAAATTGAGACAGCATAAAATAATATAGTCTTCCTCTTCGTCAACAACCTCAGACATTTCCTTCCCTTTAACCGTAGATACTCGACTTTCTAGTATCTGGCCAACAGATTGAACCTCACAAGTTGTTAAATCATTGTCCACAATCCCATAATCTTGGAAATCACAGCCACTTGCCTTCAATGAGAGACCGTCTTGCTTTTCGTATGCCGGATGTATGCCAGATTCATTTTTGAAGCATCTTCAAGCATACCTCCATCTACAATTGCGATAGCTTTTCTTCCTAACTGCTTCCTAGAAGGATACTTGAATGAATAGATGCCCATGTCCTGTGGCTGTAGTTGACTAATACATTTTGATGGCAAAAATATAACTTCAATTTTGCAGCCCACCAGATTCTTTTGGATGGGCAGGACACTGATCAACGAAGAGGACAATTTTGAGATTCTTGGCCTCCATCTGCCTATCTAATTGTAAGAGAAAGTCTTCAAAAATTCATTCAGTCATCCAGGCTGGTTGGTTTGCCTTGTATTGTGTAGGAAGAGTTTTAATGTTTTGAAAACATTGGGAGTTCTGAAACTGAGTGATAACTAAAGGAGACAATTTTTTGCTTCCATCAGCGTTACCAGCAGCATGTCGATTCTTTGTTTTGATTTAGTGCCTCCATGGCACGGATCCTCTTTAAAAGCCAAGTTTAGTTTTGTTAGGTTGGAGATGAACATACCAGTTTCATTTGCATTGAAAATATTACTCATTTCATAGCCCAAAGTAAGCTGATTAATCTACTGTTTTCAGTCCGAATCGGTGGCTGGATTCACACTTGCACATTTTCCAGAAGCAGTTTTGTAAATTAGATTCTGATGCCTTTTGAAGAGGTCCAGCCAGCCATTGGACGCCATGAAATCTTAAAGTCCTAGTCATGATGCTATATGTAGTGACTTTTCTTTTGGAAGTAATACATAATGGCTAAATTAGATGTTCTTGCTTGCTTCCACCAACTCATGAGGGCTATTTCTAATTCTTCCATTGAAGACATTTTCAGTGATTTTTGCGTCATAAAAAATGACGGTCTGCATCTTGTGTAACACTATTGAATTTGCTCAAGCTCTTTCACTATTGAATTCAAAGTGGACACACGCCAACCCATTTTGGTGGCGAGGTCTACTCGCTACTCGAAGTGAGCATCAACTTCTAAAATACAAATTTTTGAACAGCAAAACACACAACATTTATTTGTAACCCTACCACCCTTCCCGAAACTGAAACAGTCATTGCTGCCTTTTCTTTCAGGATACCTGTCTAAATTAAGAGTCCTACCATGCAATAACTTAATATCAGGGTTTACTACACATAAGGACTTCACAAGTCAGACGCAAAATCGAGGAAACCGTAAAATCGCGAAAACGTAAAATCAAGTGAAATTATACATTACTTATATGGATGTCTTGCCAGGACTACTCAGTTATAACGTAAATCCCAGGAAAATATAAAATCAGGGATCGTAAAATAGAAGTTTCACTGTATCAGTAGAACTTAACCTACCATGTACCTTAAGGGGCAGGTGCATCAGTTTGAGAAATTCTGGCAAATCATGTATCATATGATACAATGAATTAACAACACCAAATAAAACCTTCATGACAATGATCATGGGCATTACTTACGATGCAGGCCACTTTGGGGCTAGTTCGGCCCAAGTCTCTCGAGTAAGCATCCATCCTAATCCTGGGAAGAAGTCTGTACGATATAACAGGTCTGCAGCATTTTCATCTACTAATGCAGCCTTCCCATTGTCATTCCATGCTGACACACACCAAAGTGTGGGATCACGACGAAGAAGAGGTAATGTTGCACTGAAGTATTCAAAAAAATCAGGTGCAACATCCAGGTCATCTGTAGAGAAAAAAAGAGTATTATTTAAGAACAGGTTAACTAATGATTTATTCTATGCATACTATATTTGTATACCATAGTAGTTATTGCCAATGAATAAATTGAAATGAATGACACAATTATCCATATGCAAACAATTGCATTTTGGTAAAAATATCCACAGTTAAATACATAAATAAATTAAATAAAGTTAGCACATAGAATAGGCAACTACACACCACAGACCACAAATCAACTGAAGAACTTAAATGGGATTGTCATACATCAGTAAATGAAGCCAGCTCATCTGGTCTTAATCCCTGATCTATAAGGCCTTTGCAACTTTACAAACATCATAGGTTCAAAAATTCACAAAACTTACACCACTAATTAATTATTGAATTTTCGGCTTCCGTGAGACTCCAGTATTACCCAAATGACAGAAGTTCTTGGAGAAAAAACAATATCATTGGAACAAAAAAAGACTTCAGAGAGATTTAATTCCAACATACAGTAAAAGGTTTTGAAGGGTTTCTTCAACATTTCTAACACTGAAAATTTATTATTATGATCAACCAATTAGAGGCAGAGAGAGAGAGAGAGAATGTTCTATGAAACTCTGAGGAAGGAGGATAATTATCAGTGATCAAACACTGAATAGTACGTTTATTAGTTTATCAAGTAATAAGCGAGTAGAAGAGTATTGAAAAGTCAGTATATATAACCTATACCTGTAGTCCATTTTCTAGGGTGTTGATCATACAATGAATGACTAAGAGGGCAAATTGGTTACTTTTATTTTACCAGGCACAAATCCGTATTTTCCTCTACAGTCAATGGAACAATAAATGTATTTATTCTATATTTATTTATTTAACACATCTGCAGTGGCCAACAACATGACTTAGCCTGAGTCAGCGTTAATAACATTAACTACACATCATAATCATAAAAACTACTTTATGAATCAGCATAAATAGTGAAGGTTCAGCCAATCTGAGGCTCAATATGGATGAACCATGGATAGAAGTAGTCTGAATCTTTAAATGAGGTGCTGACAAAAATCCAATCAATCTCCCTTTTTCAAATATTGCTAAAATTTATGAAAAAGAACTTAAAAAAGCTAGATTGAATACTTTTCTGCGAGTGTACCCATGCATACTACTTCTTCGAAAACATTTTGTGTGGTTTTGTTGAGCAGCATTTTTACTGCTGGAGACCAGTACGTAGTTAATAATAATATTAATATTATTATTAACTACTTACTGGTAACTACTTACTTATTATTGATTATTATTATTATTATTATTATTATTATTATTACTACTACTATTATTATTATTACTATTATTATTTATTTATTTAACAACAACACATATCCCTATAGTGACTACATCAATTGTACAATTAATTTAATCACAGAACATGTTATGGTTATAATTTTGAATATAATTATGTACGTTGATTTCCCACAAATTTCTTGGCAAATCTAGCTGTTGAGATGATGGTAACATTCTGCATAAGCTTCCATAGGTGCTCAGGATGATCGTATTCCCTGAGACTTTGATGCATTGTCTTCACAATGGCTCCGTAGTTGATATTATAATAGAAATAATTCTTACTTTGCCTGCATTCCATTCTTGGAGGATATTTTCTGAGAGATCCACATACTTAGTCTTCTGTATTTCAACTGAAGATTGAAAGTCTTCATGACAGACATTGATAATGTCAACTTGCCTATTTTCTTCATTGAATGAAACAATATCAGGTTGATTACAGATGACTGTTCTGTCTGTGAGAATTGTTCTGTCCCAATACAGCTAATAAGAATGATTCTCCAAAACACACCAGATTATACACAAGTGGGGAACTTGTGCTTCAGATGTTAACTGGTACTTCTGGACCAATTCTTCTTCAAATGTTTCTAGTTACAAAAAAATTTTGCTAAAAAATTTGATATCACTGATGATACCTTGATCTCTTCTATAAAGCCCAAACGATTGTACTTGAAGTACGTCAAATGAGTTTTTCATAATGTGGATGAAATCCCCTCAGATAGTGAAGAAGGTCCTCGAGTTCAGCATGAAGAATTGCATGAAGCAAAGAAGTTTGTCACTACCTGGAATAATTCTACATGAACATTTTCTGTACCTGTACTATGTGTAATAGGTACAGGGAAAAAGTAAGGAAGATCTCAGACGAAAATAACATCCTGTTGACACATGTTAGCTCAATGTGATGAGTTTATTCATTTTCTAGAATTTGCATTCTTCCCTGATAAAATTCATATTTTTCAGCATTTGATGATAAATTCATATATAATTAGCATTTGGATAATCAATTTCCACAAAGAGGATTAGTTACAAGGGAACCATTATACTGCGGTCTCCCAGATTACCCAATTTTTGTTTTCAATGAAGTTTTCATTAATTTTTATTTTTGTGAGGGCATGTGAAATCTTGGTATATGCAAGTTCTGAATTTGGGGTTAACATCCTGAGGCCATGTATAAAAGGGATTCAAACAAATATAGAACCCTCCAGGAATTTTCAACAGTGTGCCAAAGAATGGAAGCACTCTCAGGGAATGCCTTGAAACTGAATAGGTCAGCACATTGCGCTTCAAGCAATTTTTGCAAAAAAAAAATGTGATTTCTAATAGACTGATACACATTGATGATTAATGGAGACTCACCTTCCACAATAATAACGGTTTGAAAATTAAAATGAAAAAATGTTTGGTTGAGGGCCCAGCCATAATGACGAGCTATATTGAAATAGCCACGGAATTTCTTTTCTCTGGGTGGCACATCTATCTCACTTTGGTCAGGTTGCTACAACAAACAATATATGAAAAGCTGAGATTGCCACATAAGCATTAATGTTAAACATGAAATTTTCCACTAATGTTCATAGGTCACACTTTGCAAAATAATACAAAACTTAGAATAAAAATCAAAATATTTCTGTATTGCTGCATCTGTTTAACCCATTAAAGCCCATTGCTGTCATTAATGACAAACATTTCCGGTTAACTCAAATTTGCTCGTTGTGCTCTAATTTTTGAATTTTATTTCTTCAGTAGAGGTAGACATTCTAAATAAAAAATATAAGCAAGTTTTGACATTCCTGAATGCTAGAAGTTGATTTAGCTGAGACCACTAAAGCATTGTGTGCACCTGGCCAGGGTGTATTGAAGATCTGCATTGATTAGAATCTTATTCTAAATCCGTGGTTAGCTGCTATGAACCTGTGGTTAAGTCTGGAGAGGCCACTGTAAAGCAAATGGTAATTGGGCTACACCGAAGATGGCAGGCCTAAGGTCTAACAATTTTGCTACTTCTAGAAAACTTGCTAAAATAACCACCAGCGGTTGGTGCTTTGGAATACTCTAGAAGTGTAATTTAGCAACATAACAATGGTTTAGCACCAAAAGTTGTAACAACATGCTACCAGAGAGCTCCCACAATGACTCAGCATGCACGAGTGTGACAAAAATGCACTGGCATTATGTGCACAAAATTATGTTGGGCATTAATGGGTTAATATCTTTAATATATGCTCATGTAAAGAATAAAAATTATTTCATCTTAGAGAGCACTTTACATCTTGAACAAGTTTCTGAATTACTAATGAACTGAGAACAATGGTCTTATGAAACTAATTAATACAATAACATTTTTAATCATCTTTCATTAAATATATTCCATGAAATGGGTAATGATAACATCCTCAAACAACAATAATTTTCCTATGATTAAAGTTATTTATTATCTTGAAGCACAAAAACTAATGGAGAATTTATACACAAAGTGCACAGACAACAGTATTGTGCAATAGTGCTGCTGGTCTACAGAACATTTTAAACAATACTAATACGGCCAGTGAGGAAATGGGACCAACAACAAATGAACAGAAAGCTCAATTTATGATATTCAGTTACCAGACACACACTGCCACATAATTAATCTCAAAGGACAACAAATAGAAGAAATCACATTCAAATATCTGGGTACTTACATTACCAGAAGCCTAGAATCTGAAAAGAAAATAAAAAGCAATATAGAGCAAGGTCATGATACTTCCAGTAAAATGAAATAACTTCTTGGCAATGACAATCTGAACTTACAGGTAAGACACAGGAGAAGTGCTATATTTGGGGTGTTGCTGTACAGAAAGAAAAGAGAAAAGAAGAGGAGAAAAAAACAAACAAAAACAAGAAAATAAATATGCTTTTCAACAACTATATGTGTAATTACTGTGCGAAATCAACTACCATGTCTGAGTGTAGTAAACAGAACAACTTTATAAATTATTAATCATTCAATAAATATTTGGTTTGACATTATTTATTCTTTATGAATATAATTTAATGAGAAAAGTTCAATGACGTTTGTAGTAACATCTCTGTATTATCATTTTAAGTATTATATCCTCAACATAACATAGCATTTTCTTTCAGACAACTCAAGAAGTTCTATGGAAAGTTCACAAACACTTTTGTTCAAATTTATTATGAAGGGTTTGGGGCAGAAATAAGATAAGACACATTTCAAACAAAATGGAGATATTAACATTTACAAATAACAAGAAGCTTGTTCTGGCTGGTGTGGCTTATCATATTTGTGCCCCAAGCCCTTTAATTTAACAGCAAATAATATACCAAATACGAAACTTGGGTGGGGCACTGGGCCTGTAATTAAACAGACTGAAAATACCCACAATACTCTCTAAACATACCCCTCTGTACTCTGGTATCTCCAAGTACTCTGGAAAGAACACACATTAAAAACTGTGCAGCTGAACTGGAAAAAAGTGTGAATTGAGGATGTGGATTGAGGAACAGGTTACTGATAAATTTTTAGCTTGCTAAGAGGGATTGTTATGTATGTAAAGGAGCAATTTAATAAAATTAGGTCTTAAAAATAGTCATGCTATGTGGAAAATTGTGGAAACAGGCAACATGCTAACAAAGATTTCAATGTATCTGTAACTGTCATATATTTGTATTTATGTGTATCTGAACATTTCTAAATGAAATATGTAACTGGTAACAGGTAGAAAGAGTATTCATTGCTAAGCTAAAGTTCCCAATATCTGTTTATTGATGAGACAATGTATATAACGTTTATGATGTTGCAATAGGCTTCATATTCAATATTTCATTAATTTGGGAAAAGTAATTTTACATATTAACTACTCAAAATAATCTGTATTTTATGAAATTAAATGTTTTAATGAAACATTTCCCTTATAACCACTCATTTCAGCTTTTGTGTTCAAAATTAATTGGACAAATGCAATCATTTAATATGCAAGAGAAGAAAAAAACAGCTTTGCTGCAATTGTGTGCCACATTGGGAGAGATACTTGGAAGCTAAAACAAGACACTTCTGTAGCAACTGTTGAGATCTAATTGACACTCCTCACTGTTGAGACACTTGAGAGCTCTTTGAAGCAGTCAGTTTCAAATCAATGTACATTATGGAGAATAAAAAATTGTTATGGATACGGCTTCCTTAAAGGCAATAAAATGCACATTTGATTTTAAGAATTAGGGAGTACTAGGAGTACTTCACAACACAGTAGCAAGTTAGAAGCATTCAGTGGTTTGAATAATTTACTATAGGACATAAAATAAGGAATTTGTAACAAATAATGTTAATTGTTTTTTGAAAGTGATACATAGAATTTCAACTCTAATAAATTTAAATTGCTTTTTTAAATTGCCACATACCTAGTTTTGAATCAAAGATATTATGATATTATCAAAGAGAGACTAGAAAGCTAAAAACTCAATCTTTTGTCATGAAGTATTACATACTAACAAAATGACAAGTTGTTTGTGATACTTTACAATTTCAATATATTTCTAGAAAAAATGTAACATCTCATACAAAATATCAGTTGCTTATTTTTTTAAATTCCGATGCCTGACAGTATAAGCACTGAAATTTGAGATATTTAGATCCACGTTATAATGTTTTCCAAATATAAAATGTGTGAAAAGTATTGTGAACACCACATGACAAACAGCTTATAAAGAGTGAATTTATATAAGAAACTCACCTGGATGAGCGAAATGCGGGAACCATAAGCTGTGAGTGCATCGGCCGTGGGAGTATGTTTACAATCTTGTGAAACAATTATGGGGAAATGTTCAGGAGAAGGTCTGTAAGTCAGGAGTTGATCTAGACACTTCCGCACAGTCACTCTGTTGCATGCTAACACCAATACTGCAACAGCAGGCACACCACCCACACCAGCTGCCAAGGTTCGTAATCGCTCTGCCTACCAAAAAAAAGAAAAAAACAACACAAAAAGAAAGATTAACTTTTTTCGAAAATCTTGTTATTAAATTGATCTATTCTTGTATTTAAATGTATAAAGTTAACAAGATTTGTACCATAGAAATACCAATTTTTTTAATTTAAGAAAATAGTATTACATAAATATATACTACATCTCTCTGAACTGGATTACACAATTTCCATTCAAGATTGATTTTTAACATTGGTCACCAGAAATTCTGAATGTATGTAATTCAATCAAAATGAATACCTTCACTTATAACATTACTGCATTATAATTTTAATTATTATTGCCTTAGTAAATGTAAAAGTTCTGAATGTTACAATGAATGATAGCAATATGTCAATAAGTAACTGTCAACAACGTACTGTAACATAGCTACGTTTCAAAACTCTTCAATTACTTTTTCCTTAGTTCTATTCACATCAACGAAGACAAATTTCTCTCATTTGTTCGAGGTAAAAATTAACTTCAATTTTTATTTTTTATATTAGTGCATGTACCAGCATAGCCGATTAACTATTAAATGTTGTACATGCCACAAAAAATGCAGGATATATGAGTATTTGTAAATTACATTCAAATGCAGAGTAAGAAAACAAATCAATCTGGCTCATGCAACTCATCTAATCTCAATATTTCCTGGAATGTTTCTAATTGGTGTTGAAATAAGAAGTTAATAGTAAATGAAGATGAAAGAACAGAACAAAGAGAACCAAATATTGGATAAGACAATTGAAGGAAAGAAACTACAGAGAGCTAGAGAAAAAGAAGCTATGGGTACAGAAATTGAAGGCCTACTGCTCCAAGAACAGAAAACCTATGATGATGTAATGAGCAGAATTAAAAAAGAGGAGTAGTTGGAAAATATCATATACAGTGAAATACCCTAAATACTTCCTCGTATACCTAGTATAGAGAAAGAGATGTAATGCTGCAAATATATCAACATCATGATTTTGATGGAAATACACATTTTAGAGGTCTCAATACCAAAAAAAGCATCCCCCCCCCCCAACATCATCTGTGTGTCCCTCTGTGAACACCTGCCTAGATCTAACCCAGGATTTTTATCAAAATGGATATTTTCCAATCAATTTGACTGATGTCATGGTCTTGTGAATTTGAAATAAGATGTTTTAATTTTCAATTCAATTCAATTCTGCCTTATTTTCCATGGCGAGGCGCAGGTCTTGAGGCCAGTTCTTCCGCCTGACCATGCAAATTACTCTCGTTCCTTTCACAAACAGGCAGTGAAAGCAGGTATTACTTGGTCGACAAAACAGGCAATCTAAATATTGCTCAGAGGATTCATTTAGGCTTGAAGATATTTGACATGCAGTAAATCTACAACATGGGACAGCCAGCGACTTGGTCGACAAAACAGGCAATCTGAATATTGCTCAGAGGATTCATTTATGCTTGAAGATATTTGACATGCAGTAAATCTACAACATGGGACAGCCAGCTTTACTTTCCCTCTGAAGGAAGATGTAAAAAGTATTTTTTCACCCTTATCCACGGCTTCAATTTGGTTTGAACCCACAAACTTGGGTATAACAGCCAGATATGTTGTTACACCACCAAACCCACAAATTTTGGGACTTTATTTACATGAAGACCCTATGACATTGTCAACATTTTCTCAAGAATGGCTCCAAATTTATTTTTTGCTAGAATAAAAAATAAGTATGATTATAAAAATGGGAAAGTTCAATTTTCAGGACACCTGAAATATCAAAAACTGAAAAAGTTTTTAAAAAATATCTTAACCTTCCTCCTGAAACTACATCATAGAAGTACAATTATTATTCAAATTAGTCTTACACCTTTGAATATTAAAGCTGGAGATTCCTTTCTTAACACAATATATCCTTCAATAATAGATCTTTAAATCACTTAATATACAGTTTTCAATATTGAAGCTAAAGATTTCGTTCTTATTGAAATCTATTCCTCAGTGTTAGGTTTTTAAATAATTTCATGTTCACTTTTTGGAAGATAAAAGTAGTTTCCACGTAATTTCGAGTTACATGTAAAATCCACCACAATAGATTAAGTTTAGTGTATGGGCCCAATTTGCAGTGCTTGTGTTCAAATTCAGCCTAAGTAAATATTTTTGTATGTCTTTTCCTTTCAACTTTTTGTATGAATAGAGCATAATATAGCCAATTTAGTGGTGGAAAGCCAATTTTTTTCAACTTTTGAGTTTTCAAAAACTGAAAGATATGTATTTATTTTTTAATCTCTTATGCTCCATTAGGTTAGTAGTTGTCAAGTGAAAGCTATAGTGTAAGTAGGATAGAAGTTGCAATGTTAAAACATTACATAACTATTACAAATTATATGAGAAAGTATGTGCTTTTGTAGCATCACTCATTGGGTTGCCTGAAGATTTTCTATGAAAAAGTTATTTTGAGATACTTAAAGGAGGTATATTAGCATAGGAATAAATCATATTCTGATTTCATTGTAAAAAACAATTGGGAAAATGACATAGAAGTAAAATTCAAGAAAGAATAGTAAAACAGCACTTGAAGAATACCCCGTGTGCATCTTTTCCAGTAATGCCTCCTTATTGGCTTCTTTTCTTAGCATCAATAAGAATTCACTGGGTGTCATGGCCGATGCTAAGAAAATTCAGATTCTCCCAGCATACCAGGCCAAACAGTACCTATGAGAAAAATGTGAACGAGTTATTTCTAATAATCTGGGTTTCAGCAGTTAAAAAAGCATGGGGATGATTTGAAGAGGTGAAATTAACGATTCAACCAATATTGATTTTAATATTTTAGCACTGTTTAATAAATCAAAATAATGTCAGTTGATGCAGAGAGATTATATTGTTCGAAAAAAGTGTTGTTTTATAGGACACACAATTTAAAAGTGGAAAATTTAAAAAAGTTTTTGGTTGTTATCAACGATAATTAGACTCTACAGATTCAAGACTAGTCATTAATCTAGATTAATGACTAGATATTTAATGAGTGCTGATAGTATGTAGTGGCAGAATGACAGTGATAACATTAGTACATCTTGATTCATTTGGAATCTGTTCCATTACACAAAGTATGCTGTCCAATTGTCATTATGGATATATTGTCCACATTGAATTAAACAATTTAAAAATTTATTAAATCTTGCGGCATGTCCCTTGGAAAATATTCACAGGCTTTGCATTTTTGATAGGTTGTGTTCCCAAAAAATCTCAGTATTTAACAGAAAATTATGAACACATCTGAGTGCTTAACATGCAGTCTCTAGTTATGTGTCACTGATGATATGGTGATGACAATGATGATGATCTAAGATACAGTAGATTTTGATATATTATAATTGTTTTTGAGAGTAATTCTGATATACTAAATCATGGCCAGAATACATTCTCCTAAATATCTTAAAAATGGTGTGTCATTTTCAATAAAAAACTGAAATATTCAATATCAAAATACAAAAACCATTATCATAGTAAGATAAATCATTTCACATCATTTTATTTGTTTGTATCTATCTCAGTATTTAATTTTTCCCCTTTTCCTTTTTTCACAAATATCAAAATAATTATGAGTCAATAGCTTGAGGGAATCGGAATCATTAGTAGAGGATAGTACAGTTTTAACATACAAGCTTTTAATATAATTACACCTTCATCAATGTTCAATTGTAACCACAGTAGTTGCTAGAAAGCTCAAACACAACATCAAAGTTATTTAATGGAACATAAAGCTGTTTCTATACATGATCCCTAACCACTACAAAATGCACTTAAGATGGCTACAATGCAGCCAAAAGCACTTCATGCACCATTAAACAATTATGAGATTATGCCACTTCCTACTATGCCTTTGAGCAATAGAACTTGAGTTTGCCTTGAACTGAAAATATTTTTTTGTTCACCTGTAATTCCTGTGGAGACTTTTGTGGTGGAGAAGGTGGTGGTGGTGGAGGCGGCGGTGCAGGAGGCTGCTGATCAGCTTGTTGCTTCACAAGTTGACTCTTTTCCTCAACTGGGACCATTGCTTTGGGTTCAGGAGCTGCCGGAACTGGAGGTGCAGCAGGAGCTGAAGGAACTGCTTGAGCTGGAGCTGCTCCATGGACATGAGCGGGACCTGGAGGACGGTGGCCCTCTTGATCCACTGGCACATCGCTGTCATCATCAGCTGCAGACACTTTAAGTTCCTCCAAATGTGCGGGTGCAGGGGCAGGTGCCTGTCCAACTGACTCTATTTCTGGGTGGGACACCTTGGCACCTGCCTTACCTAAAGCAACCATTACAATAGCATTTCAGATTTCATTTATCAATATTCTATTTTTATTCTGTCATATCTCAGATGGTATGTAAGCAAAAACCTTCTTTTTTTTGGTAAAAAGATAAGCGATAATACATATGATATTATTAAGATGGTCTGCCTTTGCCTTCTATACATAATAGTCATTCATTCACCAAGGAAGTTCCAAGGATTGATCAAAACAAAGAGCCCGAGGGTCTTTGGTCCAAGGG
The DNA here is from genome assembly GCA_038098605.1 of Gryllus longicercus. Taxonomy (NCBI): domain Eukaryota; kingdom Metazoa; phylum Arthropoda; class Insecta; order Orthoptera; family Gryllidae; genus Gryllus; species Gryllus longicercus. Next base: position 851,263 of record JAZDUA010000539.1, read on the forward strand.
ACTGTTGTTGCCCAAGGTCATTAGAACCAGTTAACGCCCGTGGTACATACAAGATTTTATTTTGTACCTAATTTTAATGATTCAGATTTACTTACTAAATAACTAGAAATTACAATAATTCAGTTTGTCTTTTCATATTTCCCCTTCCCCAATCCCTCCATAAGAGAACATGTAGCATCATTCAACTGTTTTCATATTTCCCTCGTACCCACAATCCTCTCAATTCAGGTAAGTTATGCAGTGTATATCAACATCTAAGGCAATAAAAAACAATAATGTATCAGTAAAAAATAAATAAATTATTACTTTTTAATATTCCTAATGGGCTACTTCATCTTTTAATTATTATAAGAGAATATTTCCTCACAAAGGCACATTTTTATGTAAGTTTATTACTGAACTCTTACTACAAAGTTCTCAAATTTGTAAATGTGTGTTTTAAGCCATGTTTATTAAAACAGGTATATCTTTACCTAGGATGTTTGACAGTTTTGGTCATTTTTTCAGAAATTAATTAATAATGCATGTCAATTCATTTTTCCACATTTAAAAACCTATTTAGAATTTTATGTAGCACATTAAGAACGTTAAATGAAGATGTTTACATTCATTATGCTAATGTTAAAAAAAAGCATAAATTGTGTGTTCCTTGAATCTAACATAGGACCGATGTCATTGCTTCTTTTATGTTCAAGTAGCTCATTTAAAAATTCCTGGAAGTTTGGAAGAAATGCAACTATGACTTGACTTCCTTTTTGTAAAAGTAAACACATAAAAAACATTTCCTTTGAAGCCAATGTTAACTGATCTATATGTGTTTACATTACAAAGGGAAGTGAAAGCATCTTGCAAGAATCTGCCTGCCTGCCCAATATTGTCAAACATCGAACTAGGAGGACGAAATGGATTTTGCAGAGAAGACATTCCATGCAGATAAGTTATTCTTAAAATTATTGAAAATTTTAATTAAATATTCTTTGGAATTTTGAAGCGGTACAATGGCGAAATTTTCCTTGTAAATAGTATGATGGACTAGCTGATTATTTTGTTTTTCTGAGAACATCAACTGCTATGGTAGTTAGTCCCAGAAGTATAGTGAATGGTTTTATCACAGGCGGTGGTGGTGTTCCTTCCCACTGGATGGTGAGGTCTGGCGCTGACCAACAAGTCGGCTTGTTTTTTTTCCCCATCAAGTTGACTCCCACTAACAGAGCACCACTTTAGATGGGGCAAGTTCCGGACTAGCCTCCCGACATGTGTGGTATGAGATGCACGGTGCATGGAAGTGCAAGCGAGTGTAAGTAAGGGGCGCTGTCTATGGAATGTTTGTTAGCAAAATAAATACGTTTTGGTGTACATTATTTTTTCTTCAAAATGAAACATAATACATTTACTTGAGTTTAAAATATTTATATTAACAAGAAAATAAACTAGCATGTATGATTCTCAACGAAATAGACTTTACATAAGCCAACATCACATTTTCTGAACTGTATTCGAGCTTTAGTACTGCAGTTGGAACCTGCACATCTTCATCTTCTCATCTGAAATTTTTAGTATCTAATGATTCTGACAGTCAAAACGTATGTCGTATCTGTTTATTAGTGTAGGCTTTTAGCCTACTCCTTTTAGTGGCCCAGAATAATTTTTGAGATACACTTGCACTAGTTCTCTATGACAATTCAGATGGGCGATTGACTGAGAATTGGACGAGGTACTTGAATGTGTATGAAACACTGTCTCACAACACCACCCTCTCTACAGTGGAGTACCCCCGAGTACTGTGTTAGGGCCAATTCTCTTTATTTTATACACAAATGACCTCCATTATCTGCTCTTGTTCAATGGGTTATTTTTCTTGATGATACTAAGCTAATGGGCAACCTCAACATTACTAATCTTTAACATGATCACCTTACTACCTGGATGAGAGACTGGCTGCTGAGTGTGAATGGCAATAAATGTGCGATACTCGTTGGAAAAGAAAAATCCTCAAAAAAACTTAATTCATAAATGACAATGATATCCCAGTAAAATTAAACAGACCCTGAGTGACTACTTTTTCTGATCTGAAATCGAATTCACACAAACAAATAATGAGAAAAGACAATACTCTCTACGATCTGAAAACCCTACCAAAATACCCCTCTTGACTACTTAAACAAGGCCAATATCACTTATATCCATCCATGTTAAAAAGTATGCACACACTATTGGGTCACCCTAGTTTTGCATGGATGTTGAGCTTCTGGAAAAAAGTTCAGAGAAAAGCTTCTAAACTACCACTAATATTGAGGCATTTGAGATAAGAGAGACTCCAGCCACTTAATCTCCAATCATAATGTGGCAGGAAAATACATGGAGATCTCACTGAAACATTTAAAATAACTACTGGACTTTCACGTTCAAACAAACTTCCCCAAATGTACCAGAATAATCCAAACCTTCACTTGAGAGCACATGTACTAAAACTGAACAGAGAGAAAACTGAAAAAACCTGCAAAACACATTCTGTTCCAAGATCCACAGTGTCAAAAGTCAGTGTCAAAAAGTGTGCCGAGAATACCTAATTTCAGGCATAACCTCTCACCACAGACAATGCAGTGGCCGACAACCTACTCTTAATGATCGAGAGCAGCAGCGTTTACATAGTTGTCAGTGATAACATACAAGCAACATCGTGTGGAAAACAACACCACAGAAATCAATGTGGGACAAAAGGGGCGGGCAAAAGGAGATCCAACACAATATTAGGAGGTATTTCATGACTTTTCTCACCTCAGTGTATGTTTGCGGCAGTAAACGTACTGGCGGCAGTAAAAGGGTGGTGAAGTTATACCTTGGTTTTGTTATTTTACAATCTTGAGATGTTCGTCTCGCAACCCATCTGTCGTCTGCTCCATCGTAAGGCTTATGCATCTGTTCTCCGCTACAGCCGTCACCATAAAAAGGACGATATTTCACTAGTCACTTGGCTTACTGTACAGTTGTTTTCAAACGATAAAGCTGAACTAGTCGGCAAATATTTTCTTTTCGCGCTCTACCCTAGTGCAAATTCGCGTGGAATAGCGTTTGCACTGTGTTTCCCTTTTGAATTTCTCTGAAATCAGCGCATCGGATTTAAGCAATATTGGCTATCATATTTTCTCGGCCTTCTAATTATTATGGTAATCTCTAGGTGATGGTATAATGACATTCTGTATATCTGCAGGAGACAAGTGCGGTCAGCACCCCCCACAAGTAGCACTAAGAGTGAGGAGATTTAATGAAGCTGTCGATCGGGATTATAAAGTCTGAATTTGGATAGGCCACATTGGGGCTCTCTAAAATATAAGAAATTTATTTTCCACGTATGGGAGCTTTTCATATTCAAGGGTGCCCTGGATTACTGTGTAGGTGGTAAATCCTGTAAAAGTGCACAGCTTACTTTATTCTAAAGAATTTCAGGACAATAGATAGTTTCAAAGTAGCCTGATGGAGATAGCAACATTGAAGTTCTCCCTTTGGTCACCAGAGAAATCCAGCGACGACTTACCTTCTATTCTTTCACTTTTTCACCTTACTACGTATGTAATAAACAGAAAGTACTGCAACGCTGCTGTACTGTCACCTGTTTCGTCATTGGACTGATACCTTTCTCAGCTAAATGGTAAAAGCTGCTTGGAAATACTTTTTCAGGTTCATATAAAAGCCGTTACAAATAATGTGAGAACGTTTGTGCTGTTTATAGCATCACTAGTTTCAGCTGTGTCTTCCATTAAAATGTGCAGATTTCTATTCAACTATTCAGGGATATGTGATTCGGAAGATCATCTTATTTGGCACTTTCCACCCCATAGAGGCTCAACAAGTGACTTGGGCTTCGATCTCCCCGGAGTAACTTCTAGAAGGGAGGATGAGGTTGCAACCGATTTCTCTTTTCTGGTGTGGCTCAGGTGGGAACTGATTCTGCTAAGAAGTCCTTTTCATCCTGTTCATTTAGGTGGTATATTTGCTGCCTGTGCGCAGGTCACCTGGGGAGACCTGGCAAACTGCAATGTAAACAAGGGTTTGTAGTTCTCGGTTTGACAGCTCGTAATCGTCTTCGGCTATCCCGCAATACCTGCGAAACTATTGGTTCAATCTATGGGATTTCGTAGGCAGTAGTGCTGTACTGTGCAAGTGCAATTCTGGCACTTTAGGCAATGTAGAGAGTTCGGCACATATTATCGGGTGCGAAGATGATAAAATACACAGATTTTCTCAAGCATGAAGGGGTGCAATACACATTTGTGACATTTTTCACCTTTAGGGCTTTTCATCAATCAAATTCTCTATAAAAATTAAATACACTATTTTTGTTTTATTACCAAGAATTTATGAAATCAGTTTTAACTATTTCAGAACTTTCTATGGTTCATAGGAAAAAAGAAAGGTAAAACAATAAGTCTATTATAACAAGACAGGGGTCTTAAATTTGGAAAACCTCAGTTTTTCCTGGTCCCAAACAAGTTTATTCAGTTTCATCAATCATTTACTTTTTGCATGAAACAATAGATATATTGTTAAAATTATAATAAAGTGAGACATCCCGGACAAACCATAAATTACCCAAAAATTACGATAAAGAAATCTGTCTGGGCATCGACAACAGTGTCAGATGTCAGTGGCTGTTGGTTTTGAGCAATATCCAAAAATAGTTACTTGAAATGTTAATATCATGAGAAATTTTGTTGAAATCATTGAGGTTGTTGAAAAAATATATTGATGAGAAGGAAAAATTGAACACAAAACATCGATGTTAATATATCAATGTTTCTGGTCGAAAAGATCGATATTTCAAAAACATTATGTTTATTGCCAACCTGGGGGGATTGCATTACCTTTAGGTGAGAATTCTAAGTTAAACTTCATAAGAATAAGAATATTTTTGTTGATGCTGATTTTTTAATCCTTCAACACAGGTGTGGTAGCATTCCAACACAGGTTAAGAGAAAGGGGTGGTACGATAGTATGTAGCAAAGCATAGTGCGCTGCTAAAGTGACCTCCACACGACATCCCACCACACAGAGAAAAGCCGTACATCTAGGTACAGCTCCCCATGAATAGAAGTGGACAAGCGTACTATCTGAAGATAGTATGGTGCTCTGAATATTTAATATTGTTGGTAAAAACTATTATTTGTGAAAAAATACAATAAATGTTTCTAAAGACGCCCAACACTGCATCACTTCTTTGACTGAGATAATTTCTTTTGATTTAGTATACATATCACCAGTTTCTTGGTGAGAATGACAAAGTTCTAAACTAAGTATTGGAAAAGCATTTTAATTTTAATTATCCTCTCAAAAATCAGTATTGGTTTAGATGTCCCTAATTACTTATTTCAAAGGTATGTGTTCTATATAATTATTTTTTTTTAACATTAGTTGGATTCGTCAATTTATCTCATTTTCTGAGAAAAGTGGACTTGAATACTTTTACCAAGAAACTGACAAGTTATGAAAGAAAAGCAAAAAACCAAACATATCAACAAATTTTAATGTTGGAATAATGTGGGTTAACACATTCAGGTCACTGTCCGTAGAATCTACGGCCGCTGATAGGGCCCCTTAAATTTCCACGCCCATAGAGTCTACACGCACGCGATTCATACTACACAATTGATTGACGTCGTAGGCTTCCGCGGCCAGAGTCATGTGCGTGATCTTGGCTGTCCGGGTGACGCGTCGAAGGCTGTGTTGCCGACGTGTCGACCATCTTGTCTTGGTCTTCCTCAGGGCTGGTAACCTTCCTCAGGCTGGTACCAGCCCTGAGGAAGACCACGACACGTCGGCAACACAGCCTTCGACGCGGCGTCACCCGGACAGCCGAGATCACGTGCATATTTGATTATTTACACCATTTTTCCGATCGTTGGCTCTTCATGGAGGTTTCTACACCAATGAAGTACCAAATACACCGCTAAATTTTGCTTTCATTTAATTGGTAATAAATAATTTTAGAATACACTGATGGTCATGCCCACTGTAGTGACACTCAAGAAGTGCTGTTCAAAATTACCATACTGAAGCCAATTAGTGAGAATAAAAAACCTTTTCTTTATTATTGCAATAGACACTCAAATAATGTTAGGTTTAAAGTTCTAATATTAACAGAATTTGTAAGAATTTATTTAAAATCAAAATGTTAAAAAATTTTGGGGTCTCAATTTTTTATGTTATTTCTATCTTTTAAATAATTAATGTAAACATAAAACTTGGAACAGCTTATAAAAGTACAAGATTGTTGCTTAAAAATAAAAAAAAGAATCCTGCGTCTAAATATTGGTTTAAAAGATGTGACCCTTCAAATATATTCCAAACTCGTACGACTTGTGATGGAAAAAAGTGGGGCAGAGGTTACGACCTCAATATATTAAGCAATTTTTTCATGGATTTTGTGATCACTAGATTACCATTAACAGAATCATTATCAGATTTCCATGACATATCTTCACAAGATTACCAGATTCCATTTTAAATATTTATAATATTTCATTTCACATCCAAAATATAGATTATTTAATATATAGTTAAATATTTTAAACCATACCTGCAACTGGAGGTTGAACAACACGTTGCCTATAAAAAAGTGATTTCAAGTCTGCCAATAAACGTTCATTTTCAGCATACTGAGATCGTACTCGCTCCTCCAATGCCTCCAGATGACCCTCCACACGAGAAGCCTAGAAATTTCAAGTTAAATTTTAAAAAATTAACTGCACTACAATAATATTTTCATTTCTTTTCAAAAACAATAATAGTTTTCACTTTTTGTACATCATTCAAATTGTCTGAAAATAACTAAATGGTTAACTGGAAGAAGAACATAACACAGAAAACTCTGGGGTATTTAAGGCCTCTCTCCTACCCCCCCCCCCATTTAAAAAAAAAACCTGAGATATGGATGATTGACCAAAAACGCATCAAAATACCTTTTAATGGGAGTAACAACACACCATTTTGATAGTAATTTAAAATGCCACCAAAACTCCTTCAGAACTATTTTACATAAGTAGCCATTAATCATGGTAAGGCCTTCTTCCTGCCTTCTTTAACAGAAAGGATAGACAACAAAGAGAAACTTGAATGATAACCAAGACGGCAACACATGAACCAGCCAATCTTTTTTATAAAATTGGAACCTTTTAATACTTTTAGCAATCAAATTTATCAAGCTCTTTATATGGTCCTAAAAGTCATTTAACAAATTACCAAAAGGACAACAATCATCGTTACCAACAATGGTGTAGAATACCATACAATAAGCTCAAATTACTTGCATCTCAAGAAAGATTTTTCAAAGAACGTACTCCAAATGTCTTGATTGATTGGAAAACCAACACAACTTACAGAAGGCATTCAAAATGGCAGTAGAAAGCCAAGTGAGAAGAGTTGAAAACAACTGTGAGGAGGAAAACTGGAGATTTTAAGAGGAAGCCTTCAATGGGTAGGAGAAGTGAGCAAATCACAACATAAAAATAAAGTGGACTGCATGGTTATCAAGCATTTGTGATGATGGTGGAAGATGAAGGAATTAAGAAAGGAATTAGGATCATGAGAGAAAAATATGAATGCCAAATATATGAGATTTCCTGTTATTAATGATTATCAATTGTGATGAAAAGTTGAATATCTCGTTTATTACACATATTCACAGTTTACCAAGCCAGTAAATTTCATAACCAATGAAATTGGTTGTAATTCCACCTGATGATGTGGATAAATCAATCCACAAAATATTGTGGTGCTGTGAAAATTGTGAACATGTAGTGAATGAGATTTCAACTTATCAGTATAATTGATTGTCATTAATAATAAACAACCACTTCATATAAATATCATCAATCAGAGCAGTGACATTTAAACATTAATGCCAACTGTTTTCTTTGACGGGATTCCTCATGCCAACATAATTGGGTACTTGCCTCATCCCCTTTTGTAACAGGTCGATGTAAGAACAGGTAATAAGTGGCTGCAGCCCACAAGCAAAGTGATGTAAATACAAGCCCCAGGAAGTGGTTCCTCCGCATGGCCAAAAACTGCTCACATCCTCTGGAGATTTCATCATACAAAGTTAAAACATTTGAAATAAATGCACACATCAAGCAATGCATACAGCAAAAACAATAATATTAGTCAATTTATATAAAAAATGGATTATCTAAAAGGTATTACAGGAGACTTTACAACATAAATCCTAACAACAATTTTAAAGTTGTCAAAATTAGACAATTTCATTTACAATACTGTTGTACAATACTCATATAAAACATAGGCATATCACGGATGCAAAAAGAAGAAAAAACAAACAAACCACTTAGATACTAGCTGTTTAGAGAAACCAATGGCTTATCCCAAAATAATTAACTGTATATCATAACAAGCAGACACATGACTACATAGTAAAAAGGATAGCAAATTTTAACTGGACACCAAGTTTAGCGTCACTTCAAAAAGACAAGTCTCAATATACTATGTAATGTTGATAACGCACAACAAAAAACCATTACTGGCAGTACCATACGCAACTTAATCTTGACAACACTGCTACCATTTGTTACTAGTGGCAAAAGCTTTTATCTTCAATTTACTTAAAGTGCTTTCAATTCACATCAAGTGCCTGAGCCTCATTCAACAAAAGGACATTCAGATATCAATTACCTTCTGGAGGCACACTATTCTCGCTTGGGCATGTTGCACTTGACAGAAAACTGCACAAAATTTAACATCAGAAAGACCTTTAAGAAGCAGGAAATTAAATCCTTTTTGCTACACAAAATGCTTAAAGGAGACCACAAAAACAATCAAACATTCTATCATTTCTTTGGAATTACTTCAATGAAAATAATCTGTCACATTCCACTAATCCCCACCAAATATTCTGCAATATGAGGCAGTTAACGCACTGTCATCGACGCGATGAATAATTTCACCTAGTTGTCATTTTACGGTCAACTTACTTTATAGGTTATGGTGTTTTTCCCTAAATTATGACACGACAGTCGTTCAGCAGCAACATTCACTTAAGGCTTCTTGGAACAATAATTCAATCGTATTGATAACGTACTTCAAATAAATTTCGAGCCCACATTCTGCATAAATGCAGTTCTCTCTTCCATAAAACACCGACGTAAACTTACAATTATTTGACGTGACAAGTTTCGGGGATTCGTAGTCAACATATTTAAGTTATTTCATCGCGTTTTCCATAACAAATCATATGCTATTGGCACAAATTTTGGGATGAAATGTGTCGTATATAGTTTCTTGATTATTTTCAAATGACGTTCCCTGATGTACGGCCACATAAACACACGTCCACCAAACAGCATTGAAAACGTTCTCACTGTCGGTAATCACGATACGGGTCAGCTGGTGTGGCATTGCGGGATAGGCTGTCAGTCCAAGCAATAAAAAAGTTGACGTTGCAAGATAACACTAGCTGATGAATGTAATGAGTGTCTGCGTACTTCAAACGGCCAGCTGCCATTCTTGTGATTGCAGAGCTATCTGATTATACCAAAATTGTGTGTAGGTACTTAAATTGAAATGTAAATTAACAAATGAATAACGCTTCTAAAGATCACGCAAGGCGGACATTCAAAATTTTGGCAGAACGAACATTAGGATTTACTCAACACCAGGTGCATTTGGGGGCAAGAATTATTGAGGCATTTTTTGAAATAGAAAAGGTGAAAAATTGAGGAGGAAGAAATATCTTAAAATTACTGTGATAATACTTTAAATATTTTTGCAATAAAACATCAGTAAAAAATACGTTACATGCCCTTGTAATTTCTTATCAAGAGTTGTCAAAACCGTCTTCGCTATCTTTGTTCGTAATTCTACTGAGAAAGGTACTACATCAGCACTGGGGGAGAGGGGTTCGTGCTCCCACAGAAAATTTCGTGAAGGATCCCTTTGTCCTACCAAATAAAGCATATTTTATTTCCGTAAATACGATCAATTCCTGATTGCCCCATCCCCATTTAAGCTGGCAATTTGAAGAATTGATATATGACATTTGAGGAAGAAGCCCTCCAAACCATGACATTCTGTAACATGGTTCAACATAAAAACAATTGTATTTACAGGACGGCTACTTTCTGAGAAATCGGAAAAAAGTCATGGAATTCCATTGGACAGGAAACGTCAGAGAAAAAATAGAGAGAGAAAGAGAGCGAGCGAAAGGAAGAGAGAGCGAGAGGGAGTGGGAGAGTGAGTGCGAAAGGGAGAGAGAGCGAGAGGGAAAGGGAGAGCGAGGGAGAAAGAGCGCGAGGGAGAGAGAGCGAGAGGGAAGAGAGAGAACGAGAGGGAAAGGGAGAGGGATAAAGAGCGCGCGAGAGGGAGAGAATGAGCGAGAGGGAGTGAGATATTTGTTGCTGTTTTCCATTTGAATTTGATGACAAAGACAGTCTTACACTCTTCCTCATCTATCAACCTTCTCGGAACCTTTCTATCGAAATCACCAGGGTCCGTAGGACTCTACAACGCAACTGTCCTATTGACAGCACGTGACGTAAGCGAGGCAGGCCAGGAGGCACTCAGTCCCCTAGACGAAGAATAACATAAGTCGATCGAGACTGATCTGCCCGGTTGTGGCGGATCAGTTTGCGACACGGCTCTGGCGGCGTCGTTAGCCAAATCGTTTAACTACGCTCCGTGAATTCACGGAAGATAAGAAAATTGAGACACCACGAATTCCTGGTCGAGTGACTGTCTGGAAACCCTGGTTACTAACGACACCGAGTCCCTGGTCAAAGGGAGAACAGTCATTGACGTGACAAGACAAAAACGTTATGATGATTTTAAATATAATTTAATAGTAATCTTTTCAAAAACTGTTCAATTTTTTTTCTTTAAATTTTACCATCACGTGAATTTAAGACCGGTAGAAAATTATACCATTTTGGCAAACGCTGTGCTTTTGAAAATTGCAGAACGTTAAAATTTTAAAACTAAAAATATGAAAATGGAGATTTTTGTCGTAAAGTAATCTGTCGTAAAAATAAGATCTTTTAAAAAGGCCATCTACAATTTTTTGAAAAAACAACAGTATTTCCGAGTAATTTCTTCTTGAAGTTAATACAAATGATTTAAAAAATTATTTTAAAAAATTTCAATTCTTTTCTCTAATTTTTTCACGAATAAAAAATGTGACGCTTAAAAGAAAGCAGCAGGTCTCATTTTCGTTGAACACTTAAGTTTTGAAAACTGCAAAAGTTAGAAATAATGCTAGAAAGTGTGTGTTGTTCTGTATAGCTTTTCTAGTTTTTTAAAAATAATTTCATCTAATGAAAAGGTTGAAGGTACTTTTGTTGACTGTTGCTGTGACTTTGTTAATATCGTTATTTTTGTCGTAATACTGCAATTGTATTCTCGGCCGAAGATACTTCTTTTAATATGTGATCCATGAATTAATCAGCAATAATAATAAAAAAATATAAAACAACGTATATCAATATGATGTGCATGATCAATGCATTGTTATAGATATGTTAAAATTTGATTCCATTTTCAAACAAGTTTGTGAAGCAACCATTAATGGGAGCGATATCAATGACAATCAAAAATTCTATAAAAAAACAAATTAATAAATAAACATGCATGTATGATGTAAATTATTAATTTACATTTGTACATTTTATTACATGCTGAAAGGCGCCTTGGCGTCTCCGACAAATAAGCACTTCGAGGGGAAGATCAAAAGTTATGTTTTAAGCTATTTTAGGTCAATTTTTGTTTCTCGTATACGTACGAATATACGGAGTAAAAAGTGGCGATTTGTACTATACCAGACTGAGGATTACTGCTCCATCGATTGACGGAAATGTAACTTTCAAACATCATAAATAATGTATTGAATACCAATTAAGAAACGCGCGAAATATATATAAAATTAGGTTGCACCTAGTGTCACACGAAGACAGAAAATTGGTATTCCCTTTGGACGCCTTGCCGCACTTTGCGACCAGAGCCCCCTCTGAGCCGTAAGCAGGTGGCTGGTTGCCGTACGAAAACCACCAAGGTCCTATATTGTAGCATAGCGTCAAAGAGAAAACACTAAGAGCTTGAGTGAATGCATTGCCTAGGAGAGCACCAGACGCCTGAGAGAGCGCTCGTTAGACGCTCTTTGATTTCAAAATGATTCATACATGGATATTGTCATTCAATATTGAAGATATTGCAGCAACATCGATATTTAAGGTAGAAAAAAAGTATTGCAAGCCCAGGAAGGGCCCAAGCAATCAAGTAGGCGATAAGGGACGTTAGGAATGGAGGGGGGTCTTAAAATCCGTGATTAACATTTTACGGATGACTGACGCCCGGTGACGTAATGGCAGCGTGCCGAAATGGCCCGGTCGCGCCATCTACTTATGTCCCCTGCGGGACTTAAGTATTCGTATATTATAAGCGGGATCTAGACGGGACTTAAGTATTCCACGGCGTTCCACTAGTTCGTCCTTTAAGCAATTAGACCAATTTGAGCGGGGACGGATTGTCGACTTGCGCGAAGACGGGTGGTCCTTGCGGCGCATTGCTGATCACGTGATTCGACGTGCTGCGGTGCTGGCGACGAGTAGACGAGCATTCCTACAGTCGTAGACCCAGTTCGGGGCGACCGCGGAGCACTAACTAACGTCAAGATCGACGCATCTTGAGAGCGGCGTTGGCAGACCGTAGGGCCACCCGCGCCGAGATACAGGCACATGTGGTCCCCAATGTGTCTCCAAGCACCGTTGGGAACCGGTTACTGGCTGCAGGATTACAATCAAGCATACCGGCAGCCCGACTGCAACTCACACCAAACCATCGTCGGGCACGTCTGGCGTGGTGCAATGTGCGGGTCAGCTGGGAGTCGGAATGGCGTGCAGTTTTGTTCAGTGATGAGAGGCGCTTCTTCGTGCACGCCAATGATGGTCGTGTGCGTGTGCGGCGTCACAAAGGCGAGGATGTTTGTCCACGTCACGTAGGGTCCACCCTGGTAGTCATGGAGTAGGGTGCCATCAGCTACAACGCACGTTCGTCTGGTGTTCGTGGAGGGATCATTTATCATTGGCCATTGATACCTTTCTTGCAACGGGAGGGTTGTGCACTGTTCCAACAGGGCAATGCTCGCGCTACGCAACATTGCGACTCTCTGCGATTTTTGTCAACTGCCCTGGGATGTTTGCGAGGATGCTTGCAACGGGAGGGTTGTGCACTGTTCCAACAGGGCAATGCTCGCGCTACGCAACATTGCGACTCTCTGCGATTTTTGTCAACTGCCCTGGCCGGCACGTTCGCCAGATTTGTCCCCGATCGAGCATGTGTGGAACATGATGGGCCAATGTTTGACCCGTGCTACAACTCCCCCAACAACTCTGCCTGCTCTGCGGAGGCGTGGAACAGTGTACCGCAGGACACTATTCGCCACCTGTACGATGAGATACCAGCCCGAATCAGGGCTTGTCGTACTGCCCGCGGCGGGTACACACAGTATTGACGGGGCGATTCCGGTCCAGGACTCTGTTGCTAGACGTGCGAGTCTCACATGGCTCTGCTCATGTAATCTTGTGTAGAATTATGTCTGTATGTGCTGTATCTGCACGGAGGAATAATCTGAACGATGCAAACGGGGTGTTGCAATACGTCTTTCCGCCAGTGTATATATATACTCGTAAATATAGTAACGCGACCACCCACGAGTCATGCTTTTCACCGCACAGAAAATAATTTTGCTTTTCATTGGATATTGTGCTCATGAAACCCGCTAGGAATTGTGGACTTTGCGTGTACGGAGCACTTAAGGTAGTATGTTTGTTAGATCGACCACGGTGAAGTGCCCCCCAAAAAGTAAAAAGAAAGCAATATATCCGTTCTTCAAGATAGTAAGAAAAAAATTGGCACTTACCGGCCTATTTGTTTAATGAAAGAAGTTTAAATTAGTACACGTTCTTATGGGAAAACGTTCGCGGGCATAGGTCTGTAAGTTATTAAGGAAGTTATGTGGTGAAAGTACTTTTTTCTTTTATTCGGTACGTAGTAGGGTAACGTGGGGCAAGTGTTCACACTTTGTATAAGAAGTTAGTTTCCAATCAAGTAATTGGAATATTCATTTGGTTTTTACACAAGCTATGCTTAATGTATGAAGAATAAATTGCCCAAACAAGAATGATGTATCTTTAAATTTGATGCCTAAAAAACATTAAAGAAAGTGCGGGATAAAAGTCTCAAACAAAAGAGGCAAAAGTCCGAATGTAGAAAACATCTAAACTTCCTTAGAAATCAATTAACTGAGGTGAAGGTCTCGTACGCATTAAGCTAATATAAGATCAACTTTATTAGTAAATTATTAAATCGGATACATAGATTCTAAAAGGTCATAAAAAGTCTTCAAATGCAAATTATACGCTGATAAGAAATTAAATCTCATAATAAAGTCAAGGTATACACTGTATACATTAACTCTCACACAAATCACACTGAAATTGCCCTCGCTCATAGGAAGTATATTTTTTATGCCACCACTCTTTAGACGAATCATATTGGATCCAGTCTTTAGCTGGAGGGTCCTCGAATTCCATTTCGAAAGCAGGGCATAGCACTATCGAAGCATTTTCAGTGGCAACTCGTTTATTATTCTTTTCCTTTCCCTATTATTTGTGGAGTTACAAAGCGATTTATTATTAGTATTTTCGGGCTGCTAGTTCTCCAGTGCAGTTTTGTGAGGTGACGATGCCAGTATGGGTACTTCTTTTCTCGCCGCGTTTGTTTTCTATTCAATCCTATATTTCGGATGGGCATAATGTCCGATGAAGAGTAATGTTGTTTATTGCGCTTCTCTGAAGTTTCACAATTTGGAGATTCCGGTTCCTTAGGGAGTATTGTGACCTTGCTCATTATAGATGACGATGGCTCCGGTGAGTGATTTACATTTTGATCACATGGCTATCTACTTCCGAATCTTCTTTATTTAATGACATCTGTCAGAGTAGAGGGAGAACGGGTCTCTGGTCTGTGACGTGGGAAGGAAGGAAGACTTTCTTCCCAAATGTAAATTTGTCAATGGGTACAATACCACATTCCATACTTCAAAATCCACTTTTCATTCGTACAATTCTGTCATTCGTACGATTTACCAAAACTTCTGTTAACTGGAATTGGTTGATGACCCTGGATAAATTTCAACATGCGCTATGATTGACGAATGCTGACCTTTGCCTCAATCGTCAAAATAATATCTTTTAATTTGTGCGTTGTGTAGGTCACATTTCTCATATCCATTCTCTTATTTGTAGATTTTAATTGCTGTGCTATTAACGGCGGAGACATATTTACAATATCTTGCAAAATTACACCAAATAAGTTGAAATTATGTTTCACCTTTATCACAGCAGTATTTGCACTGGAACAACCAAACTCTCCTCACAGTATATCAGCCATGACACCATTCAATTTATATAGCAGAAGTGGCAACTTCACTTCTCGAAAACAGTAATTACGCTAATCGGACTCTCACCCCATGCGGACTTTTGCTCCCATGCTACTCTATTTTTTAGGAATCAGATGGTATTAAATGTAACATACTTCACCAGGCATTCTGAGGAGTAATTTATACAAAAAAACTACTGCAAAATTCATCGCAACCGAAAGTACCGGCCTGGTACTGGTTCTCGGTCTAGATGTTATGCTGTACAAATCATGCTGTTGTCAGCACTGTTTCTCGTGGGGTACAAGATAAAACCATCCTAACTTAAAAGTTTGTACCACACACAACCACAAACTAATTGACGATAATTCACTTTCAACATAAACAATATGGACTAATATTCAACGCACAAAGGAAGAAAATTACGGGCGTCGAAGTCAACCTAACCTATATTCGGTATTGCCGATTTATGAAAATGAAAAATCTAGCGAGAGAATAAATTTATTAGTAAATATAATTTTCGTGGAACAACTATTCTATATTTTTTTCTTTTACTATTTGCAAATAATTATTTAAACGCTCTGTTCACGTTTACAATCAGGTATTGTTAATCTGCACATGTAATAAATGGTCGAGTGTTTGACAAACGACTGGAAAGAACATAACGAAGTGCAGGAATGCGAGGGGGTGCACCCTCGCAGTTCAAGGGTCAGATCTTGCCCTCTGGGCCTGAGTAGGCCCAGCCGGAAGCAGCCAGAGCACGGCTGTGCCGCCGTGCGCCATGGCGGAACAGTCCCCTCGGCTACTGACGTCGCCGCAGCAACCACCAACACCGCCACCACTGCCAAAACTATGTGTGCGGCGAGTTGATGACGGAACCTCCTGGAGCAGTTCATCATCACCTGCGGAAATGCTACCACAAGTGAGGTAACAGATCGCAAGGAACTCGAAGAAATACCTTGGCAGGTCATAATCTCCTTCGCCAGGGAGCGCGTTGTCGAATTACGAGACTTCTGACGTTTCAGACAAAACGTATGTATTTTTGTCCGTAGAATCCGAATCTGAAATAAAAAATGGGGGTTCCTATTTAAGATTTCAATGTTGCCCACCACCCCCACCCACTGGGGGCAGGGGGTGCTGATTTTAGCATAGAATGATTTCCCCTTCAAAACTGTTAAGATTTGGTTTCGGATCAATTTTTCGTTCATCGCGTATTTTGTGAGTTATTTCAAGTTGTCAAGTTAAATGGGACATCCTGTATAATAATGTGAACAAATCGTCGCTAATGTAAATATTAACGACGTGAGAAACAAGTATTTTTTTGTATTTTTTTGAAAAAACAACAACAAAAGAATAGAGAAAACTGATGTACATGTCATCTCATAGAGTACATTTAGCTCTATCCCTACCAAAAGTTTAAAGAAAAAAATTGGAGCCATTTTTGAGAATATCATGTTTCTGTTATTTTGTAAAATTGCACATATTACACACATAATAATTCGCGAAAACTACTAAAATGTTAACAATGGATGGATATGGAGAACAAATTCTATTTGAAGGAAAAATCTGTATCTTCAATTCAATAGTTGTAGGGAGACGCCCGAAAAATTTTGAAATTTTCGAAAATTCAGAGTTAATCATGAAAATTAGACATATGCCAACTACATAAGTGTATTATTTCAAGAAATGTAAACAAAAGAATTGGAGAACACTTCACCCCCGTCAGCAACGCCACCGATGATGCCTCCCACAGTTGCAGGCGAAACGTATGGGCCAGTCTCCGTTAGACCACGGCCTACAAACCCGGAAACGTTTAACCTGGAGACATGTTGACAAAAACGTTGAATGCAACAATTTCACTAGCCGACTCATATTAGGGGCCACAACGAAACACTAAGTTCTCCCACTAGCATCATGGTATGCCCAGGAGCGATAAAGAGACACAAGGCTCACAACAAAATATTTAACCGACTACAAGATAGTCATTCTACTGCTTCCAAAGGCCTGGCTACAACACACACAATTCTTCAATATCTCAAACTTTATGGCATACCGATCTTACATCCTAGGAGAAGGTACTGCAGTATTATCAGAAAGACAATACGACACTTCCACTTACTCATATCCCCAACACAAGACAATTCAAGTTTGAAAATATCACAGTACACAAAGATAACTAATTCATATTATTACTTTCTCGCCTTTACTTTGTATGAAGAGAAAATATTGTACTAGTGCGCTGGAAAACGGGAAAATGTCGACAGAAAAACCCTTATTGCCAGGCCTCGGTACCGAAAAAGTGAATAATCTTATTCAAATATACTTTTGTTAATTACTTTAACATGTTGTGTAGTAAGAATCCATGTTTTGTGGGTCCTTGATACCGAAAAATTGATTGGCCAACGCTAGCGCCTAAATCGTTCAAACGCTTCTTTTCCAAACGTGATATTCCCCGATTGATTTAAATAAACTCAAGAGTCTTTGAGTTTGAAAAGGATATTTTGATTGCGAGGGATAATTTACATAAAGCCTCGACAGAAATTTGAAAAATTTTCCAAAATTGTTCAATTTTGTGAAATTAAACTTTGTCCTCGGATAGCAAACATTGAAAAAGTGTGGCGTCATATCTGTCGCCAGTACAAACGTATTATATTAGCCATGTGGACAGCCCTGGCGGAAGTGACGCGGGGCTGCACAAAGGTATGCCGTGTCGTGAATGCAGGTTTGGGAACCCCAAAGCCGGCGGAGGAGCGCTGGCGGGCACTGCGGGTGACGCGCTTCCGTCAACCTGCCACAGGGTATATAAGCAGAATTCGACTTGAAAGCAGCCTTCTATTCTTATGATTCTTCAGAGGTGAGCGCGTCGGTAGGGCGTCGTGAGGGTTGTGCGCGGCGTTGCATGGTAATGCATAGGCTACCGAGGCGGGGAATCGAAGCCGGCGTGCTACGTCGTGACAGCAGGTGCGGCATACTCGCATGTATGCTCGCGTAAGGTACTGGTGCATCACACCGGGGATGGTAATTAATTATCGGGCCAGCGGTGGTGGTAACCAGGGAAAGTTCCTTCTTGTAACGGTTAACTTCAATTGTAAATATTGTATATAGTGTTATGGTGTCGGAATATCTTATTTCTAATAAATACTAAATATTTACAAGCCGTTCACGTCTGTAATTATTTGCCCCGGCAAAGACGCCACAGACGTAGGAGGGATAGAATGGTGGCAGCGGTAAACGAACTACCACGCACGTAGAATGGTGCCAGCGGTAAACGAACTACCACGCACGTGTAGTGTATGCAGCGGATAACGAACTACCACGTAGGTGTAGAATGGTGGCAGCAGTTCAAGAACTACCACGTAGTATAGTGTAGGCAGCGGTTCAGAAACTACCACGCAAGTGTAGTGTATGTAGCGGTTCAAGCACGCAGTTTATGGTTAGTAAACGACCACGCAGTTGTGTATGTGCGGTGTTTGTCTGTGGTAGGCAGCATCACACGGAAGCACGCCAGGAACGGCAGGTAGAATAATTACGCCAGTAAGGGGCTTCATCCGTCCATGGGTAATTAGTGAGCGTAGAAGGGATAGAATTCTGCGGTTCACGTTCTAGGTTCGGTCGGTAGTGTAGCAACAGCTATAGAAACGAACAAAACACCCAGCAGGTAGGGCGCTTAGTACCAGCGGGACAGTCATCCAGAACAGCGGATCGTGCACGCGGAAGTGAAAGTAAATTTGGCCGCAGGTATCCGCCGGAGAAAGATTAAATAGTGGGCGAGCGAGCAAGACTGAGCCAGGGAACAGTTTCGACGTACAAATATTCATAGTGCGCGAAATTAAGTAAAACGCGAACGAAAACGTGCGAGGACATCGGCGGGGCGAAACTTCAAGAAGAAGGACGGGAAGGAAGGACGGGAAGGAAGGACGAGTTGCAGCCAATCCATCCATCTCATCACGACATCCGTCAGCGCCGAACGTGCACGCATAAGCAGCAGGAAGCAGCCACGTGCAAGCAGTGGAAGCTGAGGGTAAGTGTGTTCTTTTGCAACGCGTAGGGCACTGTTCGAAAGCAATGGCGCATTTACTGAGATTCCGAAAGGAGGGAATGATCCGAATCGCCAGGGATTTAGGAATAGAATTAGATGGATCGGAAACAAATCCGACTTTAAAGAAATTAATAGTAGAGCATGAGGATTATTCCGTTGAATTAACGGAGGAATTGGGGCAACAGCACGAAAGAGATAGGAAGGATAGAATGCTGGCAGAGGAAAGAGATAGGGAGGATAGGAGAATATTAGAAGAGAGGCAATATCAGTTAGAACTTGCGAGAGTGCAAAATGCCCAGACGGGCGAGACAAATTCTGAGATTCGTTCGGAAGCGCGCTCGGAACACGCGAGAGAATATATTAGAATAGGCCAAATAATTGGTAGATTTAAAGGAGAGCAGGACGACATCACTTCTTATCTGAGCGCGTTTGAAAGCCAGTGCAGGCAATTGAAAATCTGCGAAGAAGATTGGGTTGTGAATTTAATAGGATTACTTCCGCATAATGTTAACACATGGCTTACTTTAGATGAACAAGAAGAAGCGTTAGATTATGCGGAGTTGAAATTGAAATTATTAGAATTGTACCGGTTTGATGCCGAGAAATTCCGGCAACTATTTAGGAAACATAGCAAAAACGGAGCGACTTGGAGCATATTCGCGAGGGAATTGCTAAATTATGCCAGAGAGTGGGTAGCGGGACTTAAAATAAACACATTCGAGGGTTTATTGAATTTGATCGTGGCCGATCAAATGAAGCATAAAGTTCCAGGGGATATGCGGGAACACTTTGTGGATAAATGGGCCGAATTTTCGAATCCGCTTGAGTTCGCGAAAAGACTAGATGCGTACGAGAATGCGCGGCAAGGGTGGAAGAAGCCACAGTTACCATCTTTCCGGCCGGAAAGAACATTCCGGAAAGAACACGGAAACAACAGGGCACCTGTTGCTCCTCACGTGGCCCCCAAGCCGGCAGGAAGTACTAATGGATTAGAGAAACATAGCGCGAAGAAAGAATTCGAGGCACCTTATGTCCGCAAGTGTTACGAATGTCAGTCAACAACGCACTTGATTAAGAACTGTCCGCGGAAACAGGGCAATCAAGTAAATCACGTGTGTGAACCCGAGGCAAGGGAATTCTTGAGGCAGCACATTGTGACAGGGACCGTGAATGAGCAGCCAACTGAAATCTTGAGAGACACGGGCGCGTCATTTGATCTTGTATCCGCGAATCTAGTCACAGATCGTGATTATACGGGCGAATCGGTCTGGATCAAACAGCCGCTTCATTCAACTGCCATTAATTTGCCGGTGGCGGAAATTCGCCTAAATTCAGAATTAGGTAATGTAATCACTAGGGCCGCTATAGTGCCGAAGGAAAACGAACTTAGTTATTATCTATTAAGTAACAGAACGTATCAACTTCTGCAGGATATTAAACAGGGCTTAGTAGAAGAACAAACTGTGAACATGGTTATGACGCGCAGTAAGGCTGCGGCAGAAGGCAGAACAAAAGCAGATGATTCGGGGAACTCGCAGGTAAAATTGCCGGAGGCGGAAGGCGACCGCACAGAAAAGCCGGGCGAAGACGAGCATGAGCCGTCGGAGGAATTCCCGGAAATCTGTCTGTTAGCAGACGGAGAAGAATTAGAATTGGCAGTGCCGATCGCTGAAATGTTGAAGGTAAATACGGAACAATTCAGCGCGGCGCAGAAGGGAGATGAGAGTGTAAATACCTTGTTTGAAAAGTATAAGGATGTAAAAGCAGAATCGGAAAGAGATACCTATTTTGTTAGGAATTCATTATTATTTAAGAAACGGAAGAGTAAAAAGGGCGACATTTATGAAATGTTAGTTGTGCCCGGTAAATTTCGTGGGCCTATATTAAAGATTTGTCATGAAGTTGTCAGTGCTCATCTAGGAATAGCTAAATCGAAGAACAATTTGTCTAAGCATTTCTTCTGGCCAAATTGTTTTAAAGAGATGGAGCAATTTGTGCGTTCATGCGACAGCTGCCAGCGCGTAGGTCATAGTGGTGATCGGAAGAAGGCACCTTTAGTGTTGGTCCCCACTATAAGAGAGGTCTTTTCTCGATTAAATTTAGATACGATAGGCCCGTTTCAGAGAAGCAGTACCGGAAATGTCCATGTACTTACTGCTATTTGTGTTGCGTCGAGGTACCCCGAAGCAATACCGATTCCAGATCTTCAAACTCCTACTGTAATTGATGCGCTTTTGCAGTTGTTCAGCAGAACCGGTTTCCCACGGGAAATTCAAACAGATCAAGGCCCGTGCTTCAGAAGCACGCTGATGGCAGAATTCGCAAATAAATTTGGAATTAAATTGATCCATAGTTCGGTTTATCATCCGCAGACCAATCCGGTTGAGCGTGTACATAGTACTATGAATAGGCTGTTCAAAGTTCTGTGTCTTGAAGCTGGAACTGACTGGGAAAAACAGATCCCGGCCATATTGTTCGCTTTAAGAACAAGTTTTCACGAAAGTTTTGGATTCTCGCCCGCAGAATTAGTATTTGGTAGGAATTTAAGGACTCCTATTACGTTGCTTTACGAGAATCTCTCTGGAATAGAGCCGGAAAGTAGCGAAGTAACGGAGTATATATTTCGTCTGGCAAATAGATTGAAAGTAATTAGAGACGCAGCTCATGAAAAACTATCGGCACTTCAGGTGAAAAGAAAAACCTGGTATGATAAGAAAGCAGTGATTCGTACATTTAATGTAGGAGACAAAGTATTAGCGTTTACTCCGAACAAGGTACGTAAATTATCTGTGCAATGGATAGGACCGGGAGAGATTGTAGAGAAGGTGTCTGACACGAATTACGTCATTCAAATGCCGAACAAAAGTACAGGCAAGGTATATCATGTCAATATGATCAAAGCATACGTACAAAGGACAGAGTATGTCAACTTTATTGTCAATCAAGAACAGATAGGTGAATTTATGGAGGACGGAATAGAGAAATACGCCTTAAAATTAGAACCGGAGGAATTTGATGTAGAGGCAATGCTCGCAGGCACAGAAATGGAGCCGGAAGGAAGTGAAAGGCTGAGAGAACTTGTAATTGAGTTTAGGGACATCTTTTCTGATAGGCCAGGGCTCACTAAAAACGTTCAGATGGACATCGAATTGCTGGACGAAAATGCAAGGGTGAGGAGCGCTCCGTATCGCACGTCACATCGCCAAACTAAAATCCTCCAGGATGAAATCACAAAAATGCTAAGGGATGGTATCATCGAGCCTTCAGATTCTGATTTCACATCCCCCATGATTTTGGTGGAAGCACCCGGAAAAAAACCCAGGCCATGTATTGACTACCGCAAGTTTAATCAGGTTATTCGTACTGAATATTTTCCGCTTCCGAGTTTAGCCGAGCGTATTGAAACAGTTACGAGGGCCAAAATCATAACCACAACGGACTTATGTAAAGGATTTTGGCAGATCCAAATGAGCGAGCGCGCTCAACGGTATGCCACCTTTACGACAAAATTCGGGTCTTATAAACCCCTCAGGATGCCTTTCGGCATCAAAAATGCACCATATGTTTGCAGCAGGCTTATGGAGGCATTACTGAAAGATTGCGCGGAGTTCGCCGTCCCATATATGGACGACATTGCAATCTTTAGCGACAACTGGGATGATCACTGCAAACATCTCAGAATCGTATTCCAAAAGTTACGTGAGGCCAATTTACGCGTGCAACCGGCGAAATGAAAGTTCGCTAGGAAATCGGTTACGTTCTTAGGATACGAGATTGGTAGTGGTCTGATGAGACCAAATGAAGCCAAAGTGCAAGTAATAAAAGAATATCCACGGCCTACGACAAAAAAGGAAATCCGTAAATTTATAGGTCTGATATCGTATTATAAACGGTTCATCAGAAATTTCTCGGAGAAATCAGCGGCGCTCACTGATCTATTGAGGGGAACACATAGGCAAGGCAAAATCCGGTGGTCGGAAGAGTGCGAAAACTCGTTTATACAGCTTCGCGACGCACTGTGTCAGGGGGCAGTCACTCATGCACCTGATTTTAGTAAGCCATTTTTACTGCAATGTGATGCGGCACTTAGGGGAGCAGCCATTGTGTTATCACAGTTAGATCAGGAAGGGAATGAAAATCCGATTCTTTTTCTCAGTAAAAAATTCTCAGACGGGGAATTAAAATGGAGCACCACGGAGAAAGAGTGTGCTGCTTTAATTTGGGGTCTAGGGAAGTTGCGTTACTATTTAGACGGTAATGTTTTGCTAAAGATAGAAACGGATCATAACCCGTTAGTCTGGTTACAACAGAATGCTGGGAATAATCCTAGATTGCTTAGGTGGTCTCTGGCGATTCAGCATTACAACATTATCATAAGCCATAGGAAAGGGATATTAAACGTAAATGCTGACATTCTCAGTAGGGTGTTTGAAAATGAGCGCCAGACAGTGTCCGAAGTTGTAGAGGGGCACACTGCACCCGGCAATGCCGATACGTGTGCGCCGAAAACACTGGAACACAGTGCAAAACAAATAGTGCAAGAAGAATGATGTATAAGTGAATGTGATGTTTGTTGTGTTGTGTCAAGATTGAGTAAACCTTTCCCAAGAAACCTACGAAAGAATAGTTTCCAGCAAATATCATGAACCTTTGTATTCATTTATATTCATTCTGGCAAGAAGAAAACTTTGTACAATCCTTCAAGAGAGAGATGTAAAAATTGTTTATTTGTTTCATTTTAAGTGTATCACTGTATGTGGTTTTAAATGTAAAACGGTAAATGTTAGTTTATTGTTGTTTTTTTTGTGCATTTATCACTGTATAGGGTTTTGTCATTCAGTGTGTCAGTTTGTGTGTATAGAACTGTATATGATTTTGAATGTTTATTGATGTAATGTTTGTGGCTATATTGGTAATATTGTATGTGTCATTTTGGTAGTGGGTGTATTGTACGAAATTAATTTAATTCAAGAATTTGGTTGTAAAAGGAAAAGGAACATACTATGGTTATTTGAGGTTACCACACCAGGCTGAAAATTCTTAACAATGCATAAGAGGGACCGACCGTACGGCAAGATTTTTAATATTTCAAGTACAATGTACAATGTAGAGTAAAAATATGTCAATGGGGTAGGTTAGTAGGGCCTTCTGTGTTTGTTTCTTTATCTGTGTAATTAGCCAAGTCAGGCGCAGTTGTATATAATGTGAGCCGATCGGCCTAGGACTTTCACACTTGTGGAATTTTCCTTCTGTGTTGATTGCAACTGCGACGAAAATTCCCGGGGGGGTATAGAGGAGTTTGTGGCGTCATATCTGTCGCCAGTACAAACGTATTATATTAGCCATGTGGACAGCCCTGGCGGAAGTGACGCGGGGCTGCACAAAGGTATGCCGTGTCGTGAATGCAGGTTTGGGAACCCCAAAGCCGGCGGAGGAGCGCTGGCGGGCACTGCGGGTGACGCGCTTCCGTCAACCTGCCACAGGGTATATAAGCAGAATTCGACTTGAAAGCAGCCTTCTATTCTTATGATTCTTCAGAGGTGAGCGCGTCGGTAGGGCGTCGTGAGGGTTGTGCGCGGCGTTGCATGGTAATGCATAGGCTACCGAGGCGGGGAATCGAAGCCGGCGTGCTACGTCGTGACAGCAGGTGCGGCATACTCGCATGTATGCTCGCGTAAGGTACTGGTGCATCACACCGGGGATGGTAATTAATTATCGGGCCAGCGGTGGTGGTAACCAGGGAAAGTTCCTTCTTGTAACGGTTAACTTCAATTGTAAATATTGTATATAGTGTTATGGTGTCGGAATATCTTATTTCTAATAAATACTAAATATTTACAAGCCGTTCACGTCTGTAATTATTTGCCCCGGCAAAGACGCCACAAAAGTTCCATTTCCAAAATTACAAGCGTCTTTTTACAACCGCAATATTGAAAATCGACATTTCTTCCTGAATGAAATCTGTTCTTTAAAGACAGATCTTTAAATATGGCAATGTACAATTTTTCGAAATTTCGATAGTTTTCCCGTACTTTTGTGTGAAATATAGTTCATTTTCAATTTTTTAATACAATTTTCTCTTCAAAACGGCTTCATTTTTTTCTTTTAAATTTTCTCCAAGTATGTATCAAAGGACGGTAAAAAATAGTGCTAGTCTCATTTCCGCCAATATTTCTGTATTTTCGAAAGTTGCAAAATTTTAATATCGATAAATAACAAAATTGGAGAAATAGAGTTTTGCCTTGAACAAAATCTGTTCTAAAAAAACAGCTCTTAAAAATGGTCATGTAAAATTTTGAAGAGTAATTTTTGGGTAATTTGTTCTTGAAAATTATACAATTTATACATTTTCTCAAAAACCGCTCAAAAATGTTTCTTCAATTTTTTTCCACGGATAGAACATGGAACTATAAGGAATGACACGGTTTCAAAGTTTCGTCAAAAGTATATGAATTTTCGAAAATTGCAAATTTAGAATAATGGAAGAACGTATGTGCTGTTGTAGCACCACAATTTCCTTTATAGAATAGACTCACAACGCACACTGACAAGGAGCCGCTGGCATATCACAAGAAGAATTTCTCACAAAGAGAACACAAAGAAGTCACAAAGAGAAGATCGAATGAGTTCGTCACTGTGTGCAGTAGGCACGGTTTTTACTTCGAAAATAAGAACTAAGTGTACAAAAAATGATTCGTATAAGATTAAGCACTACAAAGCTATCACTCAAATCAATAAGATAAATATACTGGAAGACTCATATCCTTCATCATCAGCACCAATGACGAAGAGCCCGAGTTTTCACAACCAACAACGAAAAAATACGTTCAAGTTCTGGTCTTAATCACACATTCACGTCAACTTGAGATCGAGAACAACTCTCAATTTGACAAGAAAGTACTTCATTTATAGCAAATGCAAAGAGCCTTGGCCACGATGTTTCAAAAATGTCCGAATATCTAACTACCGTTTACCGAGCTCGGGCGATCAATACTAGCAAAATGGCAAAGAAAATCGAAGAACCACGAAAATCGAACACTCTCCTTATTTGGTCTTGCATTTGAATAGTAAACTGTCACACTCAGTTGCCCATGGGAGAGTCAAAACTTTGGAAGATAGAGTTGCAGTTCTAGTGCCTGGCAAAGATTTCGAGTATTTGCTTGGCATACCCCTTTCCCTGAATGGCACCGGCAAGATGTCTGAGGTAGTTATTCTGGAAGTGGACCGATTTGGTCTACGTGACAATAATATCAGTATATCTTTTGATACTGCAGCATCTAATACAGGGCTGATCCAAGGGGCATGTACCAGAATTGAATGGGAATTCGGACGAACATTGTTGTGTACGGCTTGCTGCCATCAGACTTAATATTGAATATAAACTAATATTGAAAGAAACATCCGAGTAGTGCTGTGGCCAACGATCTAGAATATACTTCATAGAGTGGCTGAAACGCCTCCATTTTGAAGCAAATTGAAGTGTTTTTTACAGTCAAAGCAGCGCCCTCTGGGAAACAAAGTACTCTAAACTGGGTTTGAACGTCACAACAGTGACGTCACTATGGTGACGTTAAAGCTTCCGACTGGATGAAACTGTCAACAGCTGATACCTGCCAGGGGCAGAGTTGCGAAAATCGCAGAATAGCATTACATTTGGGGCTGGTTACGAACGGTTACACCGTCACTTGTATGTTTTGACTAGAAAAACATGGCGGCCACTAGTTCGGCGAGCCTCCCCCAAGAGCGCTGAAATTATACGAGCAGCCACTCTACCAAGTATATTCTAGCTCGTTGGCTGTCACATATCATCCTCCTGACGTAGAAACCTTTCGGAAGTTCCTAAGCGTGTATGCTTCACTTGATAAGACGTCCTAGATGACAATGCTGAATGAAGAAAGTCCCGTTCAAGGCTTTCTAGAAGAAAAACGAGAGAAAACGGTTAACTACATCAACAGTGCTTTCGGCATTAATTTTAAGTCGATGGGCTCCAAAGAATGAATTCGATATGCTATAGCTTCAGAACACTTAGCCAGATACAATCGTCAAAAAAACGGGTCTCACAGTTGCTACGAGATACCGTTGCTGTAGTATAAAATGTAGGCAACCCACAACACAGCTGTGTGCGACGTGCGGCAAATTAGTTTATTTCTAGGGAACCTACAATAAGTCAGTTTCCCGGAGAGTCACTATTCTTCTTGAGTGTATTTGCTAAACTGAATCGAAATCAGGTACTCACAATACGAGTGTTTTTATCGCAAATTCGGCATTTTCACTGCAACATTACAATACTTTGTTCATAGTATATCTCCAAAATTTTTTCCGGGAGAGGTTGTTCAGGGCATCAACTGATGTCACGGCAATGCCTCTGACCAGGAGGTCGTAGGTTCGAGTCCCGACAGTGACAAGATTTTCGACACTAGATAGATAGCTGGGTAAGATTCAATCGCTGTCTGGAGGAGAATTCTAGAAGTCGGTTGCTCTGATCTGTAGTTCTCCAGTCAACACCAGGCGAATGCCAGATGGGTACACTTACAAACGGGCCCAAGGCCGCGCGCGATCTTTCCTTCCTCTTCCTTGCTCCATCCTCAACCCTTACTTTCATGTACTACACTACCACACATACCGGGAGATCGGTCGGGAACTTAGAGCTTGTCGCGGCTGGGGCGGTTCCCCGCTGTTGGGAGATACCTCGTTGGGAAAAACTCCAAAAGCCGATGGTAAGTCGGCGCCAAATCACACTATCCAACGTGGGAAGTTTACAGCTCACCCCTGATGGAAAACATGAACTACACTTTCTGAACTAATGACAGTGACCGTTGACACGCCCAAAATCTCTAATCAACTAATCAATCAATTTCTTAAAAACGCTTTTTTCTGCACCATTACAAAACTTTCGGAACTGTTCGGAACAGACCGACGAAAAGGAGTATTGAGCGTAATGGCAAGACTAAGGCGCAATGCGGTTAGCAGCTAAACGTAGTGGCGGTTTCTCAGGGAAGGAAAGGGAGGGACGTCCTTCTCACTACATTTCTTCAACAAGATGAAATTAAGAAATAACATATTTGCTTCGATGTTTGAGGGAATTATCAGTTCTTGAGTTGGTAATTATGAAGAAATTTATTTTGATCACGTTTTTTAATCTACGCGTGCTTTTAAGCACGCGAAAATTATGGCAAGAATTGAAGTCGCTCTGAGGAGGAACTTTCAGTCTTTCGTCCTCTCGCGTGTTAATCGGTCATATCTCTCAGCTCCTTACGACGAGAAGGGGAACCATTAATGGACTTACACAGCACACGGCGAGAATCTCTTCTCTTGAAATAGCATCTATTGGCTTCATTTTTGAACCAGGATAATGCGGCATGGGCGGTGAGTAGTATAACACTCCGGCAGGCAAGCAGCACGCCGAACGTGGGCTGAGCAGCACGCCGATATAATGTGGCAATTTGGGCAGACGTAAGCAACGAGAAATTCGCAATGATAGATCTTAACCCATCTCTCTTAACCCATCCCCAATCTTAACTCATCGCAAGTCGACACATGTAATCTAATTTGTTGTATGTTGAATTTGAAGTACTTTATACAATTGGCTTCACCGGGACAGGTGTCTCAGGGCATCAAGTGATGTCCCTACAGAGACTCTGCCCGGGAGGTTCTAGGTTCGAGTCCCGGCTAGCAGGTTTTTCGACACTAACTTGTCAGGTAGGTCACATTCAGTCATTGTGGAGGAGAATTCTAGCTGCCGGCTGCTCTGATCGGTAGGTGTCCGTGGTTTCTCCGTTCAACACCAGGCGAATTCCGGAGCAGTACCAAAACAAACGGGCCACGGACCGCGCGCGATCTTATCTTCCTCTTCCTTGACTTATCCTCACCTATTACACTCACACACTTACACTAATATGCACTACACTTCCACACATGCCAGGAGATCGGTCGGGAGTTTAGAACTTGTCCCAGCTGGGGCGGTGTCCCGCTGGTGGGAGATACCTGGTGGGAGAAAACTCCGCTAGCCGAACGTAGTTAGGCACCGGATCTCGCCATAGAGCGGAAAAAAGATCACAGCCACCTCCCAAGCAAAAACATGTACTACACTTACGAGACCACTGGCACTGTTAGTTGACATGCGCAGAATAACTAAAACAATCAATCAATCAACTGCTCAGATTAATAGTCCCGTAAGTGTTTTTCTCGGGAGGTGGCTGTGATCTTCCGCCTCTTCCCACTCTTCGGATGGTGAGATCCGGCGCCAACCTACCGTCGGCTAGCTAGGTTTTTACGAACCAGGTGTCTTCAACCAGCGGTGCACCGCCAAAATCGAGATAAGCTCTAAGTTCCAGACCGGTCTTCCAACATGTGTGGCAGTGTAGTGCATATAATTGTGTGTGTATGCAAGGGGCGAGGATATGATAAGGAAGAGGAAGGAAAGATCGCGCGTTTTCGTTGTCCGTTTAGACGTCATTCAATGGACGACCTGTCAATTAACAAGGCTCCGCGAGAGTTACGGAAAGAGATAGTATCACGTCAGCTTTCCTTGGTATCATAACTGTGAGATATTTTAGCGATTTTTGTAGCATGTAAATAAAAGAAACATATTTGCATCGAAATAGCATTGCACTTTGAGAAAGAGATAATACCCAGCATGTTTTCAGGCAGCGGAAGGTCTTGTTAATTAAGTCAGCAAGATAGTGGTTTCGCAGTTGTGATGGATAAAGAAAAAAACGGGCACAAAATCAGTGAATACTCGTAGATAATTTTCCTCCTCTCAAGCATATTTTAATAAGCTTAAATGTTGGATAAATAGGAATTAGCAAGTTTCAAAGTCATAAGTTATCAACAGATTGGTTCTCTTCTGCACCCGTGGATTACATCAGCAAAAAACAACAACAAAGAACAAAAACACAAAGTTGCATTATAGTATATCGTGAATTCAAATTGAAAGTCGGCTAAACATCATCCCTGTCGTCAACACTAACATCCTCCCGATTTAAGAAGACCCCACATTTCAAATACGCAACATCACTTAAAAATAACTTTGAAACATAAGAAAGTAGTTGAAGTGAATTACTTTCTCGCATAGTTCGTATTTCTATAGTAAATAACGTATTGTAATGCTCCCTCAGAATGTGACAATTTTTCGATAGATAAAAATCAGCTTAGGTGGCTCAGGGCATCAATCGATATCACTGCAGTGCCACTGACCAGGGGGATTCAGGAGTCGGATCCCGATTATGATTCGTCGAATTAAAACGCTTCTCGACGTCGACGACGTTCGACTCGATTCAACGTCGAAGGTCGAATTCAAACGCTTCTGGAGGACAATTTTAGTGACTGTCTCCTCTTATCGGTTAGTTCTCCGCGGTTTCTCCGATCAACACCAAGCTAATACCGGAGCAAAACCCTAAGAAACCAAGCGCAGCGCGCGATCTTTCCTTCCTCTTCCTTGCTCTATCCTTACCCCTTACTACGTGCACACGTTTACACTTACATGCATGCATTACACTACCACACGTGTCGGGAGCTTAGACTTTGTCCCAGTTGAGGGTGGTGCGTCGCTGGTGGGATGTAGCTGGTCGCAGTGTAGTTGGGTACCGGATCTAACAATCCAGCGGGGGATGGTTACCGTGAACCCCTGCGATAAAAACATGATGCCCTTAGCAGTTGACGCATTTGGAAACATCAATCAATCCACAGATAAACTCGTTTTGTGGGCTCCTGATATCGAAAGATCGGATATTACCATGCTGAGTTTTCTAGCTTTGGAATGATTTTTTAACAGTAAAATTATTTTTAATATTTTAAAGATCATATAAAATCTTATTTAAGTTTTCCTATGCCAAGTCAGGTTTTTGTGCAAATCAGTCCTAAAGCTTTTTGAAAATCGCATCGTATTTACAGTATAAAGTAGTAACAGGCAAATAATTGTATTTTCATTAAAAAGTAAATTGGATGATTTGCAACCTTGTGAAGAAATAAAATGCACTGCATGAGAATGGGCTACGATATTTCTTCACTTAAAATACTAATTAATACGAAAATAAAAGGCATTATGTCAATTTAATTCCCTTGCATCACTGATTTCACTTCTAGTTCTTCGTGAAGTATGAAATTTCCCTTTCTTGATATTCTCTCTTGGTTAGAGACATTCCGTGCTTCTCGCAACCAATAATCTAATAATCACTTCTTTATGTGGAACTCTAGCAGTTGAGAGATTCACTGTGTTGTAAGGCCGAATGAATGAGCTATAAGTTTCTCACTTTTTGCGCTATTACCTCCGATGTTGATAAGGCAAAAATAGGTCATGTACATGACTTTATGGTACTACCAAACCACTAAAATTGTAAAAGGCATTGGATTTTACTTTCTTGCTCTTACTTCTTAAGAAAAAGTATTGTAATCATGCACCGGAAAACAACGAATTTTCGGCAGAAAACTCTTATTGCCTGGCTCTAGTAACAAAAAATTGGATCAAACGTGTGTATATATATATATATATATATATATATATATATATATATATATATATATCACTATGTGATCAAAAGTATCCTGACACGTCCTAAATGGTGTTATGGTGTGGTCGTGTTTTTCATGGCGGGGGCTTCCACCCCTAGTTGTTTTGTGTAGCACTATCACGGCACAGGCCTACATTGATGTTTTAAATACCTTCTGCTTCCCACTGTTGAAAAGCGATTCGGGGATGGCGATTGCATTTTTCAACACGATCGAGCACCTGTTCATACTGCACGGCCTGTGGCGGAATGATTACATGACAATAACATCCCTGTAATACACTGGCCTGCACAGAGACCTGACTTCCTCGGAGACACGAGTGCCACCAAAGAACTAACCAATGACCGGACCGGTGGAGCACTCCCCTCTCCCTCGACCGCTCCCGAGCGTCAGAGGATTCCGCGAATTAAAAGGGACATCCCAGAGCGGGCCCGTCTCGCTCTGCATTTCCCCTCTCCCCCGCCACTGGCCGTGCAGTATGAACAGGTGCTCGATCGTGTTGAAAGATGCAATCGCCATCGCCGAGTTGCTCTTCAACAGTGGGAAGCAGAAGGTGTTTAAAACATCAACGTAGGCCTGTGCCGTGATAGTGTCACACAAAACAACAAGGGGTGCAAGCCCCTTCCATGAAAAACACGACCGCGGGAACGCAAGGTATCTGTATCTCACGGCCTCCGTGAAGCGTACAACGTTGCCAGGTTGAATTACCTTTTTTTCTGCCTCCACGCTTTCAATGCGCCGAAGAAGGTCAAAACGATTCTTGACTTCGGTAGCGAAACGCGGTCTTTCATTAACCCCCAGCTCCAAAAGCTTTGGGAGAACTTGAATTGTGGACAGCATCGCTATGTGGCCCGTTTTGAAACATTGATTATTCGCTTTCACGGACGCCTGAAATTAAATTCGACCTCAAAAACTTGTGCCGGTTGTTTGCACGAATTAAACGAGTCGATTTAGACTGCGATATTATGAGCGTCGCGTAACGAACGTTGCAACGACCGTATTTTTACGGACGTCAGTACTCTGTACACACAAGCAGAGCACAACGAACTTGAGCACAAGCAGAGCACAGCGCACTCGTTTACTGAACCCTTTCATGCCTGTAAACTCTGCAACGGACACATTTTAACGTCCATTAAAATGCACCCGTGTGTTTCCGGCCTTAGTGAAAGTTGAATACATTCTGAAACATTTCCCGTGTTTTTAGTGAGAGGGGCGCCGCCCTACAGTCCTTAAGGAGCAGCTGCCACTGGCGGAAAACAAAAAATTGAAACAATTTCTCTTAAACTCTAATTAATTGCAAGGTAGTATATTAATAGGGATTTACACGGAGAGCCGGTAATTAATACTGTATTAATAAGACAAAACATTATAATTCAATAATTAAGTGATATAAATTTAAAATGATATTTTGTAAAATATATTGTACTATTTATAACGATCAGTCGTACATTCTTATTATTGTCCCTCTCCCCTTCCTTGCAAAATAGACTTCTAGAAACCTTCACAAACAACCCTCTAAATAAATGTTAACGTAGGTATCTACTAGTAAATGCGAAATATAAGTAGCCCCAAATAAAGGGAGAAAACCCCTAATATGGCTGCACTGCTCTATTTGAAGCACGCATGTTGTTAGACCCGATATTAAGGATCTCACGCGCCTCTCCACACAGTGTTGCCAGGTTAGGAATTTTCCCTGTAAATTTAAGGTGTTTTTTATCTTTAGTGGATGTTTTAGGGAGTACATTAGTTGGGGGGCTTTGTTAAGGGTTTTCGTTTAGTTTTTGTATGTTAATTTTTTAAATATCTATTTGTATTACAAAACCCAAAAATACGAGTGGTTCCCTATGATTATTGAAAGTATATTTATTCAAATATTACTAATTGAAGTAAAAACACTAGTAGATGCATAATATTATTTGAATGAGTTTCCTCGTTTAAAACTGAGCGGTTATTTGACACAACCTAAGACTGGTAGAAGAGGGCAACACCTTTCAAGAAAAGGAACGAATCACAACAATAAACAAGTAATGTAATCAAAGATTACTTTTGAAGAAACCTTTTTAAAAGGAGAAATCATTATCTCCTTTTCAGCCATTACAACGAGTGAGGCAGAGAAACTCTTACAAACAAAACATACAATGTGCGTATATATGTATAAATTGTATTGTATAAATTGTTGTTATGTATATTTTTATATATTAACAATGTAGGGGTTTACTATAAAATATAATATCATGACGTACAATTGTTTTTCGTATTTCTGTAATTTCCATACTTCCATACATTTTAAATATGAAATATAATATTTTTTTTTACAAATTTTGTATTTCATTTGACGTTTTTGTGAATTATCTATCTAGTATCTAGTAACGAATGCTTTACGATGCCAGCGCTATCTAGTAAGGAATGATTACGACCACTTGGGAACTGTGTTTCCACAGCCTAAAACTTAAGCAACTGGCGCTCATAGAAACAAAACACATTTTACCTTGTTTTAATATATGTGATTACATCGCAATCAGTTAAAAATTTTCGAGAACATACAAAATTAGAGATGGACATGGACAACGAAAAACGCAAAGATTCTTTTACAGATGTTGAAAGAATTCTAAACAGATATAATGAATACGTAGCTGAACACGAGGAAATGATTCATATCCTTGAACACATGGAGAGAGACTTACAACGTACCATCCATGAATTTGACTCATTAAAACAGGTTGGTGAGGATAGTTACTATTACAGAGTTTCTGGAATGCCTAAAATGAAAGTTAGGGATGTGTTACCCTACTTGCAACAAGAAAAAATTAAAAAAGAGAAGGAGATAGCAAATTTCAGAAAAAAAATTGTTCAGCAAAACGAAGAAATGACTGAGTTTAAGAAGAAACATCTAAAATTAATGGATCCCAAAGATATGCCATCAACTAGTTATGCAGAAAGTCCCTAGAGCTGCTAAATATTCTATCAAGTTACTTTAATGTCTAATAACACCTCTTAATAAACACAGTGAGTTTGTGACAGATTGTTTGACAATCATCTGTTTTTGTGTCGTTTAATCTTTATATTCTTAAACAAATAATTATGATGTTAGCAAAATATTTTTTGACAATAGTTCTGTTGGTAAATTAATATTTATATTGTTACAGTGTGAGTGGTATTAAATAACATTCTCATAAAGTGAAGAAGGAAATATGGATCAATCATTCGATGTGCATTAAGCTCATCAAATGATTAAGAATAAGGGAAGAATGGAAACTCTTCATTGAAAAAATATAAGACACTACACACAGTTTTTATGTGAAGTGATACACAATACAATCTTGTTATTATGCCATCAAGAAAAATTCCCCAACATGTGTTTTGTCGAGAGTCACCAGCAACAGTGAATAGTGTTGTTTTCAAACCAAAATAGCACATAGTAAAAACCTACAAGGCAAGGGAATGTAGATGGAGATGAACAAATTTAAAGTTAAAATAATGTTTTGAATGATGCTACAATCTTAGTACCCAATGTGCCATACTTATTTGTGAAAATTATGTAAGAACTGCCATGTCCATCACATATTAAAATAATATTCTGAGTTAAGAAAATGTATTGTAAGTTTTAAATTTTCCATGCAATACAAAAATTCAGCATTTAAAATAAAAGTAGTTAATTGAATATCTTTCCTGATTCATTTCTCAAACTATTGAAAAAAACTACTGACTATACTTCCAATTATTATATTTTCACACTTTCTAAAACGCTAAGAATTGATGGTCTTAAATAGAAGGATACAATTCCTAAGTCAAGATTTATCATTAGACAATGACATGAGATTATTTAAAAAACAAAATAGGTGACATTATCTTTTTGCCTCTTTACTTGTTTTATAACAGAAACTATGGTTTTACTAATTTAATAAATTGTTTATTACATGATCATTAGTTGACTTTGACTTCCAGACACAATGTTATAAAAATGTAGTTTAATAAACACAAAATTATCCTTTTTAAAACATACCAAAATAAATGACCAAAATAAAAAAGTAGTACTGTACTTTTAATAATAATAGGCACACCACTCACACAAATCAAAATTGAACTTAAAACAATAGTGAAATAACACATGTTTTACATTGATTTATTAAAATGGAATATTATAGTATACGATGATTAATATGTAGGCCTAACAGTATATGAAGATATAATAGCTATGATGATTTAATGAAGTTATAACTTCAATATTTGAGTAGTGCATATTCCAAACTGGAACAATACTATGCTAATAATAGCCTGCAAGCATGTTCATTAAAATGGATGGAATAGAAATAACTGGATATGCCTATACTGAAAAGATGTGAGATTAAATTAAATTACAAACAAAAAAAATTATATGAGAGTAATATCTAGAGGTGTTTTATTCTGAGGTTAAATGAATTGACATTTTAACTCTTAAACATCAACAGTTCTATTACCATAAAGCTTTCCATTATCATTCATGAAATAGTATTATTTTTATTACATTGTCTGCATTACCAACATTAAATCAGATTTGGAAATGTGGGATTTCCTAAAGTCAACTTAAAAAAACGTTCAACTTACATGGATATAAGGATAATATTTTTTCAAGATATGGCACAGTTAAAGCTAAATTTTTTTTTTATGAAACCTGTTTCTCATATTTGCTTGTTATTGTCAGCAAGGATTGAGTGAAAGAATGAATTATTGTGAAGACATTTTAAGAAAGGTTAAGGGAAGAAAGGAGAAGCAATAACAAAACATTTAAAATATTAAAAAAAAGTATTAAACAGGTATGACACTGCCAGTTTATATTTTTGACCAAATATTATTTATCTATCTTGAAATAATTTCAGTTCCATGTACAAAATTGTTGTTTTTTTAAATTGCATATTGTTCATTTTTGGGAATAAAGGTCTAATAGTACTGTTATTGTTCGTACTAATATTAGTAGTAGTTATGTATAGTGCTAATTATTACATAGTACTAATTATGTCTCAAAACGGCTATATTTCGTTTCTTTAAATTTTCTCCTCGTACGGTAAAAAAAATTGTGCTAATCCCATTGTCGGCAAACTCCGTATTTTCGAAAATTGCAAAAAGTTCAATTTCAATACTACAAAATAGAAGATAGGGATTAAGTAAATTTAAAGGGCCTTACGCACAATATGCTCTAAAGAATGAACTCTTCAAAAAAGGTCATGTATATTTATTTTAAATCAGTAATCACGTAATTTCTCGTTGGAAGTAATGCTCATTATAAAAATAACGTTATCTTAAAGCCGCTCCAATTTTTTTCTTCAATTATTTTTCACGGATAAAACAAGTGACGCTTAAAAGAATGGTGTATGTCTCATTTTCTTTGATCCGTCATTTTGTGAAAATTGTAAATTAGTGCGAAACTAATCGAGTGATACCTGCAATTCAACCATCACTTAAAAATTTAAAGCGTTTATCTCGAAAATTAATTTTATGAGTAGTGCCAATATTGCAGCCCATAAACGATTTTAATGAACCAATATTTTAGCTGCAAAACGCCGTTAACATAAATTATGTCATGATGTAAAGGAAAATCTTCAGGGAACTATAATTTATCTTATGTGACTCTCTAAAGCACAAGACATTAATACACATTGAAGATACACACAAAATAATTCGAGCATTTAAGGAATTTTGTTAATTTCCATGAAGCTAGGTTTGTATTCAGCGTTCATTGTTACGCCTCTGAAAACTGTGGTTATAACAAACAGCAAAAATGAGTTTTAGTAGATCTAATAGATTAAAATATTAGTACATAAGAAACACTTGTTGCTGTTAAAAGACCCTAGTGTGCGCGGCAAGCGATTTACCTCATTTGCAATTTCACCGAAAACGCACAGAAACGACGCTACATCCAGCTCCGTTGGCAGACGTCACGCAGGTGTCGTGTCGCGGCAGCACGTTTGAATTTCGCGCCTGGATGTAACTTTTAAACTCAATTGTATTAACGACAATTTTTTTCTTCGGAAAAACTGGACCTGCCATTCTTTATGAACGTTAAAACAGTATCTGGGGTATTTCTTTGCAACGGGAGCTCCTCGACACCTGTACGAGATATACATTCGAAAATTCAGTACCGGAAATAGTGGGAGAGACCATTAGTTTTTAACTTTCGAAAAAGGTTATTTCGTCCGAGTGCCTGCATGGTGTAGCAGTAAAACGCATGGCGAATTAACTTGATGGTATCGAGGTTGAGTCTCAGCGCGGAGAGAACACTTTTTGCTGGTTGGAAACAGTTTTGCAGGTTCATTTAGTAGTATAATATTGCGGAATCGTTACAAATAATAGGAGAATATATGTGCTGAAGCACCATTAGTTACTGGCAGGTGACCGAGTTACCCCGCACCTCAGTTTGTTACGAAACATGGCGAACTTACAGCCGGATTAAGAGATTATGATGGATCTCTCAGCTAAGGTACGGTTATTAAAAGTTTGGAAGATAGCGCAATATACAGAGTAATATAGAGCAATTTCAGAGAGGTTAAATTGCATTATCTGAGAGATACGAATTCTTTTGCATAGGAAAAAGTGTAAAGCGGTGGGTTTCTTATGTAATTGGGCTGTTGCGACTAAGGGGTCTCCTTTTCGTTGAATTCTATAAATAATGCGAGAAAAAAGTATGTGCTGTTGTAGCATTTCTTGTTTTGTTTTTCTACTAATTTTCCGTACGTGTATTTCGTATAAATATTTACATATTTCGCTACCTGATGTTAAATATAAATCCCAGCTCTATTAGTTACTCACTTATTTGAGAATTTCTGTTGCACTCTAACGTTAGGAGTTTCTGTACGTTTGACTTTAAATGAGTACTCTTACAATGTACGGTGTGCGCGTGCAGTGGGATGTCGGTACGCAGTGGGCACGATGTGGAGTGCGAGGTGCGGTGTACGTGGTTAGGTGTGAATGGTCTGGTGTGCGAGGTGTGGTATGCGTGGTTTGAGTGATTTGGTGTGCGAGGAGTAATGTGCTGTTTTTGGGTGTGGTTTGTTGAATTATGATTGGTCTTACCTGATTACAAAGATCAATGTTTATAATTAGGGAACGGATTTCCATGTAAATACATATATTTACAGTAACAAGATACATGCGTTCATAAATATTTTTTAGAGTTTACAAAATATTCTAAATAAATTTGAACCATTTTTATCTAACGTATTTTACATATTTCGGTTATTTCATATATTTTTACACCTTTTACTTACAACTTCGTATTTCCAGGGGCGTGCGGTGCATACTTTGTATACCCCAGCTCTTATCCCTCCACCCCATACAAAGTAGTCGCGCAACAGGAGATTCTTGAACACAACCGTGAAACAATATTTAGAAAATAAAAAATTCCAACTTATAATATCACTCTTACACCCGATATATTTTCATGAAAGAAAAAATCAAATTGTCGTAACTTACAGAACAGGAAAATGAAGTCTGCTTCCTGCAAAGGTTGCCTGATATATATCAGGATTTGTCCAATTTTTCGTTAGCAGGGGACGCTATCGAAGGGTTAGCAGGGTTTTCTTTAGAGAATCAAAATATTTCCTTTGTTTATAATCACAGTTGTGACAAGTTTAATTTCTAAAGATCACAAATTTAGACTGTGAAGGGCAAACTGGGATAGCTTTCATAAGGCTTTGAAATTAGGTTTTGAAGAATCTAGAAGCAATCGCCATTCATCTGGTTTATACACAACACACAATTCGCTCATTAACCCCCAAATGACTGCACAACAGTATGAAATACCCTCCACAGCTAAATATTGGGCAAATATCTCGTGTCTTGTGTAAACTCTGTAATTCTTGTCCCCGCAGCTAATAGTTCCTTTTGCTGAAATCTGGAACCTAGTAGCGATGCGACATCGAATACAAAACATCGACGTTAGCAAATATCGAATTTCAAAATTAAAACATCGATGTTCAAAATACATCGACTAAAAACCATCGATGTTTTTTGACTGGATTAGTAATCTCTAACAATAAATTCGTGTGCATTAAAATTTAAGTTGACAATGTTCGTTTTTATCAATTCGCCGAATAAGGGTACAAGAAGAAGGGGCAAACCTTATCTCTATGTGCGAAATGAAAATGAAAAAAGAGGAAATACAAGGGCGCGGAGATCAACTCGGACGAGAGAGTTTTGTCGACGAAGATAGTGCAAATAATGTTCCTTTGATTCCAAAACATGAGTATCAGTGTTACTATCAGTCATTATATCATATTTTAACTCTTATAGTGTTGTGATTATGGGATTTTTTCATTCAGAAACAAAACATCGTAAAAGAAAAAATCATCGATCACAAAACATCGATGTTAAATAAACATCGGTGTTAATACATGTCGCGTCTCTAGAGCCTAGTAGTTCAGATCTTTGCTTTTTTTGGCAAATTCAGATAAAATGCTGAATCATTTAAATTTCCTGCTCTACTAAATGCCAGCTAATGAAACTGAAGCCATTTTTCCCCCTGGAAAATTGCTTCAAGTTTCATCAGTTTTCATCATGCTTCCGGTAACTTGTAATTCACTTGTAAGGTACTTGTAATTCATCATTGTGACATAGGTCGCATGTCAGAAGGAATATCTGGTTACTCGTGGGCGTGTTGACTTTTTCATGCCAGATATTTTTGTAGTGCAGAAGTAGAAGTCATTAAAATAGTTTGTTGGAATTCTCCACACCACTGGTACAGCGAGTGGCAATTTTTTGAGTTTTTCGTACAACCACAACCTAAGGTCCGTTGTACAGGTGATACAACACCTGTGATGAGCCCATGGTTTGTCTTCATCATCAACACGAGAGCCAAAATATGAAGAAAACACAAGTTCTGTAGTTTCCTATATTTTTTTCTTTGAAGTTTGGGTGTAAATCTTTCACAAATGTAACAGAAGTTATTAGGATTCGCACACTTTCTATGTGAACTGACGTCTTGTATGATATCGAATAATCCATTTATCGATCGTTTCAATTCAAGATATATGGCTTCACTTTATAAAACACAACTGTAATGTATTAATGTACTGTATTTGAGATACATGTACCCCAGACACGCACATAAAGAGTACAGTTCCGCACGATACCAACTGTGTCAGTGTGTGCTACCCCAACAAATGAATACTTGGATACATGCGATAAGTTGAGGGGCTAAAAGAATTCCTTTCGGTGACTGCTGAGCAGTACGAAATATGAGGGTGCACGTGACTTGTTTTCAAAATTCACTGAGACCTGATTGAGCGCGACTCTCGCGCGTTAGAAAAGTAAAAACAAGAAATAAAAACACGCAACCAATAAGGCCTAATTTTGTTGATAGATCATGAAAGTGGCGAGGACGAACTGAACAAATATTTTATTTTTAAATTCATTTTTGCTTATTGGTCCTACATACCCTACGTGTGCAATATAAATGTATTTGCATTAATAGCAAAATACGATATGATACCGTATAAAGATACGGTATATTTAAAACTGTGACGTGATATGATGTTTTTCTTGTGATATTCGTAATCTACAAATAAAATTGAGTACTTTGCGCACTCTGCCTACCTGGAGGTAAAAATCTTGTTCCCAAGTGTCATCTTATAACGGGACTGAAATATGCTACAACGCCTTCCTCAAACAAAACTTGTAGTGGCTACACATCATTATAGTTTTATCTGGCGTATTTACGTTCTTTGATAATGGGTACTGGTCAGAAAGTTCAAGGTTTCGAAGTAAACAAAATGTTGAACTTTTCAACCTACTTCCTTGAGATCTGTGATTCAATGAATATTGTTCTTGCAGGAAAATATGTTAATTTGTAACATTCATTATAATAAGATAAACAACAGATTAATATTAGACAAAAACATCTCATAAAATGTGCATTAAGAGTAGTTTATTTCCGCATCGTCTTTACAGTTCCTACAAAGATTTTAGACTAAGAATTCACTAAATAATATATAACGCATTCGTATTATCATATAAAGGACTCGCGGACGATGCGTGGTGTTATCGTTGTATCGTCTTTCCGTGATATATAATAAAATATACAGAATTTGAACTCCATGAATTCCTTGGGACCTGTTATGGTCATTCTAAGCATCTCGAACTTAGTAAATGATTATATTATTATTATTATTATTATTATTATTATTATTATTATTATTATTATTATTATTATTATTATTATTATTATTATTATTATTACTATTATTATTATATTATTAGTTGTTGTTATAGTTAGGAAACAGGCATGCATTCTTAAGAAAATAACGATTAAATGCCGTTACACACCCCTCCATTGATTTTTATTCACTCGTGTTGGTTTTCTATAGCGAGCGATGGTCGGAAGTTCAAGACTCAGTCATGCTATGTAGACTTGGTCTCGATGATAGAGAGGTGTCACATTTATCTATCAAGAGCGAGACGCTCACATTAGTTACTAAATTTACTCTGTTGGTTCTTGAAAAATGACTCACATTTGTGATGCGATATTTATTATTTTCTGGAGAAAGAAAGAGAAGATATTTTGTTCGACATGTACGAGTACATCAATATTAGCAGGTATAATGGTGAAATCAGAAAATTCAAGAATTGGATCTTGATATCGTAATCAGCTCGATTTGAAATCGCTTAATATCGTGGACTGCATTTTTGCAGACCAAACAAAATGTTATAAAAACAATATTGTCCAAAGAGCAACAAAAGACAAAAAACAGCAAAGGGCAATATTTCTGTAAAAATATATCTTTGTTTGTTGCGATTATATTTTTTTCTTCTCTGCATATTGTCACAAATAGAGACTACTCTCTCACAAATCGAGGCACAAGTGAGACTTTTCGCCTAGCATGCAATAGAAATAAAAAAACATTCATTTGACCTCCATCGACGCGTATACTTTCCATGTGGTAATAATCATACATACATTTTCGTCTCAGCTGTTCCAAGTGGTGTTCCCATGATTACTGGTCTTGATGCAGCACTTCACTAGACATTGACGAACTGTGGAGTAATTTTCATTCCGTTGCTTCTTCTATATGTAAAAACAAAACGACAGAACGCGATATTTATTATCTTCTGGAAGAGGAAAAAGCAGTTATTTTTATCAAACATAATACTTCATTAATTCAAAGAACTTAATAATCAATATATATCATATTATGCAACGTACCAGCAACTTACACCATAGCCCATATTTCGGTGATAAACAAATGTATTAGAAATTTTCTTTTTATGTCGTTTTACAAATACGCTTTCTATTACTTATCAGGGAAAATTTCGAGTTTTGAAATGATACCAACGGCGCT
This sequence comes from Gryllus longicercus, assembly GCA_038098605.1. NCBI lineage: Eukaryota > Metazoa > Arthropoda > Insecta > Orthoptera > Gryllidae > Gryllus > Gryllus longicercus. The sequence goes on from JAZDUA010000539.1 coordinate 894,554, forward strand.
CGTTGTTACCATTATTCATAATTCAGCTACGTATATAAAAAGAAAGGGGTCGTGGTTATGGAGCTAAAAAAACGTAGATAGTACTTTCCCCATACGTCACATTCAGTTTTCACTTCCTTTTTTAGATCGATTGATTAATGATTCCGGGCGCGTCAACGGTAAAGGTCATTAAGTGTAGTGCATGCCTTCATCACGAGAGGTGGCGGTGATCTTCCACCGCTGGCTGGCGACATCCGGCGCCGGCCTACGTCGGCTTGCGGGAACTTATTCGAACCAGGTATCTGCGGGACACTGCCCCAACCGGGACAAGCTCATAGTTCCCGGCGGATCTCCCGACAAGAGCGATTGTATAATATGCAAATGTGAGTGTTAGTGTAAGAAAGGGATGAGGTTAGGACAAGGAAGAGGAAGGAAAGACCATACGCGGTCCGTCGCCAGTTTGTTAGAGTACTGCTCCGGCATTCGCCTGGTGTTGATCGTAGAAACCACGGAAAAGTACCGATCAGAGCAGCCGCTATCTCCTCCAGGCAGCGGTTAAATTCGACGTAGCTGTTCAGGTTATGTCAAAAACCCTGCCACGTCGGGACTCCCGGTCGGGAACCTAGGACCTCCCGGTCAGAGACACTGCTGTGACATCATTTGAACTACCTTTGTCGGTTTTATTTTTTTATACAATTAAACTACTTGCTTTTAGAATACAATGTTATAATTTTAAGCACTGTCACTAACTTGGATTCACAATTACACGGGCAAAATTCGAGCCCATGAAAACGATCGGAAAATCCCTCGTTTCGATGTTTCAGTGATAAACGCTACTGGGTGTAAAACAAGAGACTGAGGATAGATTCCCAGTTTGGGTCATTAATGCTTTGAATAATTTGAAGTAGTATTTAATTTTACTTATAAGAAATTCTTCGTGGAAAGTTGTTCCATAAATAATGCTAGCAGACGCCGCCGAAGACAGCAATTTAGCTAGCAGACGTTTCTAAACTTTATTGCTCTCACATCAGGGCTATATAGAATATAATATAAAATATACAATTACTACATACTCTGGTTGATATATAACATAAAATGTTAACAAACATTTTAATAAAAACTATTCTTGGAGATTGTATACATTAAAATTCTTTCACAAGAATATTTTCTATCATTACAAATATAAACATTGCTTGCTATATTGCTGTAGAATCAGCTACACGGGTCAATCCATTTTAAGTGGTCCAGTACTGGTCGCTCCACCATCTCAAAAATAACCATATTTTGTACACATTTCCTTATGTTTTGTCTGTTCAACAACATCTTTATTTTTTATTGTACCTGGTTTACAAATGGCGACTTTTTTTTGTTTTATGCCGTGCACCATTTTTCACGTTTGTAGGCATTTACTCTATTCTACATTACTCAGCTCAGGGTTGTTCTACCATTTTAGAATAAGAAGCATTGGATTCAGTATACTCTGGCAACAAATCAAAAGATTACTTACCTATCATCTATGTTTTTATTTGGGAAATATTTGCAACCAAATCTATGGAAAGCGAATGAACGAAATTCGATTTTCAGACAATAATTTCTCAAAGAAGGAATATAATTACAGCCTTTCATTCCTTTTGTGCTTTTACATATAACAGTATAGTTACTTCTTCTAAAATATAATTACAAAATAGCCAACCACTTGAAAATTACATCCTCTTAAAAATTGGAATTTGGGACTTTTTCCAAATTTTCAACGGTAATATCTCTGTTGGGGGACTAGATACAAATTTGAAAATTGCATACATGATAGTTGGCTGTAATACCAAACTTCAGAAAAATTGCAACTTTTAGATTTAACTTGAAACTGAAGATTTTCATATTCTGCATCGTCGTCTTCGGTGTCTTCAAACAGGTTTCTTTTAGTAGTGTTGACCTGCGGTTTCTTAGCTGTTTTTTTTTTAGGTTTTTATGAATATTCTTAACCTTTTTTCTGCAGCAATTTTGCGTTTCATAGTTTTTTTTTTTTTGTTTTTCTTTTGCTTCCTTATCCGCTTTCTCAGCGAACAGATCATTTTTATAAGGACTTCCTGACAACAGAGCTGCGTAACCTTTCTTTTACCCATAGCTCCTACACGAGGCATAGAGGCAATATCATTAGGGCTGGCGGTAAATGATGACTCTGGTCATAGGTCGAAAGCTTTATCTAGGACAGGGGTATAACTGCTCGATCGGCATCGGCTCCTTATACACGGAATATGAAAGTTCTCTGTACTTAATTATATTCACTTCCCTTTAGTAGAAGACGTTCGGCGCTCTTGGCCGATGGTCCTGGGGAAAACCTAGGATAAACCCTACGAAAAGTACAAGTTATCTTCCCTGGTTGTGACTTCACTCCTTCCATGTTCTTATCTTCCATAAATTACTGTTCTGTTAATTTCACAATGGAAATATCATCTATCGCGACTTTCGACGTACATTCTCTTTTCGCGTGACTAATTTCTTTCTAACACATCCTTACTAGATTCATGCGCCCAACAAACAACTACAGCTAACGACTAACACGTTCGCACTCGCTCGCGGTTTTACACCATCTTATAATTTTCTGTTGCCTCCCCCACCGATGGTTTACTGTCTCTATTGTTTCAATAGCATGTCGATGCTGTGCTGTCCTCCGATTGCACAATACTAATATATTTTGTTATTATATTAATGTCCTATTATTAAATAAACTTTATATATTTTAAATGCCCATTATTATAAAATATACTTAATATAAGAGACGAATTCCATAGCAGCCTCGAACACGTTCCACGCCAGTAGGTTGCTGCAAACAGAACTTTGTTACAAATTGTAACAGAACTTTAAAAAAAGGAACTTTGCCGTTGCGGATTCGCAGTCACCATATAAAACTGTTCTATCTCATAAACTATTCGTGTTAGAGAAAACGAAAGCCCATATTTTGAATTAGGGCAGGACCCTTAGTAAATCGTATTTTCGTTTCTGATGATTTTAAATTGTTGTCTAATGAAGTCCTTATTTTGGACGATAATTCGCACATTCGTCGAATTAAAACCAACTTATCACAAAAGCTATACGTGCTAGAGAAATTGTAAGTACATATTTTGAGTCAAGCATGGTAATAGGAAATCACACATAATTTTATTTCTGATGACTTTTCATTGTTCACCTGTGTAATGTGAGAAAGACCTGCTGTTGTAGCACCACTAGTTTTAGATTCACCAGACGCGTTTTTATACCCGTAGAACAGAGCTATGAAGGACTTTCGGAATAATAAAAGAAAAAACACATCCCATCGCTCACAGTTCCAAATTAGAGCAGCAACTTTTCACTCGCAGCGGTAGGCAAAACACGTCATTGGCGTGGAGCGGGGACCTCACATCTACAAGTTTAGAATACTCACGTTCATTATTTCGTGGAATGGTCCGAGAAAAGTACTGCGTGGGTGTTTTAAACGACACAGGTTTACATGCAAATAAATATTCACCTTTGTAGAATGAATATCGAATCAGACCAAATCCAAACCAAACGTGGTGCCGAAAATGAAGTGTCTCAGGAAACACAGAAAAAATGTCAAAGAAGAAAAGTAACAACTTTATTCCAAATGGCCACACGTCACTTTCCAAATCACAAAACAGATACAAAGCCTAGGAGCACGATAACCGAGTGATATACCAAAGAGTGCCAATTTGTCAATATACCAGAAGATGTCCAAAAAGCAAGGTCGTTGTACAATCAGAAGGTCCAAAATGCTAGGCTAGGTCGTTATACAAACACACAAATCTCTCGACTCGGCTATCGCTCACGGAAAAAATCACTCTGGGGCGCGAGCGCCGCGCGCGCCGCTTATCAACGGCGTAGCTTTCGCCCATCTCTACGGCTGGGCCGAGGGGAAAGGAGGGTTAGTGTGGCCCCTCTGCCTCGCGCTGGCGCCACCAGCGCTTTTCCGCTCCACTGCGCCCGCTACAGCTCCTGGCGGCGGGACGGCGGACCTCCTCTCGCCAGTGGCGAGCCTTTTTGTTAGTGGCGCTCTTTTCGATCAGTTTGACCGCCACAACCCTCCGCGCCCAACTGGGGCCCCAGGGCGAACCGCGCCCTGCGTTTCGTTGAACGTAACACCCGGTCCACACCAGGCGGAACTGCCCCCTCCTCGCGCTCCTCTACCTCGGCCTGCTGCGAGGATGAGGGTCGGGGATCTCCGGCCGTTGCTGCTCCGGTGCCGGGGTCGCTCACCTGCACCCGGTCCTGCGTTGCAGGCTCCTGCCGGCTGCTCCCCTGTAATGGGACATCCCTTACGAACTGGTTTAAGCCCCTACCGTGTTCTTGGTCCGTTACGGAGTCGTAGTTGTCCACCTCTGTTTGCGCCTGCCTCAACCGAAGTTGGCCCTCATGGCGCATGACACGTTTGTACAAGGTTCGCATCTCGTAATTTCTAGTTCCCAAACTTCAGTAACTACGCCGGCCTCCCACGCCGGGTCCCTCTTTAACGTGGAGCTATACACCCTCTCCTCCTCCCTGAATTTAGGGAGAAGCCTACTGATGCCTACCTCTCCCTTGGCATCTCTGGAACAGCGCTGAATCTGAATTTACCCCAAATAGGAGTCTGTTGTATTTGAATAACCTCAGAGGCGTGTTAATTACCAGGATTTTTCTCGCTTCTTTATCGAATGGTGTCTACAAATGTGCATCTCGCAGAACTGTTTTGGAAAACTGTCTTCCCTCTGCGAGCGTATGGAAAATACCCGCCAGCCGGGGAATCGGATATTGTTCTACCAACAATTATTCATTTACTATGCTTTCGAAATCCCCACACAAACGCACAGCCCCGCTCTGTATCTTTTTATTGTAACCACCGACCCCCCGATTACCTGATTCCTTCGGCGATTCAGCTTTGCCCGGCTGCTTCGTCGGCAGACTCCCTAGAGGGAGGCATGCATGCTTACCTAACTACTTGAGAAAAAGACTCCAGCATTTTCATAAACTACTTAAATCACTTAGTATAGTGTGTGGGTGAAGCCCAGTGACATAAATAAACTTAAAACTAACTTAAATATAATCTTAACTTATTAACGGCCGGTATGGCCAGAGTTCATTTCAGCTCCGGTGTCTTTGCCCTTCCGGGCGGTCGTGATCCCGCTCACAGGTGCAGCGTTCGGGCATCCCTGCGCTCAGCGGGTCTGGCGTTGCTCCAGGTCCCTTTGTGGCAGCCCCTTGGCGGTCACGGCGGCGGCCCCGGATTAGGCCAGCGGCGGGCGTCGGTCGGCGGCTCCTCAGCGTGCTCGGCGCGGGCGGCGGCGGGAACGCGCCCGGGCGATGACGGGTCGCTTCGCGATATAGTTTTTCACGTCCCCGGCCCGCACTCACATGGCACTCTCGGTCAGGCACTCAGTAGTAGTGTCCCGTCCCATCGGCCGGCTGACGTCCCACGAGTAGGGCTGCGATGTGGCGAGGCGGCGTGGCATTCGGGCGGTCAGGCACCAATTAAGTGGCCTCGCTCCTGCCTCTGGTACACGTCTCCTCCTCGCTACCTCTGATACAAGTCTCCTCCTCGCGACCTCCGATACAAGTGATCGAGCTGTCCCTCCGCGGTCCTACAGGAAGGCTCGCGTACCACGTTATTCCTCCCCCGCATTGTCTATTTCTATTGGACGTCGCGCCACCTGTAACCCTTCCGCCTATCACGGCGCCAGCGGCAAAGTCGCCCCCAGCAACCTCCCCCGCAGTAACCTACGTCACCGAAATCCCCGGAAATAGGCGCGGGTAATTCCGTTGCTCGGTGAAGGGGTGTGGGGGTGGTGTATTTCCCCACACGTCATAAGGGGTGCGTCCGGCTTTCTCGGCTGAACAAAGGAGGCGCATCTTCCTCATCTCCCCCGGCGCGCTAAGCGGCTCTTACACAGGTACAGCGGAAACGGCATTTCCGGCTGCTCCTAACAGCGGCGCGGTTCTTAATTAAGTAAAATAAATATATGGCTCGTGTCGTCATTCGCGATGTGCGACCGTCCCATTACATTATTAAAACCAGGGGCGTGGCTCACTGGCTTGTTGGTACACTGATAGTGTTAAGTTAGGTGATACCTTTGGAGTTATTCAAATGCAATAGACCCCCATTTGCGGTAAATTCGGCGGCAGCACTGATTCAGAGGTGTCTGGAACAACTAACAGCCCAGCTTCCTGGATGCAGCAACTACCAAGATGATACAATCGTCCCTAATGGGCGTGTCGGCATACGACTCACCACAACCCTCAGCACGTCATTTGAATTGCCACTCCTTAGCGCTTCCCGCTAGGTCCGCTATCCACTCTCCATGTGATTCTCCCACTATTCTCTCCCTCTGTTAACCTAGTCTCCGAATTTCCTCCTCCACTTTGTCTTTCAAAGCCGATGGTACCTGCATTGCCTTATAAAACTTTGGCTCGGCCCCTTGCTTTAAATACAAGTGTGCTGTAAACGAGTTACACTCACCTAAGGTCACCTCGAACGCTTCCGGGAATTCCTGCTCTAACACCTACACTATCTTATTATCTTGTGAAATGACACTGCTGACCTCGTCCAGCACCTCGAAACCTAATTTCCTGAAGGCATCTAAACCTAAAATATTGGAAACATCACTTCTGTCCCCAGCAAAGATTTCTAGATGTTCCCTCCTCTGTAAACGGCCTCCACAACAATCTTACCCCGAATGTGAATCGGGTCTCTCCCAAATAAAGTTAAGGGCTTATAATCTCGCACGCACTCAGGGCCCCCAAATTCTCATAGGTGCGTACGTTTATCAGGGTCACTGCTACTCCCGAGTCCACTAGAAAGTTTACTGATACATTACGTAATTTAACACTGACCATGAGGCGCCCGATCTGGGAACCACACCTCGTACAATGTGGCGTCATCCATCATCACTTTCTTTCTAATGTCCTTAGAACGCGACCTTCCTTGTCTACTCATGCATACCTTTGTCTTCCCGCACCCAAAACACTCCGCACGGCGGAAGCTGCAGTTCACACTTTATGTATGTACATATGTACTTGGCGAGACAGCCCGTGAACGGGCTCAGGCCTACCGGCGATGTCCCTGCCTTGCGGCCATGGGTTAAGGGGGTACGTATGGTTAGCACGTAGACATCCCTACGCAGTATTCCAGTCTTCTTAACCTGAGAAGTGAATTTTCACATCGTCACACAGCAACATATACTGGGACATTGCAAGGAAAACGCACACTATAGTCTTGACTCGACCAGCAATCAAAACCGGGGTCGCGTAGTGTAAAGCGAGCACGCTGACCAACAGCTGGCCACGACGCCGCAGTTCTCCCTTACGTGTCTTTCATTGCAGTCCCTGCATGACCTAACCCGTTGTCTGGGCACGTGTCTCTGACCTCTCACTACTGTGACTGCTTCCGCTTGAATTGTCCCTTCTAGTCGGCGTCTCGGCTTTCCTTTGTGTCCGTCCTTTCCTAGTCACCTCGCTCACCCGCGCCGGGACCGCTATGCGGTGCGCTGTACGCTGCGTCATTTCATATACCGCTGCGATCTTCCTAAATTTATCTCATGACGGATCGCTCTCCGAGATGCCTTCCAGCCTAACTTACTCACTATGTGTGTGTAGTACCAGCATGTCCCTGACAAGCGTGTCGGCATACGACTCACCACAACCCTCCGCACGGCATTTGAATTGGCATTCCTTAGCGCTTCCCGCTAGGTCCCCTATCCGCTCCCCGTGTGTCCGCGCTCCTTTTTCTCGAACTTGAAAAAACGCGTACCAGGCCGCTACCACGTGTGGGAGTTGTGCAAAATGTTTACATAGTTCTGAGTTTATGTCCGGCCACCCGACCTCTTTCACTTGCCTATCTGGCAAAAGTTTCTTTAACAGGTCTGTTACTTGCTTTCCCAATGAACTGAGGAACAAGGCCCGCCTTGTGCTGTCTGCTGTAATCTGATAGTAACTAGCGGCGGATTATAATGAAATTTATTTTTTTCTTTTCACTTTAGAATGTCGTTTAGTATAGAAATTAATTTTAAGTTATGACGAAACGAAATGACTCATTCGACTAATACGTCTTCTTTTATCTTTTTACGTCATTTTTACTGTACTTTGCGCTGATTTAATTTAATATCATTTTAATGGTACTTGCTTCAAACAATATTTACGAGGTGCAACAAATGTTCACCACAAAATTCCTGAGTAGCCTATTCAATTTCTTCGCTCATATATTGTAATGTCAGCCATTGTGAGTACTATGTAATGTAAGGTAATGTATATCGGCGCCATTGTGAGTTCGTCCGATTTCGCGATAAATAGAGGCAGATATTTTCTTTTAAAGAACACTCCAAACCCAAAGTTTGCAAGCTGAGTTCACGTGAACAAAAGGAAGAAGACTCTGTTACATCAGTAACATATCCAACGGCTTGAGTAGTTCATCTGAAGTGGTTTTGATAATTTTTTTACGTAATTTTTCTTTGTTTTTAGAGCATCTTTAAAGTATTTTAAGATTACTTTATTGATCATTTTTGCTACATTTTAGGTCAAAAAAATCCGCCCCCTACTTATAATACTCCACGTGTTGGTCGAACTTCTCTATATAGTCTCAACATACTAGATGTCCAAAAAGCAATGCTAGGTCGTTATACAATCAGAAGTCCAAAATGTTAGGTTAGGTCGTTATACAATCCCTTATACAAATCTCTCGTTTCGGAGAAATTTGGTAATTTGGCAATGTGAAAATAGGCAAATTTAAATATTCCTTCTCCCAAAATCGGCTACAATTTTTTCTTTTCAGTGTTTTTTTCGTATAGAACCAAAGATTTTAAAGATGGCACATGTCCCATTTTTTATGAATTCTCATTATTTTTAATTGCAAAAAATTAACATTGCAAAACTAAAACATTGGTAATAAAGTTTTTTTCCTTAATGAAATCGCTTTCAATCAAATAGATCTTTCAATAAGATCATGTCCAATTTTTTGAACGAGTAGTTTTTGATTCAAATAAAGGAAGTTTATAAAATGTTTTCTCTCAAAAACGGCTCCAATTTCTTCTTGTAATTTTTGACTCAGGCCAAATAAATTAAAAATTGGCACAGGTTTCGTTTTCGGCAAACCGTATTTTTGAAGGGAGCAAAAAAGTAACATTGCAAAAGTACAATGATGATAGCGACATTATTCCTTAATGAAATATGTTCTTGAAAATTATATCTTTAAATAATGCGATTTAAAAAATTAAAAAGAAATTTCGCGCAATTTGAGAGTGAAGTAAAGGCAATTTACACAATAAATGTTCTTAAAAACGGCTCCATCTTTTTTCTCTAACTTTTTCTCGGATAGAGCAAGATAATATTTATCAAAGAGCGCAGGTCTCATGTTCTTTGAACTCTGAGAATGTTCGAAAATTGGGAGTTACTAATATTTTTGCGGGAGAGAATGTGCTGTTGCAACACTAGCAGTTTAAGTATAATTTCAATTGGTGTCTATAGTTAGTCGTACAATCGTATGCCTTCTTCTTCTCCGTGGTTTCGGCTTGCTGGTCATACTACGCCATACTACGTCCTTACGTGTTTAAGAAAAAGTGCACGGTGCCTTCACAAAGTTCCAAGACTTTTTCTTGAATAGGGGAAGGTGCACAGACTGGTTGCACTAACAGGATGAAGTAGGGGGGTGTGGTGAAGGGGTCAGTTAACTGACCGTACCGGACGCAGGAGTGAGCGAATCGCTAGTGGCGGCGTGACCCCCGTCGAATATGCATCGTCATTTGGAGCAGCGTTATTCTATAAAGTTTTCTAAGAAACTGAACAAAACCGCTACACTGGCTTTTGGTATGATTCAAGAGGCTTATAAAGAAGAAGCCATGTCATGTGCAATGGTTTTCATGTGGCCCATGCGGTTCAATGAACGCCAAGAGGACGTTGAAGACGATAATCGCACTGAGAGACCTTCAACAAATACTGCTGAAAATTTGCCGAAAGTGCGTGAACGTTGAAACTGCTTAGTCTTCCTGATAGTTAAACTGCGTCGTCTTAGTGTTAGATTACTTACCAATGAATTGGTATTGGATCAGACTACGATAATCAAGTTAATGACAGTAGATTGGATGATAAGAAACCAGTGTGCCCAACGTGTTCTCAAAGTTTTTTCTGCTGAACAGAAGGCATGCCGCTAGGTTATTGGTGAAAAAATGCTTGAACGTTTGCACGTCGATCCCAATTCCCTACATAAAGTTAGCACTCGTAATGAGACTTGGGTCTGTAGGATCCTGAAACGAAGCGGCGAATGCGTAGTGACACACCGCCTCATCTCCAAAGCCCATGAAAGCTCGCATGAGCATGTCACGCGTGAAAATAATGCTCATTGTTTTCTTCAACGCCAAAGGATTGATCCACAAAAGGTTGACAGAAAAACAAGATACATCAATTAGAGGTAGTATGGCGGAAATGTGTACAGGATATTGGACCACCTAGAAAGAAGCGCCGCTCATCGATATGCATGATCGTCGTTTATATTGTGAAATATTTGACAATGTATCGAATCAAGAGTCAAACATAGATTCAACAGTGTAGATTCTTTAACATTCCTACAACTATTAGATGAAAACAAAATAAAAAATTCGTTTCCAGAAGAAGCATTTTCTTTTTCAAAACAAAATCACAGACAGCATTTTGCTTTAGCCAGGCTCAGAAGTGAACTTTGCGTTGTAAATTCAACAAATGAACATTTACCAAGAGACGGAGAGAGAGAGAAAGGTGGAGTGAGAGAGACGGAGAGAGAGAGAGACGGAGAGAGAGAGACGGAGAGAGACATGGAGAGAGAGAGACATGGAGAGAGAGACGGAAAGAGAGATGGAGAGAGAAGTAGACGGAGAGAGAGCGCGAGCAGAGAGAGCCGGAGAGAGACAGGCTGTAATTGAGTGAGTTTGCCGAGAGTGTTAAAAAGACTGATGGGTCTCTACGACTGCGGCAAATTCTTATTCTTTCCTGGTTTGGGAAAGTTAAGCACGTGTGCATGTTTCCATTGCGCGGGAAATAGCTGAAAAAAAAGGAAGAGAGAAGCGATGTTTAGGATGAAGGTATGTTTCGCCAAGCATCAAAATTGAGATTTTGTGCTTTGCGGCGAATGCGGCTAGCTCCGCATCCTTGTTCCTGCATACGACACTGTTGCAGTTCCAAAAGACGAGCGTGAAGCGAGCTGGAGCTGCCGGCCGTTCCCCCGACCGTCGAGCGAGGCTGACCCGCGAGCTCCCTCGCGTGATGGAGCAGCAGTCCCATGATTGCTTGCAGCATCAGCCTCGGCCATTCGCTCGGGGGGTGACAGGTGATGGTGCGGGTAATTGTCCGGATTGTCTCGAAGAGATCAACGCCGTTTAAAGCGAGATCCTCCGCGGCCTGGTTCATGAACAGGATCTGGTCATCGGTGTTATGGGATGGAAGGAAATCCATCCCCCGCGGCTCGCGGACGGTTGTCCCGATGCAGACGGGGGAGGCGCACGTCGAGGGTTTAGGGAAGGGCGGGAGGGGCTGCGGCTGGAGCCGGTGCTGGGGCGGCGACGTCGTCATCAGCCACAGCTTCTCCGGTTGCATCGGCAGCGACCGGGTCGCCGCACACGCCCCGCAACGCCTCCAATAGGGAGAACACGTCTCCGCTCTCGTACACGAGAATGGGGGGAGGGCGTCGTTGGCGGCAAACGAGCGTGAACCCGTCGTCGTCCCCTTGCTCTGCGTCAAAGTCTTCCATCTGCGCCGGCGTTGGCATCCTTGCGGCGGTGGCAGCAACCGACGGCGATGTAGCCGCAGTATGTTGTGGAGCGGAGGTTCGTCATTGTACGTTCCCGTCATTGTCCCTGCGGGCAGAAGTAGTGCGCAGGTTCGAGCAAATACGCTCCGTCGAGGAGGTAGCCACGCGCATCCGCTTGGGCGTCCCCGCATGTCGACGCGCCGCACGCCCACGGCTGCCGCTTTTGCCCTCCGGAGAAGTTTGAGAGCGGCCGCCGCCCGGCGACGCTGTGCTCGATATCGTTGCTATATTTTACGGCCCGACGGCCGCCGCAGCACTTTTGCTGTTAGTCCCTAAAAGGGCTATTTTTTCCACGGCGGCCGGAGCTCTTCACAGGTGCGTCCGTCCTCCGCGGTGGTCAGGTCTCGACCAATCGAGGCTGAGCGGTCAGCTGCTCCGCTATTTAAAGGGCTGGCGTGACGTCACAGCGAACCTTTCCGCGTTTTCCAGTTGGAAGTTTGCTGTCGTCGCGCCGCGGGCCGCAAATAAGCTTTTTGGACGGGTAAAGCAAAATGCACTTTACGTCATGCACGTACTGCATTTAGTACTATACATTCGAAAAGTTTGAAGATAAAATTTGGAGCCATTATTGAGAAAATAGCGTGTGAGCATTTCTGAAAATCCGGAATTTTGAGCTAGTTTTCACAGAAAACTGTTGAGTTTTCGAAAAACTTTATGTGTCATTATTTAAAGCACATGTACTCATAAATACAATCACGTGAACAAATTGCCGATAGTATAAATATTAACAACGTAAGACTCAAGTCAAAAATATATTTTTTTTGTAATTTTTGAAAACAAACCAACAAAAGAATAGAACAATATGGCGTTTATGTCATCTTATAGAGTACATTTAGCACTATCCCTACCAAAAGTTTAAAGAAAAAATTTGGAGCCGTTTTTGAGAAAATATTGTTGTAATATTTGTCAATTGCACATATTGCTCGTAATATTGCCCGAAAACTACTGAAATTTTCAAAAAATTGTACAGGACCTTAATAAAAGAACTACTATGGAGAACAAATTGTCAAATTCAAATAAAGAAAAAATCTCTAACTTTAATTTTGTAGTGGGAAAAAGCCTGAAAATTTTCAAAAATTTAGAGTTAAAGATGAGAATCAGACGTATGTCACCATTATAAGTGTATTTTACTCTATTCTTACAAGCAATTCAAAGAAAAAATTTGAAGTCATTTTTGAGAAAATTTTGGAAATGTCTGGAGGGCTTCATGTAAAGTACCCCAAATTTTGAAGAAAGATTTTCTGAATCTCAAAGCTTCAAATCAAGCCAGATGGACAGGGGTTTCTTCAATATGGAAAAAATGCTACGTATGGTTTAGGCGCTAGGGGTGGTCACAGACGGACGTTAAAAAAACAAAACTTTATCAGGGTTTCGGTATCAAAACGTGTACTTCCGTTGAAATCTCGAAATCGATTTTCCGCCGAATTACATAACTTTCCCTATTCTATGTATAATACCCCATATATACGTATGTATACGGAAAAGTAAAAGTTATACAAATGTAATACTTTAAATATCTCTCACGTCATTAACATTTACACTACATGATTAATTATAATTTATTGCATTAGTGAGTAGAAGTGCTTCAAATAATGTCCGATGAAGTTAGCTGAAAACTCAAAACTTTTCCGTGAAAATTGGCTCAAAATTGTGAATCTTCAGAGAAACACAAGCAACTTTTCTCACTAACGGCACCAAATTCTTAAATGAAAAGAGTGCAAGGTTTAACTCTTTTATCATATTCTGGGGCGTAATAATACATACATTACGTTATTTGGGGGCGTAAAAATTGAGAAAATGTTAAAAATGTTAAATGTGAGTTTTATAAAATGCCATTTCCTCAATATTAATATTACTTGAAAGTAAACTAAGGATTAGTTCTGTACACATTTGATATTGTTCACAAAACATTTATTATTGCTAAAAATAAAAATTCCTGAAGGTGGTACCATTTTCTCAGTTAACCCTACGCCTAAAAAATTGCGACATGTCCCAATTTCGTTTAACTCCCTGAATTTTAAAAAATTGCAAACATCTACATTTTACCAGCGATTTTAACTATAATATTTATGCTAGTTTTTTCCTGTAATGAAAGCTGTTCTACAAAATTAGATCTTTAAATAAGATCATGTATGATTTTTTACAAAAATAAGATAAAGATTTTTGAAAATATGTGTAGTTTTCACGGAATTTTGCACGAAATAATCTCGATTTTTAAAAGATTTCCTCACTGGCGGCTCCAAAATCTTTCATTATTTTTCGAAAAGAGCAAAGTACACCTCTAAAAATGGCACACTTTGCATTTGTGTTTAACTTTCTACATTTTCAAAACTTGTAAAATTAGTTGCAGTTTAAACTTCTTGGGTGTGTTCCAAAACCTATCACATTGAAGGGAGATTTTTTTAATGTAATCTGTTCTTCAAATAAAATTTTTATATCATGTAATGTAAAATATTTTGGAAATGTTTTCACCTGATCTTGAGACATCATTACAAATAATGCGAGAATGTATGTGCTGTTGAGCAATAATTTATTATTAAAATTAATAAAAATTCTGTAATAAATTATTTTCTTCATTATAAGAGAGCTTGTGTTGCTTCTCGTAGGCAAAACACACGAACTACCAGCAAACAGAGCACAGAGCATGCTCTGCGGATACTGCCGAGAATATGTGATAAACCAACAAACGTACAATACGATAATAAGTGATTTCTTTACTTAATGAAATTTGTTCTAAAAAAATAGGTCCTCAAATACGGTCATGTTCATTTTTTATACGTATTTTCGAGAAACATTTGCTTGAAATAAAGGCAAGTTGTAAAAAATGGCTCCAATTTTTTTTTACTTTAACTCGCAAAATAGCATTGGTGACATTTTTGTTGAACTCTATTTTTGAAAACTGCACAAAAAATTAACTTTACAAACACACAAAATTGATGATAGAGGATTTTTACTTAATGAAGTATATTCTTCAAAACTAGATCTCTGAATAAGGTCACATACAATTGTTTGAAAATATATATGGTTTCATATATTTTTTGTTAATCTTTGAAATTGCAAATTGGAATTTGCCGCACTTCTTTTGCTGAAGAGAGTCTTTCAAGGTGTATCAGGACACGATCCAACAGCAATGCCAAGATAAGGCGATTTAAATTTCTACGAATAACTTCTCATTGTTGAGCAAATGTTTCTCCCTGGATGGCATGAAGTTTTGGATTGTAGAATTTCTGAACAATTGGCTTTAAAAGAATTAGTTTCCACAGTTCATGTGCAATGTTTTGTAATGATTTTTACAAGTGATGGTTAAAATAAGCTCATACGTGCAAAAATTGCGATTTCATAATATTTCGTGCATAATTGTGTTTTTCAGTGCATTTTCTTGGTTTTACTGTCCAGCTTAGTTTCATCTGAAATTTGGCACTTCTGTCTCCAGTGAACAAATTAACTAATGCAAGAGCATCCGAGAATGTTCAATCAATGCATAATATACTAACTTTTAGTTATGTCTGATTCATTCTGTTCTTATTCAGTTTTTTACAGTTCAAGAACATCTCTTTCAGATACCTGAAATACCTTATATAAAAGAGAGAATGGTAAATAATACAGATAATTTCAGTGTCAAAAATTTTATTTAGCTCGGTATCCAAACAGTATAAAATCATAAATGCAAACAACAATATTTGCTGGAAAATGACAAGTTAAGAGCACACGTTCAATTTTCTGTCTTGCCAAGTAAATGTTACCATAATAGTAGATGCATCATTTTTATAGAAATCTTGAAGTTTTACTGTTAAGTTTAAACCAACACAAATATCAATAAAACCAACTTCATTATTTCATTCAATTACAAAGCAGACCAATTTCACTCTATATCAACACATGAATACAATTTTGTAGAGTATTTCCAATATTGCAACACACGGGCAGTTAGGTTCCTGTTGTGTATCATAAGAGTACACTTAATTTACGGAGTAATACGTTTTGGGTCACGAGGGAACATGGAAGTCTTTCGAATATTATCTAATCCTAAGAAAAGCATCACAACTCGTTCAAGGCCAATACCACCACCAGCATGAGGGGGACAGCCATACCGGAACGCATCAATGTACGCACGAATCTTCTCAAGATCTGCAACAACATCACTTTGAATAGAATTTTATTCAAATAATATTTATAACCGTTTTTAACACCTTCCACAGAAACTGCTACTTCCATTTACTGTTTATTAATTGAAAAGTTGCACTTTGGAGTACAGCTATAGTTATGTAGCATTTTGAGACACACTTGCAACAAATAGTGAAATAACTGAAGCCACCAACAGTTTTGCTGTATGTGACGAAAGTTGGGAGATGGGCATACTACCTCCCAACTTTCACTACACATAACAAGACTGATGATGATGGCAAAGCTGTCGAAAGCCTGTTCTCTGAATAAATCTAATAAGTTGACGATGACTTCAGCTATTTCTCCATTTAATTACATCAATAACACATAATTACATCATTAGCATTCCCACAACCCACAGCTCACCACAAAGTAAATAAAACAGAAGATACTGCATACTGAACAAAACACATGTGATTACATTGCTGCTGTTTTGTATATTGGGAATGATCCCAAGAGTATATAATTTAAGTTTTCATGAATTTATACTAAAAAATAATGTACACAATATGTATGAAAGTGTCTTTGGCAAACTCATTTCAAAATTTCAGACTCATCTCCTGTAGTCTCCACATTTCATTTGTAGGCCAAAGACTCGTTTTCCATACCAAATAACTATTTCTAAAATGCACCCTTGTACACAAGTATTGCCCACAAATAAATTACTAATTTACTGTCAAAAAGAGATAGGTCTTAAAAGAACTGATAGTGATTTAGTAGTTGGTACAAGTTTAGAATAAGGTTCAGGAATTACATGAGTTTTCTACAGCTTACAACATAAAACTACGTATTTGTGGGTAGCTACATTACTAGTAGTTTCTTGGGCACAAAATACAGCAAAAACCTGATGTAAGAGACTCTGTTATAAGGTAATGTCGCTTATAGGAGACAAATTTACAGTTCCCAGGTCAGTTGTATATAAACAATGCATTTATTTCCCACATTTAAGAGTCCCCACTATACGAGATTCCCGCCTCCCGCCATGTACTTCTTCTTGCTTGTAAGAGGCAAAGAATTTAATTTTCCCCCAGGTGACATGAATTTCATCAATGTGATAAGGGTTGGGGAACACGCTTAAAATAGACTGGAGCAAGGTTTCACACACCAGTTCCACTGGGTGGGATAGTGTCTCTTGGTAACAAGGAAGTCTCTACAGTGCCGAAGTGTTTCCAATTGTTTTTAGCGTTTTGGAGGTGTTTTTGCCAGTGTATATAGAATTTTATTTTACTTCGGTGCTTTCAATCCCTTTCACCGCAACATGGACAATCTTGCGTGGACATACGTTAGTACTGCATGTGTGGATTTAAATGCTTAGTATATAATTTTGTTTTTGCCTTCTATGGATCTGCAAGTGATGGCATCAAGACAAAAGGTTTTGTCTTAGCCCAGAAGCTGGACATGAACAAGCTGAAAAGTCTAAAGGGCAATCGCAGAAAGCTGTGGCAGAAACACTGAAGATACCAGTTGGTCACTTAGACAAATTTTCCAGAAGAAAAAGGAAATCAATGCGGTTGGAAAAATGGGTAAGTGAAGAAAATTTGTTTGTCACCATTCAAGAAAACTGAAAAGATTATTTTGGAGTGGTTTCAACAGTGCAGAGACGAAGGTGTCTCTGTTGATGGGAACATTTTGTGGGAGAAGGTGGGAGTTATATGTAGAAAAATAATAACACGTATACACTAAGAATAACAACAGGAATTATCGCTTCTACCTTATGGATTTTTCTATAAATTAAAACTCCAAAGATATAGCTAAATAGGCTCTGATATCAAGTAAATTATGTTTTCTTCATACTGATCCCTTAAAAATATGGTAACATTTAATTAAACAGGTCAAAAACGAATTTCCCACGTATAAGAGTTCCTGCTTATAAGAGACAAAATCCCATTCTCACAGGTGTCTCTTATAAAGGGCGTTTTACTGTTTGAGAACATTACAGTACACAAATAGCACATTATTGCTGCATGGAAGTTATAATTCTTTAACTCTTGAAACATACTTTTAAATTTTATTGTCATTAACATAGGGTTACTTAAGTTCTGAGTTATTACATATAATGTAAGCTAGATTTGCACAAAATATTAAAAAACATACTTATAGATTATTTGGAAAACCATTGTGAAGACTTAAAACAAATTACCGTATTAGCTCTGAATTTAAGGCAAGCTTTCTTCCTACATACCTCATTTGGAAAATGTGTGGTCATCTTATTCGTAGATTAAGCCTGGTTTTTTAGAATTTATATTTTTATTCAGCAAGTAAAGCATGGCAAGCAGAAACTTGTATGCTGTCAAAACAATAAGCTGCAAAGATAATAAATATCACAAGTATCCGTAATATTTAATGATATTTGCAGGCATATTGCTGGCATCCACAATGCATTTGCAAGCTGCGAGATGAGGTGGTAAAGAAAGAATCTCAAATGAATGGCATTGTAGAACGTTAAATGCAATGTCGAGGGCAAATGTGCATTTTGCAAGAGCCAGAAATGAAAAATTTTATATTAATAAACATATGCACTCTACATACAACCACAGTCAGAATGACAATAAATATTCTTTAAGCAAAAACTTCTCGAACTTGGAAGATTGCTGCTTTCTACTGCATTACTTGCAAAACAGAGGAACAACACATTATGGGAGGGGGACCAAAGAGAGCGAACAATAATACACATGAAGAAGAAGGTAGTGACAAAAACCATGAAGAAGAAGAAGGTAGTGACAACAAAAACCATGAAGAAGAAGAAGAAGAAGGTAGTGACAAAAACCATGAATAAAATGATTTTTAAGGAAAAAGAAAACTGATAATTCAGGCCATACTGTTTTATCATTCTCATCAAGACAATTTTATAGTCATTATACAATTTGCAGTTTTACTTTGACTAAATGGTAAAAATTAGTTAAAAAATAAAATAAGGAAGTCTCTTCAAAATTAAGGGGTCATCTTACTCGTATATTTAGAGATAACTTATATTCAGGTAAATACAGTAAATCACTTTTTAAACAAAATTCATAACATCCTTTATCGACAGATTATTCTTTACAAATGCAAACATGGCATTCCGCACTAAAGAATCATTACTTACCCACACCATGTAATTTGGCACGTTCAGTTAGGAAGTCAGGATCGTGGATTCGCTGAGCTCCACTCATAATTTCCTCTCCTCTCATGAAAATGTCATAAGAATTGGATCGTTTCTGGAGAAAAAGAAATAAACAAAAGAAACATTACAAACAGACAAAATACACACTGGCTATTTTCCACAAATCTCATTACCTCATATAAACCCACAACATATATTATTTCTTTATTCCATTCATTACAGGAAAATGCCCAATACAATATCAAAAATTCATACTAAATTTTTAAAGTAAAAGTAAAAAATTATAAACAATGCAATAGTTATCAGTAAAAAATTATCACAATATGAAAAGTTAGATAATTACAAGAGATCCTCAATAATAATCACAGAGAATAATCGATCTCTCACATGTCCCACAAGCTGATGCATAGAGAACTCTAGATTTAATACATTTACCAAATGTCACATTCCCCAAAGAGGGCAATAATATAAGCTTTAGCAGTAACAACATTAGAATTAAAGTATTTTTACATTAGGTTTTAATATTATTCTACAAGAGCAAATACTTCCAGATCATGACCTTCAGGGTCATGATATGTTACTTTTCCCTCATTGTGCTGGAAGTATTTTTTGGCAAAAATCCATTATACAATCGCTTATACTCATAGTACAGCATTTGAATGGGCACATTCATGTTCAGAAAACAATTACCAAAGCAATTTTCACAAACTTCTGTTATTTAAATAAACCAGTCACATATTAGGTGCAAACTAAATGGTTAACATGGAAACGTTAAATATCGCAAATGAAAAATAAGCTTACATATTTCAATCTTTTAAAATTTTCTCTAATAAAGACTCGAACAACAACTGCTAACATTACAGATATAATAATTCTACTGGCCTTGATACTCAGAGCAAGTTTAATGTACCAATTACCATCTCTCTTAAAACATCTAAAAACATACTTTAAAATCTCATCAACAGAGAGTTGAAAGATGTTCGTAGTAAGCACACAGGTACTTACCGAATCATTGGGATCTGGCATTGTGTAGAAAGGTCTCACTGCAAGAGGAAACTTATCTAAAATGTAGAAGTCTGTGTCATACTGAAAACAAGACAATTAAAAATGCTTAGTACACTCCATCAATTCAATAAAACTACATATATTTGATGTATTTTAAATAAAATAATCCTCTAACTTATTGATGTAATATAATTACCCTATACAATTTCACAATTTTATATTTGATGGTAGCCCTTAATACGTATTTACCCAAATATAAATTCAACTTATATTCTCAATATTTCATTCAAAAATTACAAGGTCAACTTATTTGCGGATTAAGCCAAGTCAGTTAGGTTTTAAGAGTTACACTGTCTTACCATGCCATGAAACTAGAAAACGTTGATGCAACAAGAAACTGCAAAGATGATAAAAATATGCACATATATAAACACTAATTAAATTTGTGGATGTTTCCTAGGCACCATGAATCTGCTGAGAGATTCAGACAGATATTTTTTTAATGGGCCAGTAAAGAGAATCTCAAATGAATGACACCATATCAAGTGAAATGCAACTTAAAAATGAATAAAATACGTACCAAGATTTTATAACTCACTGATTGATGAGATTGAATCAAAGAATTGGAAGTGAAAAATATATATGGTTAAAAGTACGATTCTATATCCAACCACAGAAAAGCATGACAAAAATATTTTCTTAGCAAAAACTTTAACAACTTGGAAAATTGACACAATCTCCCACGTTACCCGTGAAATGGAGGAACAGAAATCTATGCATTAGCAGTGAATCACTGAATCACAAGAATTAAGAAATGCGAATTACAAATATATTCTTAGCGATTGTGAAAGTACTGTTAAATAATAATAGTATATGAACAAGAGCAGGTCAGGAAGAAAACCTGATAACATTGATGGAAATCTTCGGTGGCATCAGCCGAAAGATTAAGAATGCAAATGCAATGAGCAAAACTTTCAGAGGAAATAAGATAAGTGATAGCTCAGACAATTTCATGTTTTTGTCCTGTGAAACAGTCTTCCAGAACGGAAGTAAATGACTGTGATGACAAATGCGATAAAAATAATGGAAGAGTGTCAACATGGCAGCAGACATTCAAGAATATCAAGACTACTAAAATATATTGTGTAAACTCTCATCAAGAAATTATAGGTCGGAGCCAGATAATACCAATAGGGAAGGTCATGAAGAGGATTATAGCACCCAAGATCAAAGAATATGCCATATACAACTATCACATACCTACCCCAAAAAGCACTAAGTTGATCCACTTCAAGTAACCTCATATTCTTTTTAGGTAATCGGACCAAAACCCCTAACTTCAGTAAATCAATGAATGTGATATATCTCGATTATGCTGAAACTTTTGACAAAATGTCTCATAAAAGATTACTCCTTAAACTTCACACCATCAGAATTAGACTAGGTTTACACTTATGAAAACAGAGCTCTGTCAGAGTTAAAAACACAGTCACGTAAACAAGTGTAGTTTCATGGTTAGACTCGGCAATGAGATGTTGACATCACTCTGTCAACACCTCACCCCCATATAAGTGGTGTCCCAGAAGAATAAGTTCTTTTACCAATTCTCTTCATCCTTTATGTCGGAGATTTAGAATATAACATTATGTCAGCACCTGACAGTTACACTGCGTTATGAACATCTTCAATGACACAACTTAAGATTTTGTTGTTGTAGTACAACATTATCTACTTTTGGATAAATGAATGGACAATGCCACTTAAGCATGATAAATGCAGTAACCCTTATCTGGGCCCCAAATCAAAATATACAACATACGGAACCAGCTGTGACCACTTCAAGCAGTTTTCTTTACTATGCATTTAATTGTCTGTTAACTTCTTCCTTTGGAGGAAGGAGAGAATAAAAAAGTTAAAGTAAACATCTGTAGAATGGATATAGAATGTAAGAAATATATGGCAGTTTTTCAATAATATTTCTTTAATAAAAACATTTTACCTTTTCCCGTAAATGGCCACTTGTTCGTTTGTTGAAAATATATTGAATATCAAATAAGTATTACATTACACAAAGCATTTCATTACATGGGAACAAATTACAGGTTATGGAGCCAGATTGTATGTTCTTATACATTGATGCAATCATGAATAATTCTGATTATATGACAGGAACATCACTTTTTGAAATTTCCCCGCTGATGCAGTCATTCTGTGACTGCAAAGATAAAGAATGAAAATATAACACATTTAAAGAATAGTGCTGGAACTATACTAAATTTTAAATCCAACACTTGGAGTACTTTTCTGCCAGTGGCTTAATTATGAAAAATTCTTTGTATGTGGCCATAGCAGGTGCCTCTATCCTACACAAAATAAATAAATAATAATAATATATATATATATATATATATATATATATATATATATATATATATATATATATATATATATATATTTTATATTTTTGGACCCATTATTGAATAAGCCAGAGTTATATGAGGCCCTATTTTAAGAAAGATGTGGAGCATATTGAAAAAAATTCAAAGAAAAAACACGAATAGAGTTAGGAATGATATTGTTGAAACATTTTGGGTTGTACAACTTCCAAAACTTGATCACAGATCTGTCAGATCCAGTGACAGACTCCAAGGACATGATCATTGCAAGAACACAAGGACCAGAGGCTCTTCCTCATCAACAGGGTTGTTTTGTGAACTGTCTCCTAAATGAATGTATTTCAGCCAAGACAGTTGACTTCTTCAAAGGGAGGCTGCACTAACTCCCAATGAAGAGGGAACCATTGGATTAAGCATATAACCAATAGTGATAGGGTTGTTACATAAAATTGAATGTACTTCTGTATGACATGATTTGCTTGGTTTTAATTGATAGGTGTATACCAGCTTCGATTGCTGTCAACAATAAATAAATAATTAAAACGTATTATTTTACAGCTAAATGAATATATTAAATTTTGAATTTGCAATGTTTGGATAAATTACTGAACCTCTGTATTAAAATTAATCATCAAGGAGAAACTAGTTTATTTTCTCATTTTTTCATGTAGATAATCTAATGTAGATTATCTACAACCAAAAACGTGTGTAAGCCACAATGTCTAAACCAAAAATGTTAGTCCTAACAGGTTCACTCTAATTGGAGACTATTGTACTATGTTTAGTTTAGCAACATGTGTAATGTAACATGAACAAAACTTGTATTACTGTATTTGTTGCAATCGAGAATAAAAAAATACAATGAAGAGTAATGTAATAACATGTGTTCTTAACAAATGAATTATGAACAAATATTCAATTACTTGCATTTCTTTCCTTATTATACATTTTTATAGTGTGTTTATTGTGGTACCAAGTATTAGAGTTGTTTCAATGGTGCAAATGAGAAATATCTTCCATAGACATATTGTAATATTATGAAAGGTGATAAAATATTATTTTATAATTATCAAAAGGGGCAAGATTCAATACTAGAGACCAATAGACAAAACAATTCCAATATACCTTCTTTTTCACGAGTCTACCAAGTAATTTCTCATCTGGAGTTGAAAGATCATCTTCATCTCCTATTTCCACTCCTGCTTCCCGCAGCATAGCCACTGCTGCAGGAAATTCTAATATCAATGGTGGGTCCAAAAATTCAAATGTGTCCACAGGATACTGCTGCCCAACAGTTGTTATATCACCAACATGTCTACAAAATAGTTGAAAAGATATTAATATATACGATGTCTCTACAGAATTTGCTTTTAAACAAATTAATTGAGGAAACACAATTTTAATGAAAGAACAGGGTATTCTAGCGCAGATCTAGGTATGAACAGTAAGCTGTCTATCCAAGAAACACAGGGTGCCCCAACTTTACTTGTACTGTCTTGCTTTATTTTAGTGAAGACTGTGTTTTTTTTGCTTCCTTATTGTGGTTTTGGGGCAGAAATTTTATTGGGAGGGGTCTTATCCCTAATCAAAATGAAGTCACTCTAACATCGTGAGGTCAGTGAACAAAAGCAAAGAACAAGTGGCAGGAATGAGGACATTTCATAATTGAAACAAGAATCGTGCATTTTCATTTATTGAAATAATATTATGGCGTAAAATGTGTTAGGCTCAAGGATATTTTATGTTAATCGCATAGGCTGATGGCTACAGCCACCCTATGATCTTTGGAATCAAATGAGTTGGTAATTATGCATTGGACAGACTCAAGGATGAGTAATGTGAATTGCATAGGACAAAAGCCTGAGCCTCAACATGAAACTGGACATGCATAGCAAAGCAACAATTTGCCTTGAAAGTGAGAGTTTACCATCCATTTCGCTCATGGATGCATATTTGTCATTTACCACGTCCTCACATAATTGAGCTGAATTCTTGACATTCATTACAATAAGGAAGAATAAGTAAATAAGAAGTGTATATCAATGTCCTATATTTGGTACTTTAGGTGCATCAAAGTTGCCTCCATAAGTGAAAGTAGAGCTTGAGTCAATGCGTATGAACAAATTAACATTGAATTCCACTCAAAATCAGATCTGTGATAGAAACCCCAAATAACAATTTTGACAGATCAAATTTGTAGATTTGTAACCGTTTTATACATATTTTGGAATTAACTATTTTTTTTGCACAGAAACAATAGAACAATTCTACACGCACAATAAATTAAGAAGTTATTGCATGCTACTAAAGATCATGTGCATGCTTCAGTGAAAGCATTTTAAATATACTGACTCTTTTTGTAGTCTCCGGAATAACTGAGTGAAGAGGTCACCAATAGTATTCAGAACTTCATGATAATGATACTTGAAGGCCATTTCTAAATCAAGTCCTACAAACTCTGTTAAATGTCGATGTGTGTTACTGTCCTCTGCTCGGAACACTGAAACATTCACATACTTAAATAGTACCCAATTGCATTTGAAGGAACTTAACAAAAGCAACCAGTGGGTGCTATAACACAAAGTACAAAAAGGTTCACACAACTACTACGCTCAATACAGAACTCATTGATCACATTTTTATATGCTACTTCAGTACTAATGGCTAGTTTTAATGTATAATCGCGGATATTTTTACTTTCACTTTTAACTTAAGATAAACCTGGATTGAGACATTCTGTAGTGTTACAGAACTCGGGCAACATATGAACAAGTAATAATTACTTACCAGCCCCAATTGTAAACACACGATCAAAATCAGCAGCAATGGCCATCTGTTTGTATAATTGAGGACTTTGTGCCAAATATGCTGAGCCTTTGAAATACGATACCGTGAACACATTGGCACCGCCTTCACTAGCAGCTGATATAATCTTAGGGGTGTGAATTTCAACAAAACCCTAGGAAACAAAAAACAAAAAAACAGATGTGTTGATTACAGAGCATAAGGAGATTGAAATCTTGCTATGAATAATGCAACATGATGAAAATCATCATATACAATGTAATTACAAGAGTAATACTTTAAACTATTTAAAATCACATTACTATTTTATTTTGAAAATTACATCACACTTCAGCAGGTCAAGAACATCTAACAGCATGTCAAAACATTTTTTTAAATATTGCAATACATTCTGAAATAATAATTATAATACACATTGAAATTTCACAAAAACATTGATATATTACAGCAAAACTTAAGTCATTATTATACACTTACTACGACCTCAATCTCCACATCTGGAGCCTCCCAAATCTCCTTACATTAATGAAAATTTCATGCAAATAAAGAATATTGAACATACATTGTACACTTAAATTCAAAGAATCTACTCAATGCATACTTTGCTTTGAAGGATCTCCCGGAATAGACGACACACACCCGCTTCTAGGCGGAAGATTGCCTGGTTAGCAGGTGTTCTCAAATCCAGCACTCTATTGTCTAATCTCGTGTCTTGATTCACTCTAATATGTAAACCATCACCTTCCTGCAACACAAAGAATCTTAAGTTTAGTATTTCATCACTTATTAAGCTCTCGTTCCAAAAGAAACTATTCCAACAGACGTCATAAAAGATTATTTATTAGTATCACCACTTAATTGCCAGGTTCAATTCACATTAAAACACAGTTACTTACCATTCACTGGAATTAACTAACGTGCTATTACAGACATACTTAGACATATACATTGGTGTAGAGCAACACTTAAGATTATGACATTGTCCATATTCTCTATTCCACAATTTCAGATATTTATCAGTAAAAACTGTAAATGTAAGCTATTGTATTACTAAATAAAATACTATTTCATTAACATTAGCAGAAAACTCATTAGGAACAACACTGATCATTTTGAGTTTAAATTTGCATTTGATTCTCATTATTATTATTGAGGAATAACAAAACCAGTAAGTTTGTTCATACACATATTTCCATACCTCTTCATCTCGGCGGGCAGCATCTTCAATTTGCAAAGGCAATTGTGGTTTGGCAGCACTCACTACAAAAAGGCTTGATACATGGAGTTCAACGTTTTGCTGAGAACAACCAACAACAGGTTTGGGAACTTGAACTACTTTCGCTTCAACGTCTACAATGCATTCTTTGCTGACACTGTAAGAAAAATGTTTATTTCAGGTTTAATTCAGGTTTTCTTTACACTGATTATTTGCAGCATAATTATGACATCATGTAAACAGTCACATATCAATGCCATTCCAGTATCGTCAGAAACCACTGGTCAACCAAAGATCAATGCCAGACCTCAGAAAATTTTTTAATATAATTGAACGAAAGTTGTCTATATTTAAAAACTAATAACACATACACTTAGCTATAGAATAAAATCATCTTCTGCAAGTCTGTGTTAAAATACTATCAGTTTTTTGAGGTATGACAAGGTCATACACATCTGGAACATATTTTGTACTTGCAGTCCTTTCTCCTCTGGGTCAGAAAAAGCTACATCCTCTTTTTGAAGAACTATTTCAACAAGCACTACATTACTAATTGCACAACTGTTATCTACACTGATAGTCACTTTTAAAAGTTCTGAAACGTGAAGCAAACTCCTTACTTAAACAAAGATAGAATAAAATTACATTGAGGGTCTGTCGATGACTTATTCCATTGGTATGCGACTGTTAAAACAATTAAAACTAAACTGTTAACTTGGACTGACTTACTTGGAAACAAATTTGACCATTGCTTTACTAGTTGTTTCTCCAACAGCAATGATTGCTTGCACAGTAGCAGCCTGCTGACGTAGAACAGCAAAGCACTGTTTCCCTGAAACAATGTATACAAAGATAAAACACAGAAATTACTTATGTAAAATAGTGACATCATATAATATTAACTTCTATAGCTTGTTGTAGCATTAATGATTATTGAAGATTGTTAATACAAAACTTAGTCCACCTTTCTGATATTGATACTTAATTCATTAGAAAAGCCATAATAATTGGCATTATCCTCTTCTCTCAAATAAGGCTGTAAATGTCAGTCTCTCGTAAAAAGCTAAAAAGTTTGCAGAGAGAAGATTCATTGTTTCAAGTATCTCTGCTAAAAAACTAGCAATGTGATGCCTTTGGTGACTATCTCTTGCATTAGAACAGTGCAGGAGAGCATGCTCCACAGTAAGATCTATTTCACACCTATCACAAGTAGGGGAGAGGTCACTGCAGAGATGTCCTTGGGAGAAATGGCAGTGACCAATCTGAAGGCATGTCAGAATAATCTCCTTATGCCCAGAGCCACAAGTTGAGGAAGACCAAGGCTTTATAGAATCCTTGATTCTCGTGAACTTCAAATTTGGGTTCTACCACTCTCTTTGCTAAACACTGAGAAAAGAGCACTTAATAAACAGCTTGGTATCATTTGTTGGGTATTTTCAGAAATTATAATGATTCGCCAATAAATGATGAATTGGTGTTGGATGATCATTGCTAGAGGGTGACAAGAAGAAAACTAGGAGATGGATTTGAGAGAGCTTTTTGAATCACTGCAGATCACTAATTCTTTTAATGTCATAGATTCAGCAAACTCCAAGAGCGCATATTTCTCTGCAGTATAATAGCTGCATAAAGAGTCTATTCGAAGACTCCGTGTGACACTATGATAGTAGAAGGCACATCCTACTTTACCATTTTGGGAGGAGCCTTCAGTGTACATGAAGTTACAGCCGGGATACATGTATTTCATCTCTTGAATTCCACCAGAAATGGTACTGAGGGAGTAGAGGATTTGGGGAAGTTTGATAATCTTAGGTCTATTTTAGGCTGGAGAAGTTTTCAAGGGGGAACAAGACTTTGGGGGGGGGGGGTAGAGATGGATACCCAGAGGATGGGGTAATGATGATCTGAGTAGGTATGATGTCCTGTGACTTGGGTAAAAAACTGCTTGGCGCAAAGGAGTATTTATAGCTAATACTTTCGCACCATAAGGACCAATTACAATATCTTGCCTTCGGTTCAGGGATGGTTCACCAGCCTCGGCTAAGAGACATTCAATGCGACTCAGGCGGTAGGTGCCTGCGCTGATACCAGCATTGTGTATTCCGAAGGGTGTCCATTGTGTGTGCCGAAGGGTCGACAAAAACGCTGATCCATAAACAATACACTCATAATCTCATCAGCTCTTTAAGTTTTAAATACAATTTTGTCATGTTAAACTCTTGTCGAACATCAGGCCAAGGAAAGTGGAGGATACAACAAAGGGATCTTGATGACCCCCCAAGAAAAAGGTAAGGATGATTATGGATGTGATGAATTCTGCAGAAGTGCATTCTACTGGATTTGAAGGTGAAGAACTTAAAATCCAGTTTTATCACTCCATTCTTGCAGTTTGTTGAGGACAAGTTCAAACTGCCTCTCAATAACTTGCATGCTCTTCGAGGAGCAAAATATGGCAAAGTCATCAATGAAGAGCGATACTTTCACAGGCTCTCGAATTACTGATGCAATACTTTTGATAGTAATGGAAAACAGAGTGACACTCAGAACCGATCTCTAGAGAACATGTTTCCTTATTCTAGACAAAATTTTTATTATTTCACACCACCCTATTATTTGATTCAATTCAAATTATTTGAATATATTTTACTGTCTTCATCTTGCATGTCAATGTTGTATCACATCCAATTTCAACTGATCTTCATTGTTCTGATTGATTGAGAGATTGATTCAAGTTTAGAGGGTGCTTCTACTGTCACGATCTTGTCAAATTAAATTAAAAACTTTCATAAATTTAATGAAAAGAGCATTGCAAATGCAACTAACATGCTAATTAAAAAGTACATAATATAAAATTAAGGCTAGACGCCCACAAAGCATGCACAATATTGATAAAATAAAATTAATAATGATAATGATAGTAATAATAATACAATAATAATAATAATGGTATTTTTTAAACTTAAAAACTTGCTATGTAGGAACCAAGAATAGGAAAAGCACTATTGTTTTTATGTATCACTAAAATCATATTATATACTAGTGGACCCGGTAATGCTTCACGATTGCAATGTATTACACTTTACTTGCTCTCTGTTTCTCTCTCCGAGTCTCTGTCTTTCTATGTCTCTCCCTGTATCTGTCTCTCTGAGGCAAAATTTCACAATCGCAGGGCCGGAATACACAATGAAGACGTCTTAATACTTATACTTCAGTGTGCAATGGGTTGCTTCAAGCGCCGTTTCGTAGAGCGCCCTCTTCAGGGCACTTGAGTCAGCCTAAAATCATCATAAACGCGAGCCTATGTGCACAGGCATTCCCAATGTACTATGTCTATATTCTTCCTGGAAGTGCAAGCAATAAGTTGGCAAAGGTTTGTCGCAATCAGATGAACAGCAGTATGGCAGTGCATTAAGTATGAACCAACAAATAACAAATGAATATTTTCCATTAAACATGCACCATTTTCCTAAGCATCTTTCACGATACCCAAGGACAAAGTTTAATCCGAATATTAGAGCCATTTTTGAGGAAATTTTGAATATGTAATTGAGATTTCATGTAAAATACCCTCAAAAATCAAAATATCCTTCTCAAACTCAGAGGGCTTTGAGTTTCTTCAAAGCAATTGAAGAACATCAATTTGGGAGAAAATCGGCTGAATGGTTTTGGCACTAGTAATGGGACAGATGTTTTGCTGCCAATAGATTTATCCATTCCAAGGACTCACAAAACACAGATTCAGACCATACATGTTAGAGGAAGTAATTTACTATACATACACACAGGAACAAGATTTATACATTCTTTCGTTACCAAAGCTGGACAACAGGAGTATTTTTTTGTTGAAAATTCACAGTTTACCGGTTCACATTAAGAATACTTTACCTTCTTATGAAGTGCAATGCAAGTGAAGTGCAATAAATTATTTATCTGCACAATACCCTTAAATATTTTGACATAATTTATTCTAAAAGTAAAATTTGGTGGATTTTGTGAAGAAGAAAAAGACAATATCATTTTCATTAATAACAATATTGTATTTAAATTCTGTTAGCAGAAAAATGCCATATAAGAAATCTTAAAGGAGATGAAATTACACTTCAAACTACTATTGTGGTCATTACATAACTTGCAATGGTAATCAAAATGAACTTTTGAAATACAAACCTTTAGCACGACTAGTGTGCAAACGTGCACGTACCCATACATCAGAACCTGCAAGAGACTCTGTAAGGTCATGTACAGGTGTAAATGTTCTTGAGACATGTTCAGTACTCTGGATCATGGGAAGATTACCATAGCGACCAGTTGAATAGTCTTCTCCATCCTCATCTTGAGTTCCTACCTGGAATTATTCAGAAATATTTGTTCCATCTCTACACTTGAGTAACAAGGCAGCTACTAGCACAATGGAAATATGTTCATTAAGATTATTACATAAAGAAAATTCCTACTGTTCTCAAAACTTTAACTACTCTTTTCTTGCCTTGTGCATTGCCACAGAATGTCACTTTATGGAAAACATTTATAAATTATTGAGAAATTACTGTTCTAGAAAGACAACGAATGTCTCATTTGAATAAAAAGCAATTCTGAGAAATCTTATGTAAAAGATAATCAACATATAAATAATGGTAAACCATGAACAAAAATTTAAACGTGGAATTTGACATAAAACACTATTTCCTGTGGACCTTTTTGCTGGTATTCCAATATTTTGAGTCAACTCTGCTGATGGGGCCTCTTCAAACATCAATTTTCAAAATTAAAAAATGTTTTCAACATATTTCACTGATGTGAAATGATTGACAGTATTCTTTGGACCTCACCAAATAGCACTCTTCTATATTTCATGGCAATTCTTTATCCTTGAACATGACAAGCGGTGTTAAACCAATTCCAAATTCTAACGCAATCCAATCAGATCTGCATTCATGCAAAATTCATATTTCTCTCAATTTAAAATAGCGGGAGATCTTATAGTAACAGAGCAAATCCTATATGAATTTGACTTGAGAGATCTGCTATATATGGTATACATCTGATTCCGAGAAGCGTCAAAATAAAGGAACACATAATACATAACATATCATATGGAGGGAAAAGGTGTCAACTGAAGGTGTATAATCAAACCGACGGATCCTAGTACACAAATGTTTAATTCATCACAAGTGCTAGTAAAATAACATTTCAACTTGCATTTTGCTGCCTTCTTTCTTCCTTTTTGGCACTTTTAGCAGCTTCTTTAGCTTCCTTCTTCAGAGCTTTCTTCGATTTTTGCTGATCACTAAAATGAGATGAAGAAAATCATTTTGGGGAAAAATATCTTCATTTTAAATTCAGTTCTTTTCTGCACATAACTATTTTATTGATTATAATCAATGAAACCAATCAGTAAATCATTAATTCAGAAGTATGTAACATTTAAACCGAACAATGACAACTAACAAAACGAGTTTAAAATACGTTTGAAATTTTGAATATCAGCTAGTCTTCTAGTAAAACAGAATTAAAAGTGAAATTCAAGACATTTACGAACCCAGATGATCCTTCAGCAGCATTGTCGACAACCATTTCTGCAACTTAATTTGTATGACACGTCCTAAAAACACAAATACACAAATATTAACCCTGTCCATGATGCAAACACACGAACTAGCAACGTAACCAAATTTTCGATCTGAAGGATTAATTATATTAATTCGTTAATATATATTCTAAAATCCTCATGCTAGACGAAAATAAATTTCACTTCATGATCTAAATGTTTTTAAATGTCACTCCACTATTTAACTTACTACTGCCTCTTCGATGAACTATCGTGCCCGCGTGGATCTTCGCTCACGTCCCTTTACACGCCTGCACCCACCCACACCCAGAGAATATTATACACACACCCCTCAGCCAAGAACTATTCACATGCATGAACCTAACGGAGTCAAACTATAATTGAAAAGAACGAGTCATAATATCATGTTTCTCCATGACTCGGCAGGTGGAAGAAAAATTCTCTTACACTGGTAACAGACTATGCTTACTTCGTATACGTGTAAATCACGATCTAATCTTTGTAGACTTCGTAATGTCAATACTTCCATCACGGCGTAAGAGCATTTCCTACACATTGCTTCAGTGTAAGACTCGTCACTAAGATTGTCTTCATGGAACAATCATTCACGTGAGTCATTCCCAAACTTGCTGATCAAGGTGTCGTTCAGTCTTCACGATGAGGGAAATTCAAACTTCGAATAATTTTATATCAGAGGAGGAAATAAATCCACGGGAATATATCAACACAGCCAGTTCTAAGGGTGGCCAAGGAGCACATGCTCTTCCCCTTGAACGTAAAAGTATTGTCAACAAACTATTTTCCTTCAATTTTCCATAAAATGAATGAAATATTAGGTAAAAGCCGGTCAGATGGCCGAAATCGTTAGGGCAGAAGTGCCGTAACGGTCTCGGACCAGAAGACCGCGGGCTCGTGTACCTCCTCGGGCATGGATCCTTTCACCTCTCACTATCATCACCTCATCATCCCTACCCCCGGGGCTTACAACCTTGGGGGATAAAAAATCGGAATTCAGCTAAAATTAATTTATTTTCAAACCCTGATTTTGATCTTTTGCAAAATACTGGCACTGATTCGATTACTTGACACAGTAGTGGCCAATAAATATTCTACCCCTCAATGTGTTTTAGGTACTTCAAGTCCCAAAAAGTATAAGTTCTTCAATGGCAACATTAATGATGATTTCAACTTATTCCTTAAATATAAAAGTACAGTAAATAAATAAATAAACAAATCTTCGATCTACTCCCTACCACTAGAAGACATTAGCTCCACATTCTACAAGTGTGAAGTCTCCAATTGTTTTTTTTTTTTATATATATATTTGTGATTAAAGGGAGTCACGAGTCTTTCCCTACATAACAAAATGTAATTTAATATGTATTACTTATATAATGCAAAAGTTATTTACAACTGTAAATTAAGCTTCTTTAAAAAATGTCCAAACTATTTTTGCTCTCCCCTTACGCTGCTCTTGCCGTGTTTGGTACCTGCATGACAATTTACGTACAGCAACATTTGCAGTTTTCATCACTTTCACTGCATGAGACTTTTGGGAACATACAAAAAATGTTCATATGCTTTAGCATGGTTTTGGTATAATTTTATCCATTATCATTCACATTATCATATTTCATTAGCATCAAAATATTTATTTTCATAAAGAGTCTACGTTTCTCCATTTACATGAAACCACAGTGAAGCAAGTTTGTTTCCAGAAAAAAATTGAACAATCTTACTATTTGGTATAAATATTTTAAATTTACAGCAGCATTCATTAAGAGAATAACATGTTACATGCCTTCTTGAAAATCCACCTTTTAAACAAGATATTTGATCTGTAACTATTCTATAAATTCACAAAAAATCGAAAGTTTTCCAGCAGTTATAACACTTAGATACTTGTGAAATGTATACAATTTCCTCCTCGCTATTAGGAATTTAATGAAAAAAAAAATTATATATATATATATATATATATATATATATATATATATATATATATATACACACATATAGTTATTCATTGATATTTTAACTTATTAGAATTCTTTTTAGAAAAAAAAAGTACTATAGAAAGTTCTAGTGAAATTATTAGTATCACATCTATCTTCTAACAAAATATTAGGCAATTTTCTAAAAGAGGAAGTGGTTGAGAAGCTATTACTATCCAGTTTTTAAATTTTGGACCGATGAGATATAAGGGATTATAAATTTATTATTGTCATTAATGAGCTGACGTAACGATAAAAGGTAGAAAATAGGTATGATCATATTAAAAAAAAAAAGCATTACCCAAAGTGTGTTACATTTTTATTCGGTTTGAAAAGCATATGTAGCCCATCTTTCAATTAGTCTTAACTAGAGTCATATGAGAATAATGATGACAATAACATCACTACAGTTGGGTTTAAGCAGTTTTGAAGGACTTGTAATCAGCTGTTTTAATGGCAATTGCAAGTTTATAGAAAAGACGTGCAGCAACGCTGAACGAATCTATGATATAACGCTCTATGCAGTATTATATGATAGCATTTTATTTGTTGTTCTAGAGCTACATTTTCAAAATTAATTTTTTGTGGCTTATTGTTCAGAAGCATTTATGCTGCTGCAGGCTATAGTTACAATCTAATACAGTAAATTATTGGATTACACCATAATAAATTAATTGAAGTGAACGTGTTTTAAGATTCCCGATAAAATATCGTAAGAGACACATTAGATAAGTTTATGGTTGTAGAATAAACTAATTCTCATATCTTAAGAAGTATACATTAGAAATTATTTTATAACTAAGAATGTCTACATGAGTATTAGGCTTTCGATCCAAATACAGGCTTTATTTCTAAAATATTTCAACAGTGATTCTCAACAACAATTTCAACATTCATCTACTTCACATTTTGACGAGGATAAACATGAAGTTTGAAATGAATACAGTTGTGTCAACATTTAATTTCAGAGGCACACCTAGGATTTCTCGGGTGGGGGTGTTGCAGGTGTAGTGTTGTCAAATTTTTTTTCTTTCTTAGAATTTTTCATTGGTTGAATATAAAATGTATTTTTATTTGTTGACTTATAGTTAAAATTTGTAAGATAAACAATGATACATTGAATGACTAATTGTTTTAGAAATTGTAGTAAACTAATTTTTTTTACATCTCATTGGCTGCGAGGGGGGGGACCTGTATCCCCTAGGGCGTCAATTTTAATTCAATGACAAGTAGATTTTTACTGAATCTTTCAGATTCAGCCAATTTATAGCTGACAAATTAGGCCCATTACTTATCAGTTTCATCTGCACAAGCAATTAAAGAGAAATTAAAGCAGCTTGAAAAATCAACATTCATGAAATGGCTAAGATCCCAGCACAGATACCTGTATTAACTTAACAGTAAATAATTAATTTTTAGAATGCTAAAAAATTTCTGTACAGGGTTTGTCTCAATCATTTATTCCACTCATCACATTTTTGGTTTGTTACCAGTATTTTGTGAGGTACACTATCACATGCCTTTGAAACATCAATTTTTTTACCTGCTGAAGTTTTATTAGAGAAATCAACAGCAGCAGTCATAATGGAAAAACCTTTCTTGTGAGCATATATTATTGGTTTATGGGAAATTAGCCTTGTTAAAATAAGATTTGCTAAATATAGATATAAGACAATAACAGGTCTGTAATTCCTTACATCCCATGTATAATTTTTTTCAACTAGATGTACTAAAATTTTTACTTTAATATTTATATACAAATTACTATATATTTATACTAACAATATTTGCTTCAAGAGATTCAGATAAAATTAACTAAGAAGACCAAGTCAAAAATTAATGTGACTGGAATTGGATCTTCCTTTACCAATTAGGCACGTTGTGTGTTCCATCATTTCATATTTTTCTTAGCCTTTCAAGATTTCTCTTTTGGGCATTCTTTATATAGTTCCACACTGCTTGGAATTGACAGATTTTTCTGGTGACACCCATCTTTTTCATAAGTAATTTCACACCCTAGGTAATTAACACATTCAGGTTGTACCCCTCTGGGGATTTTCTTGTCTCACAGGTCATGCAATTTCCAACGCTATTGATTTTATACTTTAAACTTACTGTTGCAGAAGATTTTTGAGAGGACTTATTTTAAGAATAAAAATTTAGCTTGAAAATTATATTCCAAACTTTTATGTAGTTCACTTATTAACAATACAGAAGAATTAGAAAATTGTGATTTTTCTTTGAAAAGACATGCAAAAAAAATCTCAAAAATGCCTCTCAGTTTGCTTAATAATAACCATTACAATACTTCATCATATTCTTCATAGTGGGAGTTCATGTGGTAAGCTTTGAAAGAATTTTGCAATGCTGATGCCAGCAAAACACTGGCAAAAGAGCCCTACACTCACCATGCCACTTTTCATGTGTTGTACCAAGCAGATTATAGGCAAACTAACAGCCATTTCTTCAATGCAGACTGCCCACAAAACAATTTTCCTCTCTATAGGCTTACTCCAGTCCTGAAAACGGTAATTTAAAAGGTTCTGTGGAACACTGAGAACGTCAGTGGTCCAAAACATTCCTTAGAATCATCAAGAATAAACATTAAAATAAATCTGGCCTATCTTAAATTTACAGTACTTTGACTATTAATATGAAAAGTTACTAAAATGTCTGTCAAAATTATTCGATTAATTTTTTCATCTTTCCCTCTGAATTAGTACAAAAGCTTTCAAAAGGAAATTAAATATGAAGTTTCATTATTATCACTTAATTGCCAACAACGAGTTTCCTAATCTCTTTGAGACTGGGCAATTTCAACAAACCATCTGGAAAATCAAAGGTAGCCAAAAAGGATAATCAAGGTTTCCTAAAATCCAACAGTATTACCAACAAGAATTTATTGATGTATTAAATAAACTTTATTTACATTCTGCTAAAGCAGACATCTCCAGCTGAGAGATTAGTTTTAACACTGCAGTAGAGAGGTCTCTTGCTGTATTCTTGTTTCTTATTGCATTAATTAACTACTAAAAAGGAACCAAAACCTGAAAAAGGAAGTTGACATTATTACTCTAGCATTCTCTTCCTACGAATCTATTAAAAAAATATCAGCAAAGCTGCCCATTATGATTTCACAATAAAAACAAACAAAATGTAAGCAAACAATGCAGGTAAAACTTCAATAAAAATTATTGTAATTTGCCACTTCATTACAATTCATTACTAAACAAATTATTAATTATCTAATCTTCACTATATTAATTATCTTTAATTAAAACCAATTTTCAAATTACAGAGAACTTGCTTTTATGAGCACATACCATGAGATTTATCACGTTACTATAAACTCAAGGCCAGATCAAATAAGAAAAGTACATCTAGCACAAGACAATGTATATATAATCAAGATGGATTGGGACAATTATTTGACAAACAGAAACTTCATCGTGAACTTGTTTAACTGATCACCATGAATCTTTAACATACAAAAAGTTAAACTAAGAGATCATGTTTTAATCACACCTACCCTCTACTTCTTCAGCAGTTGGTGTCTTAAAACGAAGAAAGGTGCGCTAAGCCCAGAACCAAAGAATACTATGAAAAGTGCTGTCAGCTTGTACTTATTGTGGATGTCGAAGGGTAGATTCTGGAAGATAATGGCAAAAATCATTACAGAGATATCAAGGTTCGCGACACTGGGTGAACACCTACCCCAAAACTATTTTGAATAATGTAATATACGTGTATTAATGTTCCAATGTATTCTAATAGAGTAAACTAATACTAAAATTACATATGTGAGGTTGAAGTTGTCTCGCACCACATTGGTAAAAGATATATAACACATATCAATTAAAGAAATGATAATTGCTTATTAAATTACACACAATATTTTAAATGAACTTCAAAACATTGGACTGAAAAGGTCGAAATAGAGAAAGTAAATTTGATTGCATAAAACCATTACCGCGCCGGGTACTCCACCATGATCGTGGGCACGTCTGATCGCAGACGTCATAATACTCCTCGCAGAATTAGCGAATCTTCCTACAACCATGATTGAAGAGATTGCAGAGACAAGCTAATTTACTCAAACCTCCAACCTCCGTCTGCAATGGTCCCTTGACTAAGATGGCGATCAGGGAACAAGACACCAGACGCTTCGAAAACTCCACATTCACTACTTCATTCAAACGAGAAAATATAATGTATAAAATGCAGTACTAGTCTCTAAGACAACTTTTGTAATACAAACAATAATCGTTTCTAAAAAAATGCATTTTTATTAAATTACCTTTGTACTGAAATGTGATTACAAAGAACTGCCTTTCCAATTAACGTAGTTTACTTATCGAAGAAGTCATTCTCTAGGAATTCTCGCAAAAGCTATTTCAGCAGGTTGTATCAATGAAATTTTAAGCAAATAGTTTATAACATAATGGATGTTAGCAGAAATACGTCCCCGTTTGATTTTAATTCCATTTCATATATACAGAATGTCCCATTAACTATGGACCACATCCACAACTTCTAAATGGTTCAGGTTATCGAAATGCTGTTTTCGCTGAACAATGCGGAATTATGGTGCTAGTAACATACCGTATAGAAATTGTCTATAATTTTTTTTTATTTTCGAGAAACTAAATCTCTTTAATTTTTTAAATGGTGCTATATATTTTTATCACCAGCAATGGATAGATCATGAAAAGAGGGATACAATGATGTATCATATGTTGGTATTTTAATAATAATTTAAGTGTAAAATTAACTTTCTGACATGTGATTTCGAATTATACGGACAATATTTCGTGTAGCAGCCATTATAATTTTCGCCTACGGGGAAGGTGGGCTTCCCGGCATCGAGACTTTCGTGGAGAGGGATGTCTAAGGATGGCCGTGATGGATAGAGGCGGAACTACAGCAATTCATAGTCTTAACACGAACAGCATATGAAGAAACACCAATTTTAACGACCCGAATGGGATATTTTTTCCCATTTGTTCATTGAATTTTTGACTTTTCCCATTTGAACTTAGCGCTAGGACGATAATAATAAAGGTCATTTCAAACTTACAAGAATCGAGCTCAGTGTGTTATAGCAGAAACAAGTCATCACCTTAAAACATGGAAAGGGAATGAATTCTTCAAGATTTTCATTGTAATATTTCAATTAAGTCATCAAATAATAGATAGGTAGACATTTTCTCTTATTTACTGTTAATAAACCTATTTAAACACGTACCAAAAGAACAAAGTAATACAAATTTGAAATATTCTTGCCAGTTCTATCAATTTAAATTTACCAAACTTTAACAAAAATGAACAGTCTTGTCTGCTAATATTGATTGGAGAGTGTTGGTTACTAAATAAGAATTTGACAACTTCAAATTAGAACAACAATTTATTTCCAAAATCCAAGTAAGTTATCCTGGTAGGCAGGTTAACCCCGCTGACACGTACTACTCGGCTTCCAAACTTGACTGCCTGATGAGTCGAACATTTGTGCAGTTTTGTGAACGCACGAGACATGCAATGCACGTTCACGTCATTGCAGTGAAACCATTCCTACCCTTACGGGCATCTATATGAATCAGTGGTTTTTGTCAAAAATGACTTACTTAAGGGTGGGAATATATTTTCAGCAAACGCAATTGTCTATAACTACAACACTCGACGTAGTAATCATATTCGTCAGGTGACAGTATCAACAGCTCAGTACAAAAAATTCACATATAATACATGTACATTATTTTCCAACATCTTGCCAGATGACATTAAACGATTAAATGCGATACAAAAGTTTAAATCCCAAGTAAAATCTTTTCTGCTGCACAACTGTTTCTATACAATTAGAGACTATACCGAGCATCCAAAAGGAAAGTAATATTAATTTTAACAATGACATTTAATGTATTATATACCAGTTGGATTGTATAATTCTAAAGAATCTGTAACAAGTATTGTACTTCAGCTTCTGGGTCAATGATCTCCATCTCGATCAGGTTTTCGTCCAGTTTCTCTGATCCTTGAGCAAAGGCTGAGATGGCTCCTTGTTTTGCTTCTGGACATAAATGTAACTTCAAATTAACTTTTCCCCATAGCACGTCACACACAGTTTTTAACTAATTTTGACGTAAATAAATAAATAAATAAATAAATAAATAAATAAATAAATAAATAAATAAATAAATAAATAAATAAATAAATAAATAAATAAATAAATAAATAAATAAATAAATAAATAAATAAATAAATAAATAAATAAATAAATAAATAAATAAATAAATAAATAAATAAATAAATAAATAAATAAATAAATAAATAAATAAATAAATAAATAAATAAATAAATAAATAAATAAATAAATAAATAAATAAATAAATAAATAAATAAATAAATAAATAAATAAATAAATAAATAAATAAATAAATAAATAAATAAATAAATAAATAAATAAATAAATAAATAAATAAATAAATAAATAAATAAATAAATAAATAAATAAATAAATAAATAAATAAATAAATAAATAAATAAATAAATAAATAAATAAATAAATAAATAAATAAATAAATGGTCAATCCTGCAACATACAGAAAAACAGAGGGTCAAAAATGACTTTAGACAACTGGCGCGCGCATTGCGTGTACAGAAATACAAATATGTTTCAAGTCTCATTTCACAGTTTCAGATTACTCGTGCTCCAGGAAGTGCTTCGGTCGCCTATACTTCACCCGTTGGTCGGGTTAGCATGAGGCGATCTCGGAAATAGAGTTTTCCGAGTCAGCTGCTGTTTCGTAAATATAAACACAATATTTTTGATATGATCAATCAGCAGTGGCATTGATAAATCGCGATGTAACTCCTTCATAGGAATATATCTAGGGGCGCAGAGCGCGGTCCTGAGGCAATCATTTTGAACTACTTCCAATTTTTCTTCAAATGCGTGTTTGCTGTAATTGTCCAACTGGGACATGCGTAGTCCATTTGCGACCTAATATTTGCTTTATACAGCGTGAGGCAGTTTGCCGTTGTCAGTTAGTGAGTCAAGCTTCGCAATCTGCCTCTGGTATGCCGCGCTTTCTTCCGCACGTTCTCTACGTGCAGATTAAAAGGAAGTGGGCTATCTAAAGTGACACCTAAATGTTTAAATTTTTTGCCCAATGAATCGTGCCTCCGCATAGCACGAGCGGTTTCGGCTGTGTGAATCGCTGTGTCCGTATGAAGAGTACAGCTGCACTTTTACTCACATTGACTTTGACCCGCCACAGCTTCAGCTACTCCTGGATCTGTAATAAATGTTGATCCAAGTACTTCGAAGAAGCTCGATCTTTTCGACGTGGCTATTACAGCGGTATCGTCGGTGTACAGGGCGAGTTCCGTTTGTGGATGCGAGGGAATATCACGTACATAGAAACTGAAGAGCGTAGGAGCAATCACGCTTCCTTGCGGCACTCCGGCCTGTATGGCGCGGCGGGTAGAGTTAGCATTCAGAAGCGTTACTTGAAATGTTCTGTTTACTAGGTAAGAGTGGATAAGGTGCATCAGGTACGTAGGAAAGTTCGTGGTTTGGCGTTTGTAAAGGAGACCGACGTGCCAAACCTTGTCAAAGGCGCTGGCAACTTCGAGGAACACTCCACCTGTGAATCGGCCCTC
The DNA here is from genome assembly GCA_038098605.1 of Gryllus longicercus. Lineage (NCBI taxonomy): Eukaryota > Metazoa > Arthropoda > Insecta > Orthoptera > Gryllidae > Gryllus > Gryllus longicercus. Next base: position 936,235 of record JAZDUA010000539.1, read on the forward strand.
GAAGTTGTGTCTTATGTGGTCCGTAATTCGCACAAGCTGATGCGTTGTACTATGTCCCGCGCGAAAGCCAAACTGCTCCTTATTTATAAGAGAATGATCTGTAACAAATTTGAGAATTCGGGTTAAGATGATTTTTTCACACAATTTTCCTAGCGCGTTAAGTATGCTTCTGGGCCTGTGCGACTCGAGCAATATCGAGTTTTTCCCTTGTTTGTGAAAAGTTAACACATGCTCATGCTTACACTGACTCGTAAAATGCTGGAACATAAATATTTCATTAAACAAAGCGACCAAAAACCCTATGGCTTGTTGCAGCAGCTTCTTGAGGACGTCGTTAGAGATGCCGTCGGGGCCGGGAGCATTTTTAGCTTTGAACTCGGTGATGGCCGCTTTGACTTTTGTTTCTGTAGTGAAACTCTCGTCGTGAAATGCTCGTCGGCGGGCGTGTGAATTGCCGCCATTACCGTTTGTTGCGCTTCGACACGTGCGGTATCGCCTCCTCGACCTGCTGAAACAGATTCTGGAACATTAGCAAGGCGTTTCGCTTTCGCCCCGTTCGATTCGGCGTACTCTCCTGTGCTGGTTTGAAGCAGCGCAACTGAAATTGGACCAAGAAAGCATACGAGACATTTTCCACAGTGAGTTATCTTCAGGTTTAAGGTCTGATAACAATTTATCCCATTTCTGATTGCGGTATTCAGCTACTTCGACTTCCATTTTACATTTCAATCGATTTAGCTCCCGCTTAAAGTTGGGTGTTGCGTGCTCTGCCATCTGCGCACACTAATTTTCTGTCAGTCACTGCTTCGGCGAATATTACAGCTCCAGCCTTTATCTGCTGCGGTCCTGACAGAGCAGACGCGTCCGGGATGCGCATGCGCTACTGCAGCTCCCTCTGAAATTGTTTTCAATCTGTGCACCGCTTCTGCGTCGTGGGTCAGTAGACAGTGACAGACCGCTGACATATCCGATATGTAATGTACAGACTGAATTTGCCAAAATTGAATACTCTTTGTCGTTTCGTTTTGTGTATAATGAACGTTAAACTTTGGACTATGTGTTTGTGTTCGTGTAACACGGGCTATGGTAAGTGAGGGAGAGGCTGTACTTCGTGTTAAGGCTCGCCACTTCTCTGGAAAACTTAGTTACTAATACTATTCGCTAAGGTCCGAATGTGAGCGCAAGGCCAGAGCGCAATATCTAAATCATCGGGATTGCCGTTAGTTAGACTATCTGATGAGGCGCGGCTCTCCGCTTATAAAGCGCCGCGGCATAGGGGTGTACGCTGCTTGCCCCCCTAGGGGACGAAGGGGTAGTGGGCGAGTAGGCTGTGCTCACCGACCCAGTCTGTTGAACAATTCATGGAGAGAGATTTCGACCTTTCCATTTCCAGCGACTACAGTAGAGACTTCGTTCTTAATTCTCGAGGCATTTTCTGCGCAAATGCAAGGAAAATCAGGAATTTCAGAAACCGTTCTGTGGTCAGATGAAGCGTGTTTAAAAGAATTGGAACAATTAATGTGCATAATTTGCATTTGTGGGCCGAGAACAATTCACATGTTGCATTTCGCGTAGCTCACCAAGAGTGATTCTCTGTAATTATGTGGGTTGACATTGTGGATGAAGTTATCGTCTGTCCTCACTTCTTACCCGAGTGCTTCAGTGGCGCCCAGTACCTGAATTTTATAACTCAGGGACCCCCCTAAAGCTTTTCGAGGACGTCCCGTTCAATGTGCGGGCACAGATGTAGTACCAGCATGAAGTCGACCCCACTTATCATCACGGAATTAGGGAATATGCAATCTCCAGAAAGGTAAATCGGACTAGGATGCCAAATACAAAGGCTGTCTCGGTTTCTGGATTTGAATCTGCTAAACTATTCTTTTCTTGCGGTTTGCGAAAGACCGGCTTATGCTACTGAGGTCGTGGATCGTTATGGGACCCTTGCGCGCATTGAAAGTCTAGCGGCAGAAATAAAGGGACGACCCGGCAGGGTTGTGCGAGTCACGGAGGCCATATGGTGCAGATGCCGATCTCGCGTTCACGCAAGAGGAGAACTTTTAGAATCCCTGTGGAGCCCCTCTTAAACGTGGTGAAAAGGCGAAATTATGGCTGTACACGCAAATAATAAATTATCCTAAATAACACTTAAATAATAAGTTTTATTAGGATAGGTAATAATAGCATCAAGGAATTATATACATATTATATATATATATATATATATATATATATATATATATATATATATATATATTGAAACGAGGTGCGTTTCGGTAAAATACATTTGAAACGCGGTGAGTTTCCTTAGAGACATGTACTTTGAAATGCGCGGTAATGGCGGCGAGTAGATGACAACATTAGGGAACGGGTTAGGCGCGAGAAGGCGGCGATACCGGGCGAGACGACGACGGTTAGTGAGGAACAGAACTCGAAGGAGAGCGGAGAGGTGTTGATGCGCGCGGCGAAAAAGGAACAAAGTCAAGTTAAATAATGGAAGAGACATCAGAAGGGAGATAATTAAGTGTGACAGTGGCCGGTAATAAATAGTGTAAGCTTAAAGAAGCGGAATAGGTGTCGGAAACTGTGGTGACAAGGTAAAAACTGTAGACCGCATGGCTGGTAACGGCCGTGGATTGTTGCCACGTGTATACGTGATTGTGAAAGGCAAACGAAGTAGAACTGGTAGGTTGTGCAGCAAGGGAGAACTGAGATAACCAACAAATGATAGGTGGACAGTGATATTGGGTGGGTGTATACCCGATCTGAAATACATTCACAACGGTCGGGGTCGAAGCAAAGGTGTCGTTGTGTCGCCGTCGCAGAGAGCTGGGGCCACGTGCCTCCAAGCGAAGGTCAACCGACGGGCGCCGAGTCGCGCCGAAGGCCGCCGATCGCCGCAGCCGCTGGGGAGCATCCGAGAAAAAACGAACGGTTTATGGCATTCAAAGTATTGTGTAATCTGAGCTCGTAGGTATAGTTTTGGTACCAAAACGAGAAGTGATTAGACTGGAATTGCTGTACTAAATTTGTGGTTTTGATAATAAATTGTTTATTTGTTTAAAAAAATGATGATTAAGTTTTTCTAATGTTCCCGTCAAACCCTCAGAAGCCCATTCACGAACAAAGACACCTGTCCCTTATAAAAATAAATATAGTGAATAGTACCGCATTGAAGGTACGTCACATTATATATATATATATATATATATATATATATATATATATATATATATATATATATATATATACATATATATATACACACGACTTACTAGTCGTGGCGGTGTCAGACCGAACGCATAATCGAGCATTCAAATTCCAGGATGCAGGATCTTTAGGGGTATGAGAAAGATTTACGTCAAGACACAGAATAAAGTAAAACAGGGTGTATAAAATTAAGCCTCTTTTTAAAAAATGGAGCAAAAATGAAATTTAATTACAGACCAATTTCTCTTATGTTAGGTTTCTTAAAAATATTAGTCTTTTCTATACGCGAATGGAAACTTTTCTCAGGAAAAACGAAGCGTTTTCTCTGACAACAAGGGTTTAGAAAATCAAAATCCACGGAAACTGCCATTTTTCTTTTCTTAAAGATGTTGCTTCATCAATAGACCAAAATGAAACATCCATTGGAATATTTTTAGATCTTTCGAAAGCTTTTGACATTATTGATCATAACATCTTGCTCCCAAAATTACCTTCTCATGGAATTCGTGGTATCGCTCTAGTTTGGATAACTTCGTACCTTAAACATGGATATCAAAGAGTAGAAATATCGTACTGGCACGAAAGAACATTATTGACTTATCTTTCCAGTTCTTTACCAATTGGATATGGGGTCCCGCAAGGTTCGATCTTAGGACCTACCCTCTCTCTGTTATACGTAAATGATATACTTTCGTCTATTAAACACGGAAGAACGGTTTTGTTTGCCGATAACACGAATGTTCTTTGCAAAAAAGAAACAATAAATAGTACGACTTGAAATTGGTATTGTAAATACAAACTAATAATTAACGAAGGAAAAACAGTTTCAATGCATTTTTGCAATTCAAATCAGCAATCGCATGCTCCATTGAAAATGAAAAATATGCAATTAGCTGATTTTCACGTAACACAATTTCTAGGTCTCTCAATTCAGTCAAACCTCCTTTTTGTCCAGTTTCCCTGATCCATTGAGCAAATGCTGAGATGGCCCCTTGTTCTGCTTCTGGACGTAAGTGTAGCTTCGCTATGCGCACGTTTTTTGAGCTCTCCTTTTGCTTGTAATGGTAGGAGTAGAGGTAAGGGCGAGTTACTATTTTGTTAGCAAAGTAGAAAAATCATACTTGCAACTCGTTTAGGGATGCAAATAAGTTTTATATAACTCGGAAACAAAAATGTCTATTTTTTTAAATATTTCTTATCTCGCGCTTTTTAAAATTTATTTTTATTTATTTATTTTAAACTATTACTTATCTTTCAACATTTTATACTTAAAATGATGGGAAGGGATTCTGGAACTCAAGAAAACGTGCGCAGATGATCGTCTCCCCCATACATCCATACAGTTTTTACTGTTTTTTGACTAAATAAATCTAAAGTATCCGGACATGTGGCTGAAAATGACTCACCAGTACGTGGTGCACTCCATCGATAATGCTTGAATTCAATAGCGTGTTAGCTCACCCTTTGTTCACCCCCACTTTCTTGGAGAATGACAGCCAATCCTTCACGGAGTGCAGCACTGAGGATACGTACCTATGTAGGTCAGAGAGGCCTGCACGAAATCGGCGTTCCAAAACATCTCAAAGTGTTCGATAGAATTCAAGTCAGGGTTCTGTGCATGTGAGTCCATTACAGGGATGTTATTGTCGTGTTACCACTCCGCCACAGGCCGTGGAATATGAACAGGTGCTCGATAGTACTGAAAGATGCAATCGCCATTCCTAACTTGCTCTCACTCTCTGTATATATATATATATATATATATATATATATATATATATATATATATATATATACAGGGTGGTCGTTTTAACTTGAGACAAGTGAATATCTCGAGAAATATGCATCCTACGAAAAAAGTGTTCGAGATAAAAAGTTAATATTATCGTGGGGGACATCAGTCAGTGCTAAAAGTAGCCACCCCCCGCCCCCCCTTTGGGGGGGTCGGGGGGGTCACTTTCATATCTTAAATGGGAACCCCCATTTTTTATTGCAGATTTAGATTCCTCATAAAAAAAGAAGTAACTTTTATTTGGGACATTTTTTCCAAATTATTGATAGATGGCGCTGTAATCGCAGCAAATGCCATTTTTTGATATTTTTGAAGATCGCACCTGAGATAAGAAACCTAACAATGGGTTTAGGTTCTAAAGAATATTTTAATTAACTTTAAAGGTACCTGATTGTACCCGGAGTGATTACGAAGGTACTGGACCATACTCCGGATGTTTTTGACGTTTGTACTGTAGCGAAACCGATTTCGTCATACTTTTCGAAACTAAATTCATGCTGGAAAAATTAAATACTAGTATAACAAACTCGGACCCACCCAGAATTCTACCGAGGGTTTAAACAGATTGCAATGCACGCGTAGTATCACTTATCGCGGCAGGCCATTACCGCCTTTCCCCCATTAAGCGGGCCGTTTGGAGGACGGCCGTTGACAGATACTGTGCACGTGCGCGCAGCCGGCTGCAGATTTCGAGACCACCCACTTTCGGGGGAGCCCAGAGCGATACTTCTGTCATCGAACGCGCCCCCCTACGCAAGCGAGGGCTAGATTTCTAGAAGGTTCGAGAACACCCCGCCTCTCGCAGCCCGTACAAGGAGTGGAAATTTCCTTCGTTTCTCACGCTACGATTGGGTGAAAATTTTTCACTGCGACACAACTTCTGACCAATAGCGACACTGCTATCAAAAAGAGCTAGGGCACATAAGAGGAATTGGGTGGGGGGAAAAATTTACCTTATAAGATTTCGAATGTTTGAATAACATAACAGGTTATTATTTGTTTGTTTTGCAAAAGCGAAATCTAATAATTTCCAATTTTTCGTATTCCAGTCTATTTTTTGTTATTACAACGCCATCTATCAACAATTCGAGAAAATATCCTTAATAAAAGTTACTTCTTTTTTCATGAGGAATACAAGTCTGCATTAAAAAATGGGGGTTCCCATTTAAGATTCCAAAGTTGCCCGCCGCTCCACCCCCAGGGAGTGGAGGTGGGGGGTCATGTTTTGAGTCATACGATAAGTTTTTGAAAAATATTAAACACATGTTTTGCAGTTTTTCGATCCAATGTGAATTTCGCAAGATATGAGACCGTTTCCTTCATTTTTCTAGGGAATCGGGATAAATAGTTTTTTTCCGATTTTAGCGCCATCTATTAATAATTTGGAAAAAATGTCCCAAATTAAAGTTACTTCTTTTTTTATGAGGAATCTAAATCCGCAATAAAAAATGGGGGTTCCCATTTAAGATATGAAAGTGACCCCCCCGACCCCCCCAAAGGGGGGGGCGGGGGGTGGCTACTTTTAGCACTGACTGATGTCCCCCACGATAATATTAACTTTTTATCTCGAACACTTTTTTCGTAGGATGCATATTTCTCGAGATATTCACTTGTCTCAAGTTAAAACGACCACCCTGTATATATATATATATATATATATATATATATATATATATATATATATATATATATATACGATGTGATATATAGTTTTGTGGCTTTTGAGACATGCTCCAAACACGCTAGCCACGCACACTGCTTCGACGATGCGAAGACACGTCCCCGCAATGCAGGCGCACCGCTAATGAAGGTGCAAAACACCGCGTCTGCTGACCGCAGCTCCGCCGATGGACTTTCAGATTATGGCGAGCGCGGACGGGTCAGTCGGTAGGGGACGTGACGTAATGTTACCCCTCTAAGAGAGGCCGAACATCTGGCCGTTCAACCCTTCTGTTGAAACACGTCGAAGAGTTCGGACGTGCTTAGAGAGCTAGGTCATTGAGGAGGGTGAGAACCAATTTTGGTAGAAACTACGACGCTAAGTAATTGTCCATACAAAAGAATAGTAGGATAGAGAAAAAATCAGTCTTCTGATCTGTGATTGCCGAGGCGAAGTATAATATTTCATAAAGACTGTGGGAGTTGTGGAGTAGCTAGTACGAGGCGGAATAGTGGCCGCGAAAGCGATAACTTTGAGCTATTGCGAGGCGTCAGTAGAACTTAGCAGTTAGCTACATGAATAAGAAGTGTTGTTAAGAACGCCAGAAAACCGAAATGTCGCTAGCAAACACGCGTAAGGACTTTTAAATATGCGTCGGCATGCCGCATAGAAAGAGTGGCGAAGAAATAAGAAGAGGCGAGGATTATGGTGCCGTGGCCAAGAAGCAAGACGAAAGAAGATTGGATTTGAACCTGGTGGCAGAAGAGAGAAGACGGCGTTTCAAGTGACATCGCGGACGGCTGGTCTGCGAGGGAGCGAAGCGACGGTGAGGCCAAGGTTGGGCCAAGGTCGGGAGCAGCGGCTTCGACGGGACGGCCGGAGGTCGGCATACCCAGCTACAGCGCGACCGCCGGACAAGGTAACGAGAATATTTGAAACGGGAATTGAGGGCATAGGGCACACTGAACGCGCTAGTGCAGTGATTGAAAGAGAGAAGAAATCGTGGTAAATTTGAATAATAAATTAAAATTTGTGGCGGTCAGTACCGCAAAAGCCTTGTAGTCTATGTAATTTCATTATGTGAATTGCTGAGGAAATTCATTGTGAATATTTTGAGCATAATAATCATGTTAAATTGTAGAGCGTTATGATGAACAAAGTGAAATTCATTGGAGATTAAAAAGTAATTCCATTTGATTTTGTTTTAATTAGGTAAAAATAAGTAATAATTTGCAAATATTTGCTGGCCAGGCATTGGATAACTGCCGTGCAGTGATCGCTGAGAAAGTGTAAATTTGGGAAGTTTAAAATATTTCAAAGTCATTAAGAGGAGTATTCTATTGATTTCTGAGTGTATTCTAGAAATGATTTTATTTTGACATGTTTTGGAGAGTGGTATGTGATTATTTTCTTTGTGTTATTTTCAGTGCTTTGTAAAGAGATTTGACTGTTTAAGAATATACGCATTGATTTCACCTTTGCCTTGGGAATGCTTTCTCACACCTTAAAGATCCTGCCCCTTAAGGCCACTAAGCTCATTATGAGCATTCATTCTGTCGTCCCTTCCGTTCTGAGTGAGTCTTATGTCAAAGGAGAAGGTGGTCAGAATAGATATATAGGCGATCTGGCTTGATTTCTTAACTTTTATGTAACGGAAGGGTACGCACATCTTTGGCAGTTACATTATGCTCAACATGTCTAAGAATAAATTAATTTATCTATACCTTCTTCTGGTATACAGAATCGTATGAATACAATTATACTGGATTTTTTACTTGAGGCAGTTGATTCACCAATAATTAATCAATTTTAGTATCTGAATGGAGTATTTTATTTGCAACTGTTTTTCACATTTCACAACTAATGCGATCCACAATATTTGCACAAGGTTCATTCAATTGTAAAATACGTCCCCTGTCTAGTCCGTCCGTCATTAATCGACATTCAGACTCGTCATCACGAAAATATTGGGGGTAGCGGAGAGATCCTCGACACATGTCACGGGAGCACCAGATTCCAGCTCCGGTGCGAGGCCTTCCTTGCTGCAGAGCCCTGCTGCGTCACCACAACCGGAAGTGCCCAGTCAGAAGAGTCCACTCAGTTATTCAACTCATCAAGACCTTCACGTTTGTTTGTCCATCTCCACAAAGAGAAAATTTGAGAATTCTAGTGTGAATGAATAAGTGCAGTGCAATTTTCAGCAATCGTATTTAGCACAATAGTGCAATTAATGCTGAGAAAATGCAATAGTGCTATTTGCATTTTCTCAGCACTGTTGCAAAGACATTAGTTTGTGCCATGCTTCCTAGTGCCTTAACTCACTAATGGGAGACTTTTACAGATCCCCCAAAATTACTTTGTTATTTTTTTGCTATCTGATCATGATTTTCATGCAAGAACATAACATGAAGGTTTATATGAAGAAATGCCAATTATATTGCAACACAGAATCTATGATTGGGGATATGTTTCCCTTACATAACTATTCTACCACTCTATCATTACTTCCCTTAATTTTTTTTATTTTATTGAATAAATGGATGTACAGTCATTGAAAACAATACAAACATACACACTTTTACATGGTATTTTCAAATTATAACACGCAGATAAAATACTATATACATTTACAAATTCTAAATACTTCACTATTGAAATAACTTAATCTTATCATAAACTAAACATTACTCATATTTCAAAAGCAATTAATTTAGACTTGACTATCAGAGAACCATTGACCAAATAACCTATTATCAACTCATTACATAAATAACTTCTAGACCAAGGATTCCCAACAGGGTTAGTATAAACCCACTGGAGGTCTATGAAAGTTTGAAAGGGATCAATGATGATTAGGGGGTCAATTCAGAGTCAATTGTTGAATAAGAATCAACACATCAACAGAATAATGAAGATCCCATTGATTACAAAAAATTGAATTTAATTCACTGTTTTCTGAGATAAAGCAACAAAACGTAAGACAATAAATTACAAATTCACTCCTCTCTTTTGTATCCTTCGTTCGACCTCAGGAATTAAGATGTTTAAAAAAACTGAAGAAATTCCACATTCACAAATATACTCTATCGTGCAAGAAAGTACTCTGAGAAGAGAAATGTAATGATCAGTTCTTAAAAAATACTCTCCACTTTGTAACCAATGAGCTTCAATTAAAATTAGAAACTCAGCTACTCAAAACTGGAAGTGTCTTGAATTATTGAAAAATGGAAATATTTATGAGAATATTGGTGTACAAAATTGTTATCTATAAGGTATTTTTGTGCAATGCTTTGGGTCATGGATGTCGTATATTATATAGAAAACATAATGGGGGCAATGAAGAAAACAATTTGTATAAGAGAGATTGACAAAATAAAAAGGTTGGGAATCCCTTTTCTAGACAATAGATTGTACACTAAGTTATAACATTAAATCATAAATGTATTAAATCTCTTATTGTATGGCCTTACCTTCAAGTTTACATTCTTTAGAAGTAAAGCACAATCCATGTTGTTTGAAATGAATTTGACAAGAAAATTGAGTCAGTGAAGTTTCTCAAGAACCTGAGGAATGATACATTAAATTGTTGCAATGGAAATGCGCTCATGTTCAATGAATGCATCAGGTAAGTGCATTTTCAAAGCTATAATTCCAAAAATTGTATGCTGTCTTCACACACCTATTGCAATTAATATTAACACATCGAGACCTGGACAACTAAGAAAAATGTTAAAAATTAGTCCGACCAATGGGAAATGCAGAGATTTTGACCCTTTGGTTCATATAAGGCTCAAATAAGTTGTCCTCATAAATCCTAGAATTTTATTGGCCTTGTTTACTATCAAATCAATTATGCTTTAAATTTTATTTTCAAACTGAATACTACTCTCAAATCTCTTATAGTTAAAACTAGAGATCATTAGTTGTTTGATTGTTTAGTCATATTCTTGGAGTGTTCTAGAATATGAAAATGTTTTTGCATTAGGGGGATTTAATAAAAGTAAATTATCCATGCATCATTTCAATAAGGATTTTAATGCACATTGTAGCCACAGATAATCACAAAGTTTCTCAAAGTTCTTAAAAATTTCATCATCCGTATATGTATGACATCTTCCAGCACAAACTTTTTGTCATCAATAAAGTTAAGAAAGAGTAATGCAAATAAGTGAATTTTGGCAATCTCTAACAAAACTTTCCTTATAGCAGTAAACTGACCTATTTACAACCGAATTTACATCATTAACAACCGAACATGTGTGTGGTTTAAATTCAAAACAATAGAAGGGGGAAGAACCCATGGACCCAATTTAATCACATATATCCCGGTCAATAATCCGACAGGTGGAGGGGGTGTAACAACACACTACTTATTCGTTATTAAATAAATTTAATGTAATTATCATTCCACTGGCTTTTTTTCCATCAAAACCTTTTTTTTTTGGAAGTGTTGTTTTGTCCCAACACAACCCAAGTACTAAATTTTTTCCATTATTGGAAAATAGTTTACAACCAAAGAACGTTGTGGAAGTGCTGTAAATGTCTCTGTTACTCATTTGCCATGCCAAGTTCTGGCTTAACCTTTTGTCTCATATATTTCAGTTGTGGGTTCACAGATGAGGGAAGGGAGGGAAGTCCTCTCCAAAATATTCTTCTAAATCCAACGAATAATATTTTTACGTTGCAGGAAAAAGTATACTGTTTTAGCAGATAGCTATGAGGAAAGGAGTTTGATCAAGTTTTCAACCTTGTGAGCATTTAATTAAAGCAAAAACTATCGAAATTGCTCAAGGGAAACTGACACGTTTTCCTACTGTCCCGTGTTAATTGTGCATATCTCATAGCATTCCAGTGGCAACAAGAGTACATTTCTTTAATGGTACCCTTTGGCCAAAGGGAGGAGTTCATACCTTAATTACGCTGCAATGTGGTGATGGCTGCTTTACCTAAATCAATATGTCCCAAGGTGTTGTAAAGCAATGTGTCAAGGGCAGAGTACAGCACATGATGTAACCTTAAAATGTCGGATGGCAAAAGCCTGGGTGAAGAGATAAATTGAGCCTACAGGTCATTCTCTGCGATTGTAAGTCAACAAACAATACATGTAACCTACTTTGCCATTCAATTCATTAATTTAATTTGAAGTAGTTTATGATATCAACTTCATTCCTCCTGATATGAAACATGTAGTTGGAAACGTTACTTCTAGATTTGTCTTTTTTGGAATAGTTTGTTACTTGATGACAAATTATTACATGTAAAATTGTCATCTTCATTAACTACTTACTAGATCAGACTGGCCTCTCGTACTCTGACTTTGATCTTCTTCACCTCAGAAGGCAGGAGCGAGCATGTATGTGTAAATTAGTGTTATTAAATTATGTTCTATCATTAAAGTATTAATCCTTATACTCTTCACAATAGTTTGCTTGTTTTTTGACAACACAATGACATAGACTGTTTATGTCAGGAATGTAACAAATTTGTTAAAAAAACTGTGAGAGAAAACATACTTAAATTCATTTAAAGATTTTTAGATAAGAAACAAAGTATCAGTGCTCACTTGCCACCTGTGAGAGCAAAAATAAATTATTTTCAGGTTGCATTTAGCAGAACAGTACAGCATTGTTAATTGTTGAACAAATCACTCCTTGACAGCAATATACCAATGACCTTCAGATTTCACTGTTGTCTAATGAACAGAGATAAGCATCTCTTACACTGATGATTAAGTATGTCTTACATTCAAGAACAGTTACAAAAAAAACCATTTATTGACCTTTGGCAAAGTTGTCATAACTATCAATGAAGTTCAATAATATCCCTTCTGCATGTCATCCAAATATTCATAAATGTTTATGTAGTTTGGTTGACTGCTGCCCACAAAACCATACCTGAAATCAAGATAAACACACATTACATCAGGGATAGAAACACTTTGATGTGGTGAAACTAATTTTTCTTAACCCTTTACAAAAATGTAGTAATTAAAATTGCATTCACTTCTTTGAGTTGGATAAATCGCACATTTTGCATATACAAGGTAAAACACTAATAGAAAATGGTTTATTCTCATATTGTGCAACAGATTAACAATATTTTTTACAGTATTTCATGAAGAGCAGCATAGGCGAATAAACGTTTTCAAGTTAAAAATCCAATCCAAAACTGATGGCCTCGATAAACATAACTCGAAACAAATTTCAGAATTTTTAAATTCAAATTTCAGGTTTCAAACACATTTCAGAAGAAACATTTTTTTCTCCTCTAATATACATTTAACAAAAGGAGTAAATTATTAAGAATTCATCATCCATAACCATCAAAAACACAATTTGTATTTAAAAGATGAAGTCAGTTATCACACAATGTAATTTCAAGATTAAACATGCAAATCAAATGTTTTTATTTCCTTTATTGAAATTTAAATGTTCTATAAAAATAAGTAAACTGTTGCAAGAATACAGACCACTTCAAAAATACTCAACTTGCTAGTTATAAACAATTATTTACACTTATACACAAATGTCCAAAGTATGAAAAATTGTATTTGCAATGTTTAACTTTAACTGTACTCACCTGACCAAATAAAAGTAATTCAAGAGCAAACATTTTTCCTTGTGTAAATAAATCAACATTAAGTGAAAATATTTATTAAATAAAATATTATAAAAAGGAACAGAAATAATAATTAGAAGAAGAAAAAAAGAAGAAAAGAAAATGTCATAACAAAAAGAGATGTGTACATTTCATTGAGTAAAAAAAACTAGAGCAAGAAAATGTTTCCACTCACTCAAGGTATCTACAGAACATTAGCTAAACGCTAACATTAAACGTAATTAGTTTATTCATTTGTTAAGGAGGGTCAGTAAAATACCAGTACAATGAAATTGTGGGAACCTAAGAAATTTTATTTCAGTCTCTTATATGCACAATCTTTAAATTAATTGAATGTAAACTTAAGGTTTCTTTACAACTGACAGCATGATTTCTAGCATCAGATTATGTGCAAAACGCTACCAACTTCATTCATGTAGGAAATTATCTGAATAATAAAATAATATACAATAAAAATATTAATAATAAACCAGATGAATTTAATTCTTTATATTTGATTTTTCATACCATATTATAATACATATTTCAATTTGAGTAACATGATATTAAATTGCTGATATTAAAATTTTTTGTGACATCTGTGAGGAAGCAAAAGTTTATTATCTGAATAAAAAAAGGGAAAATTAGTCAAAAACATCTCTCGAGCAAACCAAACATTTTCAATCTGAATCCTTTTATCTTATCAGTAGGAACAAAAACCTTTATTATTCTTTAGATAGTAGAGACAGAAATAATATCTGTGAGGAAAAAAATGCATTAAGTCAAGTTTAAGTTGTGAAAGGATGATGCTAAATTGAAATAAAATTTTCCTCAAAACCAAATAACAATAGAAATATAATTAACAACACTGAACACAAACTCGAGAAGAACAATACAAGAGGAAAAGGTAAAGAATTTGAGTAATTCCATTTCCTCTTTAATGAACCAATTTCATTTTTTGTTGTTCAATAATTTTAATAATACATTATACTGAATACTTCCAATGTCTGCAAAATATTGAACAAATTCATTGGCAGTCTCGATACACTTGACTTTTCTGCCAATAACAAACAAAGGAACATTTGAAATGACTTCTCTAGAATCATTCCAACAAATGTCATCTCAATGTCAAAAGTTAATGTGTACATATGACATGAACGTACTCATATGACACTTCTCACATTTCCAAGAGTGTGTAAATACACTTGGTCCAAAATTCAAACTGGTGTTCAAAATTGAAAAGGGTTAATCATCAAAACAAAACCATGAAGATGCAACTTATAGCACTTTAGTACAACATCTAAAGAGATTACATACCAACTGCAATCCTTTGGATCTCGTTCATTGGGCCTGAAGTCAAGTCTTGTCAACATGATCAAATGCTTGATGATAAAAGTCAACAAGGCAACTGGAGTATTTGATTTCTTTATGAGAAAGCATGACCATGTCAACAGCTTCCTGCAAAAAAACCTGCAAATTAGTATTAATTCACTTATATCTTCAAGAATCAAAATAACATTGACTACTTCTGTTACAGCTCCAGGAAGAAGAAACAAAACAGATCAAAGAAACTACATGGTCAGTCGCATAACACAATGACCAGGCTCATATATAATATTCGTTTAATTCATTCTGATAATAAAGATTCCTGATATATGACAATTAATGTAAAGTTTTTTCCTGTACTTCATAGTAAATAAGAATCTTTAAATCATGCTCAAGCCATACTAAATTCCAAAATTATAAACTTTTATCTTTTATCTCATTCATTTGTCAGTACTTATTACAGGAATTAAATTAGTTTTCTGAGATTTAATCTTTAAGTACATTTGGTGAATTGAATAGTTTTGTCAAAAAACAGTATTTCCAATACTTTAAAGAATGTCATACTTGTACAAATGCAGTTATGTAACCAACACTACCTCATGACAATTCCAAATAATTCAACATAACATTCACAATTACGTTTTCTACAGATATAACATTATGTTTTGTAACAATTACCACACTAACAACATTATTCAGATTTGGTGTCAAGATATTGTAGCAATAAAAAGGGCACCTCCCTGTCATATAAGCTGGTACTCCAGTTTCGGCAAAATTTCACGAAATTTCTCAAACACTACAAAAAATGGTAACGCTCCAACATTCATAAAACAAAAATCTATGCATTTTTTAAAAATAAATCTTAAACTTTAATCAAAAATCCGTAATGTACTTGGCTAAAATCAACCTGATATCTCACGAGAAAACTAACATCACTCAGTAATACACTGACAGTATTAATTAAAGATTTAAGCGAAATATAAAACTAATTGATCACCAACAATTGAGTACTACGACTACTACTTACAAATATTCCCGTAAGCAGTAACATTAAAACCTCATAAACAAAACATATCACAATGCATCACAATAAAAATAGCCAATGCTAGATCAGTAACTGTCATGGAGTAAAAAGATAATGAAGTAATTTCATACTACAATCTCACCGCTAGGATCGCACCTTACGAATTAATTTTGCCCCATTTTTACTTTCCTGTATACATACGTGTACTCCGTATTTATACGGAGTAATATGCGGCAGTAGTATACGGAAAGTTATGTAATGCTACGGGAAATCGATTTCGATATTTCAACGGAAATACAGGTTTTGCGGTACCCTGATACCGAAAAAAGTATTGTGTGTTTGTGCGTCTGTCTGCTCGTTTTTATGAACACCAAATAGCGCCTAAACCACACGTAGATTTTTTTCCAAAAATGATATTCCCAGGTCGATCTGGCTCAACTCGATGCGCTGCGGTTTTGAAAAACTTTCTACAAAATTTGGGGGTACTGTACAAGAAGACCCCGGACATTTTCAAAATTTTCTCAAAAACGGCTTCAATTTTTTTCATATTTTTTTTTGTAAAAATAGAGTATAATTTATAAATAAATGTAGCATAGGTTTGATTTCCAGAGTTGACTAAATTTTCGAAAATTTTCAGGTGTATTCCGACAACTACAAAAATAAAGATAGAGATTTTTCCTTCAATAAAATTTGATCTGTATAGTGGGTTCTTTTATTAATGTCATACACATTTTTTTAAAAATATTCTTGTAGTATTCGCGCGATATTGCGTGCAATATTTGCAATTTTAAAAAATTAGAAAATCAAGATTTTCTCAAAAAGGGCTCCAATTTTTTCTTTAAACTTTTGCTGGGAATAGTGCTAAATATACTCTATGAGATGACATAAACATCAGTTTGCTCAACTCTGTTTTTTTTTTCAAAAATTACAAAAATATAGTTTTTTTAACTTGTCTCCCACGTCGTTAATATTTACCAAGACGGCGATTTGTTCATATTATTGTATTTATGAGTACAAGTGCTTTAACTAATGTCATAAAGTTTTCCAAATTTTCAATCGTTTTCTGTGAAAACTAGCTCAAAATTCCACATTTTCAGAAACGCCACTTTCTCTAAAACGGCTCCAAATTCTTTCTTCAAACTTATCAAACGAGTAGTACAAATTGCACTCTTTCATGTGATGTAAAGTCCAGTTTTGGATATTTTCTTTGTTTTTTCAAAAAATACACGAATACATTTTTTGGTGAAATATTACTCACGCTGTTAAAATATACTTTTACAGCAATTTGTATTTGCGAGTTAAAGTGCTTCAAATGACTTTTAAAGAAGTTTTTCGAGAACTCAAAAATTTTCTTTGATAAAAAAGCTTCAGATTTCGAATTTACAGTTGCTCTTAAATGTCATTTTCTTAAAAATGGCTCGAAATTTTTCAAAGAAAGTTGCCATTTAGGACGAAGTTTTACTATTCTTTAATATTCTTAAAATAATATTTCCGTTCTACAATAAGGGAAAAATTAAAAAAAAAAAAATTTGTGCGTCGATAGACAGCAGCTGGCAAGAGAATGTAGCAAGTGCGAATAGTAGCCGAGACCAATTAAATAGAATACTAATATGGGAAAGTCTGCGCCGTTCGGTAGCACCACTAGTTACTTTCGCATCTAGTACAAACCTGAGAAAATATTGTAATGCTGCAAAAGCAAGTAGCGATTTTCCCACATAAACACTCGTATTGTAGATTACTGGTACCAAAAAATGTATTTTTATTCCACCCGTAATGAAATATTCTTAATACGCTATGTATTCAGAATCCACGTTTTGTGCATCCTTGTTCCCAGGTGCGGATCCAGCCGATCATATTGGAGGGGGCCATGATAGTTTTTTGTTAAATAATAAACATTTATTATATACTGTATGTTACTATACAATATTATTTTTTAAATATTTATATAATTATAACATAAATATTTAAATCAATTATACCATATAAAGGAAGATAACCGAAAACTCTAGGCCTTTGGGGGTCATGCCCCTGTGCTCCCTGGATCCGCCACTGCTTGTTACCGAATTTTTTTACAGTAAAACACCTGTTTGCCGATCTGTCTCAAGCGGATTAAATGAAAAGAGCTCCCTTGGTCCATCTGTGGCAACAGTTACGCGTGAGCCGATCAGACGATTTTCTTCAAAATTGGCATTCCCCCGTCGATCTGACCGAACGCAAGGCGCTGCGAATTCGTTGCGCGTTGCAGACATTTTGATTTTTTAGGGTATTTATATGAAGCCTCAACGACATTTTCAAACTTTTCTCACAAATGGCCCCAAATTTTTGGATTATTTTTTTCTTGGATAGAGCACAGTACGATTGTAAAATTGTCATATACTGGTATTTGTAAAAATTGCAACGCCAAGGAGACACACTATTGCAATTGAATTTATTCCATAGATTAGGAATATCACAATATACAAAGTATTAGAATTACAGAACGGCATTTGCATTTTGACCACGAATATTTAGTATTGTGTTAGTAGTGAAGACACCATGCGCTGCCATCAGAGACACTAGTCATGGCATGGATTCAAAAAGAGCTGGATATGTTGATGGGGGACACATATCCACGCTGTTTCTATGCGTGGCAACAAAGCATCAAGCTGCATGCTGCAAGATGACCAGAACGAACAAGTTGTCGACCAACCATATCCCAACCATGTTCGATGGGCGACATGTCATACGAACGAGCAGGCCGGGGAAGCAGTCGTACCCGTCGTTCGCAGAAATCTTGCACATTCCTCGCCACGTGCGGTCAGACATTGTCCAGCTGAAATATGTCGTGTGAAGCTGCTTGCAGGAGGGGCAGTACCTCGGGCACTGAAACCTTCCTGATCTAGTTGTTGCTGTTCAGATTGCAATCATCAGGTATGAGGCGTGATCGCACATTGTAGCCAATGCATCCCAAAGCATCACATTTGTCGTTTGTTCATTTTGGCTCGGAATAATGCAGGCTGGCAGATTACGATAACCACGGAAGCGTCGAACATTTACGCGGCCATCACTTAGCACAAATTGAAGCGGGACTCGTCCGTAAACACTACATTTTGCCGCTTAGCACACCAGTGAATACAGAAACGAGCACATTGCTGTCTGAGGCGTTGGTGGTTTCTGGTCACTGGTCAAGGGAATCCGACGAAGTTGTATGAGTGCCACCAGTCCAGCCCTCAGTAGATGACGTCGCAGTCATGACCACACACGTTGCAGTGCTCTTCAGACTAGGTAACACTGTGGACGACGCGGTTCTGTCGGTTACGGCCATGCGGACAAGATGGCGGTCATCTCGTGCTGTGGTCACATTGTGTGGTCTAGTACCCGCTCGTCGCGTCGCGTTGTACGACCCTCCTCTATCTGTTGGTTCTACACGCGCATCACTGTCGTAGCAATGTGTTCCGTTCGAGTTTCAATACCATGGTATGACAAACCCGCTTTTTGGAGACCGATCGAACTCTCTTAGAAGCTGATATTGCGCCATTTGGCGTCAAGGCAAACCGGCACTTGCTTGCACGTTTCCACGACATTTGACGGGTCTGGGCTCTACATCGATTGAGTGTGGCGTAACACTGACCTGTCACAGAAGGGAGGGCGATGCTAGGCGAACGTGCACTCCATCTCCATGCAAATTTAATCACTTCTTATAGATACACTGTTCCCCACATCCACCGTTTTTTAGTGATTCCTACCATTTCTTCTGGGTGTTGCGATTTTCACAAACACCAGTGAATTTTGTTAAACTCAGTGTTTTCAAAAATTACTAAAAGGTAAAATAATTCGGCGTTTTCCTACAACAATATTGAACATAGAGATTTTTCCATGAGAAATTCTGTTCCTCAAAAATTTATTTAACTGTTATACACTGTTAAAACATTTTTTAACCTAAAACTGCTAATACTTTATATAGTTTTAGTTTTATTTCTCCAGTTGTCCAGAACTTCATAATAGTTATCTGTTAAATTCTTCTTTCAAAAGTCCACCAAAAGTTCTTCAAAGATGATTTTTAAATAAGCTCATGCACTATGTTTTTCTAAAATACGAGTAGTTTTTGTATGAATTTGTGTGAATTAGACAATTTTAAAAAGAAGAGATTCTCAAAAATGATCCCAATTTGTCTTTATTTTTTCTGATAAAGCAAAGTACGCGTTTGAATCTCCAATTCATTGATTTTGTGACTCGTGTTTAGCGGATATTGCAATGCCCCGAGCGCGCGTTAGCAGGCAGGGAGCTGCGTGACTTTGCGTAGTGGACTGTTACATTCTAAATGTCCCTTAAATACGATTCGCAAAAAAACAACAAATTACTCAAAAAATGTTTATCTAACATATGACAATGTTTATATCACTGATTAGTATTTTTACGCTCTTCATTGTAGACTAAAAAATATGAGTAGTTCCATTTGAAAACAATAACAAAGTTATCTCAATATGTTGTAAAATACAAGTGATAAAATGCATGTGTTAACTGGACCCTTTCCCTCTTGCATTTCCGTGAAAACTGCATTGCAATAACTTCTATCCATGAAAAATTACAAGAGATCATATAGTTACGTGCCTCACCTGTATAAGAAAGATGACACTATGTAACAAGAAATTGTTTGTTACTTTTTTGATGTTTATTGTTCAAAATGAACATTCTGAACATTAATATACCATTTTTTTCAAATACTTTTCGATATTTAATCGATAGTTCGATAATTCGATTTTCTTTCGTTTTTTGATGCAATCGAGGCAATCGTCGTAGTTCATGCAGATTACGAGAAGATGGTAAGGATGTGAAGTTCAACTATTAGTAGGAAGGTAGAAGGTGTCTATATATAGCCTCATTTAACAAGTCATCATTATGTACTGATAAATTTAATTACGTGCTTTTCCTACGGTTTTTGCAGATCTGCAGATGTATAAGTATGACTATTGTACATAAACTTAAAGATGTCAGCATCTAGAGGTTGAACGTTGTCAGCAGACTCTTTTTGTTATGTTTGTGGACATAACATCGATGCTAAAGAAAGAAAACATAAAATCGTGCTAGGCACAAAGTTCTTTGGGGCCTGTCTTGCTTTTATCGTTGTACATGTTCAAGACCAAGTTGTTTCATGGGCTCCCCTCGAGTCTTGTGGCAGCCGAGGATTTACATCAAAGAGTTGGCGTGGTTCAAAAAGAACTTGTATGTCATTTGCTATTCCAGGGATACAGCGGGAACTAACAAATCATGACAATTGTTATTTTTTTTATGGTGGACTTTTGTTCAAATTATCACATCACATCACAAAATCATATCACAAAATTTCAAAGAATAGAAGAAATATTCTCTATCTTAGCATTGCATTATCTATTGTTCCAGAGCCACTTTTTGAAGAGTTACCAATTCCATCGCCACCAAAACAGACTGTATGGGAAGAAGAAATGGAACATTCAAGTAATGCCAGTGATTTTAGTTGGTGATGAGGGCACTTCTACGAAATCGCACCTATTTAATCTGCAAAGATTAGACGACCTTATAAGAATTACAACGAACGAAATCACACGCTGGACTTCTTGCAGTGGCGGAGCGCACATGGGCACTACAATCCGTGCCGCCCTTTTTCTATTTTTTAATTTTGAATAAAGGCAACAAAGTTTAAATAATTTCTGTAGCGTTTATTCAATTAATAATAATACAACGCTCTTTACCATAAAATAAATAACATGCAATGAAATGATACAGTACAATAAAATAAATGACACACAAAATAAATTAAAATCTCTTGCGTCTTGCTGATTAGACGGCAAATCGGTCGATGAGATCATTACAATTTATTGATTTTAAAATTTCTGATTCTATTGTTAACCAAGAAAGCAAGCGCATTTAACCGATCTTTGGTCATTTTTCATCCCTGGTAGTTTTTCACCCGTTTCAAACAAGAAAAGATCTTTCAACGCTGCAATTACTTGTCGGTGTGTGGACAATAATTCAGTATGCAATATCAACATTGATATACACCATAGTCATTTTCATGAAGAAACCGTGCCAATGGAAACAAATTTTAAATATTTTTTTCTGCGCAGTGTCCTTGTAAGTGTAACATTTCATTTCCCAACATGCCATCTGTGTAATAGAAGCCTCGCAAAAGGGGTTTTTTTCTTGTACATTGCTTGCATTCAAATTTTCAAGTTCTAAAATTATTGAGAAGTTTCGACTGATCTTTTTTTTTTTTTGTTATTTAAGGTCGCATCAACTAATAGGTCATTAGTGACCACTATTGCGTGTAACGATATGGTAACTATGAGGATGACACGATATGATGATTGTAGGAGTGAAAGAACGAACACAATACAACCATGCCCGAGGCGGGACTCGAGCCCGCGATCCTTCGGTCCCAAATCGCTACGGCACTACTGCCTTAGCAATCTCGGCCATCCGGACCGGCACTGATCAGCTTGTAAGCTTCGTTTCTTCAAATTAACTCGCAAACAAATGTATCTACAACAACATTGAACGTATTGGCGTTGAAGTGATCGCGTGAAGTTAATTCAACCTCCCCAACTTTAGTCTCGTCTAAATGAAATTTTATTTTCTATCTCCGACCAGTTGCAGATCGATATTCTTTGTTTATGGACATTTCTATACTTTTTGGCATAAACCTAAAATTCGTTTCGCATGTTTCTTACCAGCTTGAACAACGCGTTATATAGATCAACAGCCTCGCCAACGTTTATATCGACGCTTCGCAGATTTTTATTTGTTGAACAGACTGCAAAGTAAAACATCTCACACGCATTGCGAAAGCGAAATCTCCAGATGTTCCATTTGATTAGGATGATTCCATCTCCCTAGATTCGCTTCGAGAAGTCGCTTTCTCAGATGTGTCGTTTTCAATCTTCAGTAACGCTTCTTAAATTTCCGACCAAATCTTCGTAAGGCAACAGCTACCTTAGGTTTACAATGGTAAAAAAGTCCAAATAAAATAGAAAAAATCTAAATAATTTTCAAGTAAATGCATTTATTAACTATATCACGCAAAAACTATTTAAGCCCAAATTTTGAAGTTTTCTTGAAACAATTAAAACTGGATGCGCTACAACAGCTGATACTTTCTTGCATTATTTCTAAATTTGCAATTTTCAAAAATTAGAGTTTAAGGAAAATCAGACCCGCACAATTCTTTTAAGCATCCCTTCTTCTACCCGTGATAAAATGTAAAGGAAAAAATTGAAGCGGTTTTTGAGAAACTAATTGTTTGTAGAAATTGCATAAATATCAAGCTCAAATTACGCGAAATTTAGTAGTTTTTTTAAACAATTGAAATCATTTGTTTTAAAGAGCTGTTTTTTTACAACAGATTTTGAGACAAAAATCTCTATCTTCAATATTGTTGTTTCGAAAGGTTAACTTTTTGCAATTTTCAAAAAACGGAGTGTTCGCCAAAAATGGAACTAGTACTATATTTTTACCATCCTTTATTAATTGTTAAATTTTTACAAACCTATGAATAAAATTGCCTATATTTCGCCAGTCTTGTGTGTTCTTTGACCGAGATAAGACGAAATGAAGTAAAAAATGACTAAGAAAATTTATACGATAAAATATTTACTGTTTATTATGTACTTCGATTGCGGTAATTTAATAAACATGTTTATATAACAAAAAAGATGTAATAGCCCTTACAAATAAAGCGAGAAAGTTTGAGTTATTGTTGTACCGAGAGTTTATTTTTTTAAATCGTCGATAGTCAATTACACGATTTATTATATAAACGAATATTTTTACTTCCTCTTTAATTAGTATACACGTTCTAGAGGAAAATGTATGTCGAAAGTGTGACGTAAATACACATATGGGGGGTCTCAGACATTGAAATAGTATCTTTTACGCAAAAGCTTCATGCCAATATGCAGACATCATTAAAGCCTAAATTCTTCAAAAAATTGATCTAAAATCGGTATTTCTAATATCGATATCTCGTCGAATTTGAAACGGATTTTAATTTTTGAGAGTACATGAAGCACTTAAGGAACTTTCAATATGATCTGAAAAATGTCTTCACAGTTTTTCGTATTTTTTTGTCAAATAGAAAACTAGTGTTAGTACAACAGCTCATACATACATATAATTCTAATATCTACAATTTTCGAAATTTCAGTGATTTCGACGAAAATGAGACATGCGCCATTTGTTGTGCGTCCTTTGCTCTATCCTTGAAAAGAATTGGATATATTTTGCGATTTCTTTTATAAATTGCTTTAACATCTAACACAAATATGGAAATATTAGTTTTTCAAAATATTGTACATGATCTTATTTAAAGAACTACTTTTATAAAAGAGTTCTTATTTTAAAAAATCTATCATCAATACTGTACTTTTACAATATTAGCTTTTTGCAATTTTCGGAAATACATATAGTTTGCCGAAAATGAGACCAGCACCTTTCTCACCATTTTTTGCTATATTCGAGGAAAATACTTTAAAACATTTGAGGCAATTTTTGAGAAAACATTTGTTAAAAAATGCCTGTATTTCACGCAAAAATACATGAAAACTAATAATATTTTCGAGAAATCGTGTATGACCTGTTTTCAATATCTATATTTGAATAACAGATTTTATTCATGAACAAATCTTCAGTGTTGTTGATGTAGGACGACGCTGAATTTTGAACTTTTACCATTTTCAAAAATTCAAACTCGCGGCGTTTTACCTGCTGCGTTTCTTTTGTTCGTCGTCGCCGAAGGGTTGGCGAACCTACGCCTGCAGAACCATCCTCCATCCACGGTAGGAGGCAGTGCGGCGGTGGCGTGCGGCGATGGCGATGTGGAAAGTGCCCTGCTGCTTATTGGAAGGGTGCGGCAGTGGTGACGTCGGAAGGGCCCCTTCCCACGTCGCCACGCAGCAGCGCTTCGGTGTGGCGTAGTTGGTAGCAGATCAATGTTTCAAATGGAGGTCTTCCCACGTGTGGTTGGTTCGCGCTGCTGTGGCGCTCGGTGTCAGACTCCCGCCTCCAGCAGCGCGGAAGGGCGTACGCGCCCCCGCAAGCAGAATACTGGAGCTAAATGACAGTCTTCCCACTGGAACACTCGGTCGCGGCGCTTTACCTGATGCGTTCGTGTCTTCGTCGTCAACGACGCGTCGGACGTCCGAACCCTCCCCCTTCCAAGGTGTGCAGCGGTGTGGCGGTGCCGTGCGGCGGTTGCGGCGTGGGAAGGGCCATGCCGCTGTCGGAAGCGCTGCTGCGTGGCGTCGTGAGAAGGAGTCCTAACTCGAATAAATGAAGAGAAAGCAGTTAGATAGAAAGGTATACGTAGGAAGCATGGACGGTAGGAGAGCAAGAGGTAGGCATGGACGTAGGTTGGAGAGTAAGAGAATTATGAGGTGGAGGAAGATTTGAGAAAACTAGGTGAGACACCTAGATGGCGAATAAAAGCAGATGATAGAAAAAATTGGGCTGTCATAGTAAAAGAATCCTAGGCAAAACTATGCGTGCCGGAGAGCTGATAGAAGACGAAGACGATATGTAGTAAATTACTGCTTCTAACACGCCAGAATACGTTTTGTGGGTCATTGATACCGCAAAGCTTCGCGCGTTCATTCGCCCATTGCGCTAACGCGACCGGCGTCTTCCGCCCCCCTAACGCCAGTTAGACACCTCTTAGGCGACCCTCTTGCTGCAGCATCCTGTCAGCAGACATAACAAAGGTGTCGTAAATCGCGAATTCTCCCAAGGTAGCTGCCCACTCTTGCTCTCGCACAAAGTGAGAGGTTGCCTTCTGAAGAAACAATTCCTTCACACAAGGAGGAACACCCGGACCAGCGACACAGCAGAGGCAGAGTGTAGTAACTTTGATCACGCAACATAAATCTAAAAATACGAATACTTTAATGAAAGTGAGTGCAGTTATGAAGTAAAAGTTAACCAGCCCTAGTCACATCTACGATGTGCATTTGCAGTTGAATTATGTGTGTTTTCTTGGGAAATTAACTCAAAACCAAACAACCTTGTATCATCACCCGACCCAGAACTGCCAATTGCCTGGGATCTCTTAAGCCGGCATCCAATTAAGTGGCGCAGTGGAAAGACCGCCATTTAAAGTTGTGTTGGTGGTGGCGAGTGCGCCCTCCCGCGCTGCTGGTGGCGAGGGTTCACCGCCGAACGCAACAGCATTGCGAACCCGCCGCACGTGGGAAGACCTCCATTTAAACCAATGCTATGCTGCGACCCGCGATGTTTGGAAACGCGCAACCGTGGCGACGTTAGAAGGGGCCCTTAGGTGGGCCAACCATTTCAGTTCTTTAATCTTAATAGTTGCAACCATTTGGGGCGATTTAACTAGTTCTTCTAATAATTCTGGGTTGGTTCGACTTCTCCAGATCTCATTTCCTTTGATCCGATAAAATATTCTTCGTAAGATTTTTATGTTGCTTATATTCTAAGAAAGAAAACAGCAAACATATTAACTGTGCGAGAAAATCGCACAGCTAATATGTTTGCTGTTTTCTTTGTTAGAGACACAAGTTTCACTTCCGTACAATATCACTGGCTTAACGTTGTATAATGATCATGTTATATAATTTCAACGAGCGGTCCTTGCGATTCTTCGGGTTTTAAAGATTTGATAGATACTACCATAACATCTATTACCTACTGCTATTCTATGCTTAATGTCCTGCTTTATGACGTTGCTTCCCTTGATTAGGGAACCAAAGTATTTGATTTACACATTCAATAGTTTTGTTTCCAATCTTCCAATATTTTGGGTTGCTGATACTTCTTTTTGTTCTCGTATATTTTGTTTTCCCTTCATTTATTTCCAAACCCATACATTGAGTTTCTTCCCTCAATTGCTGTAATGCTTCTTCCGTGTCTTTCAGATACTACTAATTACACTAGGGAACACGATTTTTACCTCCAGGTAGGTAGAGTGCGCAACAATTGGGCAAGGGGAGGAAATGGGACAAGATTGGCGTCGGGACAAAACGGGACAAGATGACAAAATGAGCCAAGGGGGCGAACGGAAAAAGGGGACAATTGAGACCAATGGGACATTGGGAAAATTGACGAAATGGGACAAAAAGGACAAGGGCCAATTTAGACATTTATCAATGATTTATGAACAGTGGTAAAATCGAAAGTCCACTAAAATATTTTTAATGGGCTCTCGAACATTTTAACGGCCGTTGCTATGGACGAGCTCTTGAAGTGTTGGGTGGTCGTTTGCCAAGGAGTTCAGGTCCAGTTTGCCGACGTAAATAACAAAAAATCTGTCAAAAATCTATTCTGAAAATTTTAAGGTCGAAGAGAAAGTATAGTCTTCTACTCACGCATAGTGGCTAATTTTCACTCGTAGAAATTACGACACTCGCTTCTATGTCGCTCGTGTCGTAAACATCAACTCGTGAATAATAGCTTTCATTATGTGCTCGTTGAAGAATATACTATTACTTCAAATACTAAATATGTTCATATCTTTCGAACCCTGCGTGATAGAAATTTTTTATAACGATTTTCGAAATCAGCGTGGTCGTTTCCTTTAAAATTCATCCTGGAGATATAAAAAAAACGTTTCCTAGTGTTATCACCGCGTCATCTGCGTATGCCAAAATTTGCACTGTTTTATTCAATAATGTTCAGTTAGGATTGATCTCAATATTCCGTATTATTTTCTCCAGGCATAAGTTATAACGAAAATTATTGGAAATCGGTTGGGGATTGCTTGTGTGCTCGTGGCTCAATGAAGGTTAGAAAAAAAGTCGTGACAAGAGAAAAGAAGATATAATTGGACTTTCGTTGCAAAAAACTACAGACTGACAATACCATTGACCAAAAACATTTAATACTGAAAAACACAAAAAAGATTATTCACGGACCATTATATACCCTTTAAATTAACAACCAAAAAACTTTTTTTACGAAGTAATAAATGTGTAGTAGGCAATTTATGCAAATGTTATTAATGACATTCACCTGTTATATCTTCAATTTTAGTAAACAATATTCAATCTTGGAAAATTCATTATCTCTTACACTTCAAATCTCTTTAACTCCATTTTTCTTTTTACAAGAAGTAACCATGGAAATGCATTAAATACGAAATATGAAGCAAGCAATTTACACAGATGCTATTAATGCGATTTGGCGAAAATTGTGAATCCTTCACTATGCTTTGCCTTTCATAACATCTGTGTTGCTTCACACACCAACAGCTCAAATTTGTTTTGCTAATCTGAGACCAGTGTGCACATAATATTTATATTACGATGTTATTTAATCATACATAGCTCCCAATCTGCGTCCTACCACAAATAGACAACCTCTAATGACGCCAAAACTGGGCCAAATCTATTGCGGTCAAAAAAATATTTCATTAATTATTTGTGAAACTTTCTTTACAGTACATGGAGACAAATGCATAAAGAATCGTGAATCATTTAGAAAATCCATTTCTTGTAACAACTTGGGAAATAATACGAATTTTTTAACATACATTCACCTTAAAAATAATTCCATTATGCAAGATCCACAATATTCAGAATTTTACTGTCTTAGACGTCTTAAACATGTGAAAGTAATTACTGAACATCAGTAAGAACGGGGCCTGGAGCACCGACACTACGTGACCGCGTCACATGCCCCTACGAGCACAGTCCTCGTTTGGAATAGGAGGAACATTAAAAGACCGGATACCTCATTTCAGAGCTATGGCCCCACCCGACGATGCGAAACTTGCAGCGGCCAGGGGCTGCGGTTGACGTCGAATACAGGCGTCCGCGCAACTCAATTTCTCCGTACGATGCCAAACTCCAGCGTCCGAAGGGGTCAACTCCGTCAGCCGTCTCTCCTCCTGGTACCAACACCACACCATCTGCTCCCCGAACGCTACTGCTCCACAACCACACGCTTCGGTGTCTCAAGGCCTTTTTGCCCTCTCACCTCGCTGCCCCCTCTGCGCGAGTCACCGTTAACCCTGGTAAGGGCGGAATCCCCTCAGCTGCTCATAGGGAGGCGGCCGACGGCGGCTGCGTTCACCTAGTAAACGGACGAGGCGTGTCGTTCCGTTACAATGATAAACAAACGTAGACAGTTCATATCCTTGCTTTAATCTACCTTGAATTCCTTAGATGTTTTACCCTGAAATTTATCGTCATTATTCGAGTCCTGAAGGCTAAACGCACCGACACTATACTCCGATTCCTACTTCACGGTGGCATTATGTTACTGTATTTCGCGTCTTTCTCGGTCGTGCCGCTAGATGTCGCATGATCTCGACCATATACCACTGCTATACGGTCGCGATCATGCGACATCTAGCAGACCAACGGAGAAAGACGTGAAAAACGGTGACATTATGCCACCGTGAAGTAGGGCCTTGAGGGCGTTTGATGGCCGGAGTTAGAAAAATGTCAGTATAGTTCAATTTGGCGCCATCATGTGACAGCACCGCAAAAATTATATTGCTAATAACATCTGAAAAATCGTACGATTATTAATCCGTAAACGGAATTTTTTTCGTGTAATATAGAATTAATGCTGTGAAGCCCTTTTAAAGAAAATCAAAACTCAATTTTCAAAATTGCTTTTCATAGATATGGAAAGAAATTTAAAATGTGGGCTTACAGCACAATGGAGACATTCTTCCTGAATCCAATCGCCCAAATCGGATGGATAAGTCTTACAGTGAAAATTGGCAAAATATAACGAGGCCCCTTCCCCATGCCGCACCGCCACTCCTGTCATCGCTAGCGCGTGGGCGCGCCGCCAGCTCTGGGTGGCTGCATGGAGGCCCGGAGGTATGTATGCAGTAGGAGAAGCGAGGTAGGCAAGCAGGCGGTTCTTTTGTAGTTCGAAAGGGATGCGTCTGTTGGTGCTTTCGATATTTTCCGCATATCAATATTAGTATTTTACGAATATGAAGCTACAGGTAATATGACTGGGGCAGACGTTCCCGTATATTCTGTAACTGAAGTATTATAAAACTAACAATATGAATTCCGATTTTAAACTGATTTCAAAAAGAAAATTGAATTGTTTGTGAAAATATCATCAACATTTTAGACACTTCTAAGCACTTCCGTTACCATACCACTACTAGATAGAATTAGCACAGAATAGCGAGGTCTCCTACACCTCGGCTCGAATTTTCACCTCATACCGGCGTTTGTCTCCTTTATAGAAATCACCTTTTACAGCTCTTTTCCCAAATGAAATGCTGAAGTTATTTTTTTTTTCATTTTTTCGTACCATCGGAGAGATTTAATAGAGTGGTGAAACAGCGCGCTGGCAAGCTGAATCCTGAATTAAACGCCGTATCAAACATCGAAATTGAATAAACAGACACGTAGTAAACTGATATGTGACAGAAAATAAAAGATCGTCAGAAACATCAGATATTCCATTCGCGGAACTGCCGAATGACCTATTGTTATGTACAATGTGCTCGGTTCGAGCTGGGATCTGTGATTTTTATCCTCATGATCACATATTGTTTATGGAGTCTGGCAAACAGCCTAATATCTTTCTCCTGTGCTTTTTGAGGTTTTCATGGCGATAATGCTGGTCACCATCTTTTTATTTATGGCTGATAAAAGGTCATTGATACCTACCAAAAATTGATAGGTTTCGGCAGATTCGGCAATGTGCTAATTACATAGTTTCGAACCATAAGTCATGTTAAAATAAAGTAAATGCAGGCGTTAAATTTGTAAAAATATCAGAAAAATAATTCTCGAAACGTCTTTTTGGTAAAATCACTGTAAATCAATAATGTGAAATTCTGCAATAAGATTGCTGTTAAATGTTTCATTAAACTTTGAATGATGTTTTCCCATTCACTTTGTTTTTGAAAAAGTTGACTTTTAATAAAATAGTTATCTGTAGAAGACTTTCCAGACAATAATATTTCATTGTTCCTTTATTGTGGAATGAGTCAGTCACACCTTCGAGTGAAGACATTGGTATACCGACGCGCCCTATGCTACTTGTACGAGTATTATACCTAAATATTTATTATTATTATTATTATTATTATTATTATTATTATTATTATTATTATTATTATTATTATTATTTTTATTATTATTTTGCCAAGTCCAATGTCCAAAATGGAAAATAAAAACTGATTTTTGACTTCGCTTTGTCCACTTCGACGTCAGTGATCACACTTCCAACGCGCTACCCTTTACTGGGCTTAACGCGCATCTGTTTCCTGGAATTGTGATCTCAATTGTTGAAACATCGTAAGACGTACGAATTCAAGTTTAGTCTTCCTGCGTCAGCAGAGAGCAGTAAAACAGATCTTTTAATCTAATGGATTTGATATAAAAGCTACACAGTACATCAACAGCTATATTACTGTGCCCGCTTATCACGCAGCTGGATCTACTAGAGAACTTATCGTGACACCCAGCAAGAAAATGACAATGATGTGCAGAAAACAGTTGCAGAACAAGAAGAAAACTACACGCCGACAATCGTCAGGTTTTCTAATGCTTATAAGGGTGTAATGGATCTGAGAATTTTCGCCGTGAAATAATGTAGTTTGTGGACATGTGCCATTCAGCGCAATACAGAATAGTTGTTAGTGATCAAAGAGCATTTTTTGATTTCATGTTGGTAAGACTGTAAGAACTGACCCAACAGCGCCCTCTGTGGCCAGTGTCTGTGTGGTTCCGAGTGCAGATGGACGAGTAGTGAAGTGCAGTTCAATGTATAATCATGTAGTAAATAAAGTGCAAATGTTTAAGCAAAAGTCAGTGTTAAATTGCATTTCAAAACATCATCATTAACAATAGTTAAGGCTAACGTACGTGTGGAACTCTAATGGCGAAACGTAGTGTAAAGCATTGTATTGTGATGCATTTATGTTTTTTTAAAGCACTAAATTGTAATACAAACAATAAAATGTTAATATAGAGACGTGCATTGCAATGCAGGATGCAAAGACTCGTTTTCTAGCAGCAAAAGTGTTCGAAGGCCTGTACGAGGGTAAGGCAGAACAAAATTGGTATTCTGTCTTTTTCGTCTCGAACAGTTTTCGCTCGTATTATTGAAATGGCACCCGCCCTTCCAAAGTTCGCTTTGCAGCGGAGATCCTCAGCGATGTGTTGAAAGTAGGGAGGCGACATCGATGACGATATTTTCAAAATAACGACGTTTTGTAGAAACATTAATATGTTTTATAAATCCATACAACACTTTTGAAAGCCAAAGTTTATGATCGATGTTTTGTTTGTGAATGAAAAGTAAAATAATTACAATTTATACTTTAAAATATGAAATAATATTGAATGATACCATTGTCAATTCAGTGTTCGAACAATGTGGACGCTGATTGTAGCATAATTTTTGAGTAGACTATATCCCGCCCAAAAGGTGACCCCGTTGCCCTCGTGTATTCTACACTTGTGTTTGTATTTCTTATGCTGAGAGGCGGTCAACACAAGCACCCTAGGGTAGGGCCTCTGCCTCTGCCCTTATCCTTCTACGGTGAACTCTGAAAGCTCTGACACATTGAGATGTCTCTGAGCGCTTAAGTTTTCAGCATTCAAGTTTTCAGTCTCAGTTTCTTTGTTATTATTTGTAACTTTCTGTTGACAGTTCAATCCTAATTCTAAATGAAAAAGCACGGTTTTTGTCTAATCAAATTATCCCCCGCATGGATATGTTGAAGGTTCCTAAACCAAATGGACTTTGGGCGATGTTTTCATTTTATATATATTGATGTTTGTATTTACAACACTTGCGCATTGCCTTTACTTTCCTCGTTCAAATCTCGGAGAGGACGCATTGATGTTTTTATGGGTTCTTTCCGAATAATGGAAGTATGTACACACGTGTAAGACTCTGGGTATCAAAACAATTTGTGAACGTGGGGATAAGCTTTTCAGGGCAATGATGCCTATTTCCTGGCGCCTGCCCCGGTGAGGCAATGGCTGAGAGAATTTCTCCGTAGCACCTTCGCGGCGGCAGGACACGCAGAGAAATGCTTGAAAGTAACGAAAAAATAGGCTCCGTCGTACATCCATATTAAGGTACGCGTTATTGGATTGATTGATTGTTAGTGATTCCGGGCGCGTCAACTAATGTCATTAGTCCCGTGAGTGTAGTGCATGTTTTTTCATGGAAGGTGGTGGTGGTAGACTTCCCGCGCTCTATAGCGATTAGATCCTGTGCCGACCGACCGTCGGCTAGTGGGGTTTTCTCCAACCGGTTTTCTCCCACCACCAGGGCACCGCCCCAGACGGAACGAGTTCTGAGCTCCTAATCGGTCACCCGGTATGTGTGGTAGTGTAGTGCATGTTAGTATAAGTGTGTTTAAGGGGTGAGGATAGGACAAGGAAGAGGTAGGAAAGATTGCGCGTGGTCGGTGGCCCGTTTGTTAGGGTACTGCTCCAGCATTCACCTGGGGTTGATCGAAGAACCATGGAAAACTACTGATTAGAGCAGTCGGCCGATAGAATTCTCCCCCAGATAGCTACTGATTTCGACTTAGATGACAAGCTAGCGTCAAAAATCCTACCATCGTTGGGACTCGAATCTGGGACCTCCCGGTCAGAGGCGCGTTATTGTCAAAAACAAAACAAAAGTAAAATGTATATACTCGTACTTTAAAGTTCACGAAACTGTTATCTTCATTTCGATATCTTCTGCTTCTCCTACAATTATAATAATTGTGAAACTTCATCTTATCTGAGGTCGAAAATCTTAATTTATTTCCACGCGTTGATTCAATAAGTCCATTGTCAGACCATGTGGTAGGTTTACACGTAGGCTTCCGCGGCTCGAGTTCATGACTTCTAGGCTGTCCGGGTGATGCCGCGTCGTTGGCAGAGAGGCCGACGTTTCGCCTGTCATATCGCAGGCTTCTTCAGGGTAGTGACGTCACCCGGACAGCCTAGAAGTCATGTGCTAGGTTGTTGCTCCGTGGTACCTATATCCGACGGGCAGTCCCTTCACCTCCCGCAAAGAGCTGGGAGCAAAAAGGCGGTGCGGAGGCGGTCCGGGATTTCCAAATCGGTTAATCGGCTCTTGGACTATGGTTCGCAAATAGATAATTTTGCGTATGTCCACACGAAATTCACTAATTCTGATTGTATCGCTTGCTCACGGCTCTTCTCCGCAGTATACTTCCCGCTCCACATCCGCTTTCTCTGTTTCTGTTCATTCTTGAGTCACCAAGTCACATTTGTTTTTGGTACTTGTTCGAAGAATGACGGAAAAAATCGGAATTATTTGGACACAAACAATTTTTGACGATAAATTCAGTTTTATAGTTCTGCCACAGGATACGAGAACGTATGCCCCATTTTAGAACCAGTAGTGTGATTTGTGGGAAAAATAAAAACAAAAAAAGCTAGTTGTGCTACAGAATGTCACAGACTTTCGCGTACTAGTTCGTTTCCTAATTTCTTTGGTCTGGGCAAACTTTTAGGTTTTTCGCCACCATCTTCTCATCTGCCATCTATCGCCGCCCCAACTAAATTTGGTCACATTTTCTCAATTTTTCGGTTCGCTAATGGTAAAACTGAAACGTGACTTTTAAAAATATTATAGAAGAATAAAACGTCGTCAAATTTGAACATTTTTGTTGAAATCTTTGGAGCCGTTTTTTAGAAAATGTAGTTGGATCATTTCTGAAAAATGAACATAGAGCTGATTTTCACAAAAAAAGTTTGAGTTTTCGAGAAAATTAATTAGAGAACATATAAAGCACGTGTACTCACAAACGAAATAATGTACACAAATCGCCGGTAGTAAAAATATTAAGAACGTGAGAGAAATGAAAAAAATTAAATTGAATGATTTTCGAAAATATTTTACGAATAATTAAGGCGCTAGTGTTGTTCACAGACGGACAAACAGACGGATGGACATTTTGAAAAGATAGAACAATTTTTTGGTATCTGGTAGCCCTAAAACATGTATTTCTGTTGAAATCCAGAAATCGATTTTCAGTAGCATTACCTACTTTTCTATAAACTATTATCCGTTAAACATGTCCTCGATTGAGTGCAATCTTGCACATTTTCGCGAGAATCCTCCGTACCGCCTTATATCTTTATGACGGGATTCTTGTGCTTCTTCTCATAATAGGCAAGTGGACAGTAGAGCAGAAGAAATTAATCTCGAACTTATTAAACATCTCGAATTGTATTAAAACTTTGTGCACAGTTGTAAGCATGCAATCCATGAATATTTGGAAACCTATTTTATGGCATTTTATTCATTTATTTACGTCAAAAAGAGTTAAAAACTGTGTGACGTGCTATGGGGAGAAGTTAAATGAAAGTTACATTTTTGTTCAGAAGCATAACAAGCGTCCATCTTAGCATTTGCTCAAGGATCAGGGAAACTAGACAAAAACCTGATCGAGATGGGGGTCATTGACCCAGAAGCTGAAGTACACTACTTGTTACAGGTTCTTTAGAATTATAAATCCAAATGGTAAATAATACATTAAATATCATTGTTATAAATAATATTACTTTCCTTTTGGATTCTTTGTATAATTGTATAGAAAACGTTGAACAGCAGAAAAGATTTTACTTGGGACTTTTGTATCGAATTTAATCGTTTAAAGTCATCTGGCAAGGTGTTCAAAAATAATGTACACGTATTGTATGTGAAGTTTTTGTAGTGAGCTGTTGCTACTGCCACCTGATTAATATGACTACTTCATCGAGTGTTGTAGTTATAGACATCAGCGTTTGCTGAAAATTTATTCCCGCACTTAAGTAAGTCATTTTTGACAAAAACCACTGATTCATATATGAAGAGAAAAGGTAATGGTAAAATACCAAAATTAATAAAGATAGGCTTACAAGAATCACGTGGGTGGGATTTACATATTATTCGTACATTTTTTAATCTAAAAGTCTGGGACCTATAAAATGTATTTCCCCAGAATAGTATGCCATATCTCAGGCGGGAATGAACATTCGCGAAATATGTCCAACGTGCACAATGAAGAAGGCAGCCTAAATTTGAAAGAATTCTGCAAGCGTAGCATAAATAACTTAATTTAGTGTTCAATTCATTTGTTCCGTTCCATTTAAGGTTTGACTGAATTGAAAGACCTAAAAATTTGTTACCTTTATATCAGTCAATGACACACCGTTCATTGTCAATGGAGTACAGAACTCTTTATTTGAAGTGGAAAACTGCATTGTTACCGTTTTCGTTTCATTTACTATTAATTTATTTTGGAACCAAATTGAAATATCTGATATTGTACTATTTTCTGTTTCTTTATTGCACAGAATATTCGTATCATCCGCAAAGAGAACTGTTCTTCCGTTTCTAATCGAAGAGGTCATATCGTTTACGTATAGTGGGAAGAGAATAGGGCCTAAAATCGATCCTTGCGGGACTCCACATGAAATTGGCAAAGAATCGGAAAGGTGTGTACATAAGTTCCATTATGCCAGTAAGGTAATTCTACTCTCTGAGAGCGTTTTTTAAAGGACGAACATAACCAATCTAGAGCAATACCACGAATTCCATACGAAGGTAATTTTGAAAGTAAAATGTTATTATCGATGACGTCAAAAGCTTTTGAAATATCAAAAAATATTCCAATAGGTGTTTCGTTTTGATCCATGAATGAGGCGACATCTTTAAGAAAAGAAAACATGGCTGGTTCGGTAGATTTTGATTTTCAAAATCCATGTTGGAAATCTGAAATCGCGCGTTGTTTACTAAGAAACTTCCGTTCGTACGTAAAACGTCCCTCTATTCGTACGTAAAAAATGTTTGAAAAAACCGACAAAAGAGAAATTTGCCGATAATTTTGAATTTAATTTCTGTTGCCTTTTTTGAAAAGATGGTTAACCTGAGCTATTTTAAAAATATCTGGTAAAATTCATGTGCATAAGGAAACATTAAATATGCTTTCTACTAGGTTTCTAGTTGATTTGGTAGAATGTTTTACTATAATCCACATTGCTTTTGCTTTATTATTTGAGTACAAAATATCCTGATCATGTTTCATGATTTTAGCCTGCCTTATGACTTTTCTTAACAATGACTCGTACTTTATAAAGTAGAGGAGGAAACCTTGAGATACGTTATGATGCTTAGAAATAAAAGAATGAATTGGTCTGTTTTTACATGATGTCCTAATCCCTTGCGTTCTCCAAGAATTGCTTTTTCGTGAATTATTTAATTTTCTTTTTTGAAGAATTAATTTCGCGTTAACTTTTCTATTGTATCCTAGATATTATATTTGAATGATAAAGGGCAATCGATTTATAATATTATTTTTATACATTCATAAGTCGATATATTGAATGGCCTTCAACTCTGGATGTTTAATTATCTTTTACTTCTATTTTTTCTTTTTAACTGATACTTTCAAGAGTTTGATGGCTCATTATGGTAGAATTATTCAACAAATGGAAGCTCATTGCGATGTAATAATTATAAACTTCAGTGAAATCCTTGCTTGTATATATAATTTGCTGCTACTACTGTCATTGTTGAGATTCATTAATTTAAAATTGTATATTTGTTTCTTTTGTAAAAGTAAGAAAGTACTACTGTTTCTGTCTTTCGAAATAATTGCAGGTATGCACAGCAAGCAATTCGTTTGAATTGGTTTGGACATTTTCAAGTGATGGCTCAAGTGTTATTGGGACAGAAATTGCAGTATAATATTACGTAACCGTCCCAAATAACGCGAGAAAGTATGTGCTGTTGTACCATCGTTAGTTATCTAAACCCAACTTCATTTTATGGGATGTATTCGATGCAAGACACTGCGTGGAGAGAAGGAACGTGAGAACAAACACAAACATCAAGCCTTAAGGTGGTTAGAGCGAGATTAGTGTTAAGTTTAACATGCCTTTTTTATTGTATTAATCGAAAGATGAGAGGTTCTTCTATGTTCTGGTAGAGCTTGAATCGATTTCACCGTCCAGTTTTTGCGTAACCGAGACGTAAAGTTTTGCTGTTTTAACATGGGCTCTTATGGGGACCTGAGAGATCTGACCTGAAATTTTAAAATTGTGAGAAAATTAACTGTTGAACATGCTTTTAAAACTTTTCTTTGGGTACCTAGCATCTCGAAGAATCAACATGCGCAATTTGAAAGAAATCTACCGATTCAAATGGGAGGATTTTGCAAAATTATAAGCCTAAATCAGCTCAAAGGGAGAGGTTCGCGCGCTTTCTAGAGGGTCGGGACTGTGACGCGCATCTCTGCAACACCGCGCGCTCAACGCGCTTCATTCAAATCGAGTGACAAGACCTAGCAAGAGTTCGTACATTCCTCTGGATCTTCTGTGATCAATTATAATATCATCACTCCTGGAGAACATTGAGTTTGATGGTAACCAGATATTCAGAAACTGGAATTTTATGGATATAACGATTAGTGCGATCTGAATGAAATTTTAATTCAATTAATATTCCCAATGACTCACTTTGATACTACTCTCTGAGAAAATAGGTGATCTTGAGAGTTTATAGAATTTTTTAACATTCAGTACAGTAACGAGTTCGTATTATTATTTTGTTTTGTGCCGTACGTCAGTTTCTTGCTCCTGAACAATAATTATTTATTCAATTATTGGAAAATTATTCATATTCTGTTTTTTATGGTGGAGTTACACAGTGATTGTCATTGTCTTGTGCACCACAGATGCTTACACAAAACTCAAAGCAACAATCTTTATCATAGATCAGCACCTCAAATGGTATTGCTACTGATTAGGCATTCAATTAAGAAGAAATAGACTTTGCAGTGGCTTCAAATGTGTTGCAATGATAAAATACTGTTTTGCTGGTGTTAATAAAATTCTAGGGTTTTGCTGGGGTTAAATAAAAACATTTTATGAAATTTTATGGTAACCATTCAATGTATAGGTGAATGCAGAGCTGGATTTTCTCCTAGCAAGATTAGGCTTGGGACTCCCATCCTCGTGCCCGTTTTTTAAAAATCAATATTAAAAGCTTCATAAAATGTTTTTATTTGAAGGAGCATTAATCAAATAGTTTACTGAACAACAATGTTTGATTTTAAAATAAATTGAATGGATGCATGTATTTGTAAATGATAAATTTAAAAGCAATTTCTACTTTGAAAGCAATTTGTTAATCTGTATTGGAACAATGATTTATTCTATCATAATTAGTGTTTTTTAGATTTATTCATAATTAGTTTTAAAGATTTTCTGAATAAGTGCCCAGTATAGGTTTGTGCTTGAAGGCCTATAATATATAAATCCGCTGGGCAAATTTAATAATTACATTTATAATTAATAATTACATTTTATTGAAATTGTAAGAGGAATGATATATCCTGCCTTTGGTAGTTTTAGTATTTTAATAGAAACTCCTTTTCTCTACAGCACTATATTTTATGTAATTGTTTGCATTTCCTGGACAATAATAATGCATTTGAATGGTTCTCATCTTATTTTCAAAACATTTAAACCTTTTTTCATTTTGAGTGCAACATCAAGACAAACAATTACAAATGACTATGCCACTTAGAAATTTCTTTTGAAGGTTTTTCTCCAACAATGGTATATTTTTATTATTGAAGGTCTCAATAATACAGATCTCAGAATTATCTGATGCAGTATTTTCATATTATCAGCTTTAACTTGGTGTGTACTTTACACAATAAGCTGCATCTAAATCAATATCATAGCATGATATAAAATTATGCTGAAAACCACCAAATAGTTTCTATGAATTATATAACAGCACTGCTGTAAATAATACGGCTTATTGCAATTGCTAAAATAGTTCTAAAATTTCAATCAAAACTATTAAAACATTAAAATTGATCATGAAGTTTAATTAACTAAGCAAAAATAAAATAG
The DNA here is from genome assembly GCA_038098605.1 of Gryllus longicercus. NCBI lineage: Eukaryota > Metazoa > Arthropoda > Insecta > Orthoptera > Gryllidae > Gryllus > Gryllus longicercus. The sequence goes on from JAZDUA010000539.1 coordinate 975,681, forward strand.
GGGAATAACAGAAATAGGGGGGGGAACAAATATATTGTGATAAGAGGGATAATAAGGAGCAGCAGAAGTCAATAATTCCGATGTCTGTCAAGTTAAATATAAAGCATTATACAATGTTGGAGAGATCCACACTGTTGATCTTGTTGTCAAGCAATCGAATAATCTAAGGTTTGACCTACCATTGGTTCAGGTAATTCAAGAAATAAAAATTAGAGAGAAACAAACATTGAAAAAATATTTGAAAACATTTTGTTACGTATTTTTCTCGTAATAATGGGGGAATTATTTCGTTTTATCTCAAATTCCCCCTTGGAAATGAATTTCCCGCCAATTTGCTTAGATTGTGATATTTACCGCGTGTCGACCAGGCAACGAACAGTATTCATAGTGATTCAAAACAACGAAACTTTATAGAAGCATGAGCTCTGAGCAGTCATGACAATCTCAAGGACATTACGGTGTTGCCGAATTTATTCTAGTCTTTTTGCCCCACTCACACATGGAAAAGTTTGCGATTATTAGCGATCACTGTACCAAAATATATAGATATGTGTCTTATATGTTACTTTTTATGATTTTACACGTACTTATTGTGTAATAGTTTCTTTTTATGTTCAACCTTATGCTTCATTTTTCAGTCCGTGGCCACGCGATATGTTGGTACTAGTGAAGAAACTAGTCAACGGTAGCTTCTTTATGTGGTATTAAAATATTTTTATTTTACATCTATTAAACTAAATTTATTTGAATAATAAATGAAACTCAGCAGAAAAGTCCCTATTTGGTTTATGTAGGTCCCACAATACCCACTTATCTCGCAAATGATTATTTTTTGAACATAATATGGCTCTCTGTCTACTAGGGAATATCTCGCTCTAACCACCTTAAGTATTGTGATGCGTGCTTGGGGGTAAGGGAAGAGGAGATTGGATGAAAGAAAAAGAAATATCAGGCACACTCAGTGGTTCGTTGTCACGATCCTGCTCCACATTCACCAGGAATTAATCAGAGAAAACTCCGAAAAATACCGATCAGAGCAACTGGCTCCTAGTATTCTTCCCCACATAGTGATTGAATTCAAACTAGCTACGAAAATCCGCCACTTTCGGCACATCTTCCGGTTAAATATGCTCCAGAGGCGTTGCCATTGAGGTATTGCTGCCGGATTTCAACATCATGAGAGTGCATCACATGAGGATGCATATTAGCAAGTCGATCGGTTCTTAGAATAGGATTGAATGGAGAAGACAGGATGTGAGAGAGTTCGTTAAAAGTATTGCAGCGGCTGAAATTGATTGAAGGTTTCGCGTTTCTTACGCGATCTAAATTTTTCTTCCAGTACTGTCGTTGTCTGTCGCAAATACCTTCCTAGAAACCCAGCCTCTATAGCAACTTGAATCTAGAAGCCTCGAATAAGGAGCTCCATTTGCGACATCATTACAACAATGCACTGTATCAAGGTAGGTAACTTCGGACAAGCGTCGGTTGATAAACTGCCTTTAGCCAGTTGTCAATCTTTCACCTTTGCTCCGTGCTTTACGCGGCAACAGATTTATAACTAGTACAAACCAGGCTTCCGAGCACAGCTTGCTTGCGTATAGAAATTTTGCGTATCTTATGCGTATGACGAGGCAGAAATTCAGAAATTGTATAATTGTGCATTATGTGGAATGGAGGGGAAGTGTAATTGACACTGTCTGCTTAACAGTGGATGGACAATTCAAATATTAAGTTTAAATATTTTAATAAAAAATAAACATTCTACTTCATTTTTGTGCCGAAGGTTCCAAAAAGAATGACTGGACGAATTTTATAATACTCTAGTCAATTCAGTGTTACACTAAGTTGTGGCTCAGCGAGTCATTCAGAAATCATAAGTAGGAAGAATTTTTTTTTTTCAAATTCTAATCTCAAACTATTTGTTAAGTTTTTAGTTAATCATACAAGATATGACATAATTTCTTACCATTATTCGCTTTTACTAGAAACAATATGAGAAGAAACGTTTCCTCAATTTCTCTTAATTTCAAAACATCAATTTTTTTCAAGGTTCGAATAACCATTCATACTACGAGTATTAATTTGCAATACGCGCAGAAATTGAAAGATTATTATGCAGCCTCCGTCCAAGAGCAAGGTGTTTATTGTTCCGTTAGATAATCCAAATCCAAACACAATTCTACAGTTTCGATTTTAACTGAGAATAATTTATATATAAGACAATATACAATAATCAACAAAATATTTGATTGTGTTGTTTCGCATATTCTCGTACTGCGCGTACCGATGGAATTTTCATTTTTATCACGACACTGATTACGACACAGCTGAGCTCATGCAACAAAGATCCAAGGAAGAGACAGCGGAACTGCACTTTTGTTTACATTCTTGGTATGAAGAACTGCTGTGCTATGCTGATACTATTCTGTTTGTGAAGACTGTTTTTGTTAAAATACTTAATTTAATTAGTGATACACGTTAATATTTTATTTGCTGCTGTTGACCAGTCACCATGCTACTTTTTGGAAAATTGTTTTATTTGCATTTATTCCGCTGTAATTTTTGGTACTACACGCCACTAGTGTATAAGGAAAGTGATTTTCTATTAACAGGACGAACCTATGTTGAAGGTTCCACAAGGGAAACAAAAGGAAACCTAACAATTACTGAAATAGTGCGTTTATCATATTCCTTTCACGGGAATTATTTTCGCCCTTTTTTATCACGCCGTATCAGTTTCCGGTGCCCGACTGCGGCTATTTCTATGCCTTCCTGTCCACGAACCGCCGGCTGCATTCCTTGTACCGTGCACACTGGCATCCAGCAATCTGGTGGAGCCTGCATGGCACACTGCAACACATACCTGAAATTTCTTTTCGGAAAATAGTCGCCTTCGTCATTTGAAATCAATTTTGGTCTTTATTATACTCCCTCAAATTCTGCTTCTCTCAACATGTTCGTCACGCATTTCATGACTCTTAGCCTACGTCGATTTCATGTATTTTCTCACATAACTGCAGTAAATATGTATTTAAATATGTGCACTTCATCTGGCGTTTCTTCACTTTTTTATTTGTTTCTTCACTTTTTTATTTGTTTCTTCACTTTTTTATTTGTTTCTTCACTTTTTTATTTGTTCTTATACTTTTTTATTTGTTTCTTCACTTTTTTATTTGTTTCTTCACTTTTTTATTTGTTTCTTCACTTTTTTATTTGTTTCTTCACTTTTTTATTTGTTTCTTCACTTTTTTATTTGTTCTCTTCACTTTTTTATTTGTTTCTTCACTTTTTTATTTGTTTCTTCACTTTTTTATTTGTTTTTCCTCTTTCTCCATTTTTTTCCTGACCGCATGTAGACTTATGTGAAAATTAAATTAAATTATCCTCATAAAAATATGTCTCTTCGAACAGATTGTCAATAAAATGCAAGCAGATTTATAATCATTTTAATTCTGCAGGGTTCAATGGAATATTTCTCTCCATTGAAATCATCGTCTAGAGATTAGAATACTTCTCTCTGAAAGGTTTTCGAATTCTAAATTCCATTTGTCCATTTAGAGTAGACCCAATGCAAAGCCATTTCGTTTTCCGCCTGTCTGTTGGAGCCAATTACGTTTTCATTTGAAAATGTAGTACATATGTATTGTTAAACGGAATTCACTGAGAGATGAGATATAGAATGTTCGTTGTGTTAATCTTCTGCGAAAAAGGGGTAATAGCACTTTCGGAACTGAAATGATAAAGTGAGCAATATGACGTCGATCGGAACTCCCATCCACAAAACTGAAAGTAGCGCTGTCAGAAAGTGAAATATTTTCTACTTCAACACACCGTTTTCCGCTCTCCTCGTGTTTCAAAGCTTCTGGATTTTTTCGTTCTGATTACCTTATTGCTAATATTTCATACCAGCTTCGCAATCTCTGAAAGTGATACATTACATATAAGATTGAAATCGAAAATTATGCCTTATATCCCATACAGCGTACGTCTCTTGTTGTAAATACTTTGCTTTTTAAATACGACCCTAAGGGCATCCGTACCGATCGCATGTGTGGACAGTCCTTCAGGTATGCATCTACTTGAACATGATTAAGAAACAGCGGAATGAGTATGAGGAATAGCTAATAAATATTCCACGCAGATTATTCCTGAACTACAGCTTCATGAGGCCATAAGTCTGTTCATACGTGGTTGAAATTAAAGTAACTTAATAACTTTGTCTTTGAAGCAAAGGTTGCAGCACTTAAAATTCGCTCTAAAAATGACATGGTTATGCGTGAGTTGTCCCTCAACTTGAGAGTTATACATTTTTAACGATAAGGAGAATGTAAAACATAATTAACACGTCAACAAGAAAATACCGTAGGGGATCTTACACTGCAGATAAAACAGTGTTTTGGGATGGAGTGTAACAACCACGGGCATAACGCTACCTTAAAAACTAACAAAATGGATATTAAAAGTCATATGTAATAGACATACCGTTTATAATTAGTAAAACACAGCATGAATAAATGACTAAAGATATTGTCTGGTATCAATTTTAATCAACTTATGATCATTTCGATCGCGTTGCGATCATCATCAGAGCTAAAATGTAATACAAATATTATACAAATATTATTAAATACAAATATTATTAAACAGGTTGTAGGTAACAGGTTATTGTATGCAAGATACGTAAGCAAACTGGGTCGTACATACCTTGCAGCTTCTGGGCCGAAAAACAAAGTTCTGCGAATTTGACACACGCCCAAAAATTCGCAGAACTTTGTTTTTCGGCCCAGAAGCTGCAAGGTATGTACGACCCAGTTTGCTTACGTATCTTGCATACAATAACCTGTTACCTACAACCTGTTGATAATATTTGTATTTAATAATATTTGTATAATATTTGTATTACATTTTAGCTCTGATGATGATCGCAACGCGATCGAAATGATCATAAGTTGATTAAAATTGATACCAGACAATATCTTTAGTCATTTATCATAATAAAAAGGTATCTACATCACCAACAATCCAATTAAAAACACAGCATATCAAATTTCAATGATATCTTTGTTACCTAGAAACTGTTAGTTAAGACATATTTTGAACACTCAATTAGACACAATTTTACATATAGCAGATGGATCTACGACTAGCGTCAGAATTTGATTTGTATCTATATTAACGATTAGAATCTAAATGTAATACAGCTGATCTCTATGTAAATTGAAGTGTCAAGCCAAATTTATTAAAAATGTTGAATACCACACATCGTAGAATTAGACATGGTAGCAATAAGTTTAATTGACTGCGATAAGTTTTTCAACCCAGAAAAAAATTAAGTCCTTTTATATCATATTTAGTGCATACAATTACATTTTCAATTACTGTCACATCTAGCACAAAAGCAGTTATTAAGAGTTGTGTTTGTCAACTCGCTAATATTTAACGGGGAGCAGGTGTGTTTTATGACGTGAAGGGTGATGACAATACTTTTCTTTGGTCATGAATGCGCTAAACACACTGATACCCTCTGCATAAACTCAACCGCAAAGTCACTGATAACACATGTGGCAGTAAACGGCCTCCAGCAATAAAACGCCCACTGGTTTTGCCCTAGTAAGGTCCACTGGCTCGACAAATATCTCGACAGAGGAAATATATGAATAGTAGCCTCCAAGCACACACGTCCATAACCACTATTCCCCGCGTTTGCGCTTTTGATTTACGTATGCAAATTATCAGTCGATTTGCGCCACGGAAGCATCTGCAACCCAGCGCTCGCGCGCCCCGCGCTGGTGGCGCTATCTGCGCGTCACGCACCCCCGCACACCAACACGCGTGCCCGCGCCCGCACGCGCGCGGCCGTGCCGCCACACCTCGCGTGGTGCTGCGACGCGGGCAACTCAGAACACGGCTCGGTGGGGGTAGGTGGGGGTAGGTGGAGGTAAGTGGGGGTAGGTAGGGGTAGGTGGGGTAGGTGGGGTAGGTGGGGGTAGGTGGGAGAACGGTGGGGGGGGCTTTCGGTGGCAGGGCCGGCAAAATTGGTTCCGTCACAGAATGGCCATGATACATCGGCTTGTTTGAAAACCGGAATTTTTCGTTGCACGTATCCAGAATTTAATATCAAAAAAATATTCGATATAAATCATCGATATGTTTTATCACTTTTCAATTTTTATAAGTATTCAATTAAATCTATTTCAACCACAGATACCGTTGTTAGTGAAGTTTATTAATGTCAATGAATAGTACGTCACTCCATCTTAATCCAGTCTCCAAGATGAAAACTTCAAAACGACAACGCATGGGTAGCTGAAATATATAAATATTTTTGAACAATCGTAAATTACCTTGTTGTGAAAAAATATCTACTCTACTGTCCTATTTGCTTTGCGTCGTGCCCTAAAACGTGCTATGTTGGACCTCTGGCGTATTTGATTCAATAGTATAATACGCATTCCCATTTTGACCTTCCATATATTGCTTCTTCGATATCGGTATTTCATAAAACTCCGTCGTTCCTTGTTCGACGTCGTTGGTTGCCCCAGCAACGGCTAAGACAGCTGGTAGGAGTGGCAAATGCAGCAAATGCCATAGAAGTGGCGACGACGTAGGTTATTGCAGGAATATCTAGATCGGACAGGTACACACACGAACGAGGGGCAATATTATTGCAGTGGAAAGAACAAAGGCGTCGGTAGCAAAAACTGAGCAAGAGGTGGTGACGGGGAAAGAGACAATGACGTGTAAGACAATTCCGTATGTAGTGGTGACGGTGAAAGAGAGACAAAACGACAAACGTTGTTAGTTGATGTAAGGATGAAAGCTGCAGTGCAGGCGGAAGAGGTAGCGATGACTGCAGTGAAGGAAACAGAGAAAGGCAGCCGGTAAATGCACTTAAGGGGGAAGGGGAAGGTTCATTAGGCTTCATCTCCTCCCCAGATGTCAATGATACATATTAAAAAATATAATTTTTACTATTTTTCGACTACTGAAAGTCATTCAATATATCAATTATTACCGTTATAAATATTAACAATAAGTCAGCAAATAAAACATAGGTTATATTCGGGGTAATTCAAAAATTTTTATGACAAAACATGCAATATATCCCTGTAGTTCTCCCCTTACCCGAGAAAAATTATGTGTGCGCCTCTGAACAAAAATCGATTTCCGCTTCAAAGAGACGTTTGTGGGGGCTACGACTGAGGCGCCAGAGGCAGGTCCGCCGATGTCGGGGGGTGACAAGAAGGGTTTCAGAAACAGCAATCCCGGCGGTGGCCACAGCAGTTATGTGGCGGACGAGTACGAAACGGCGTTGGCGCTGGTGATGTCAGCGGTGCGGATGGTTTGAAGGCAGGAACCGTCATGCGTAGTTGTGGTACTGGATGGGAATTGTGGTGGAGACTATCACAGCACTGGTGGTGATGGTTTCTGCGTTATTGCCAATGGCTACGTCGCCGCAAAGGATTCTGGAGAAGGCAAGTCACGGCACAGATCGCCGAACAATAATGCAAGCGTATGCTTGAGGTCTATGATGCTAGTGAGGCAAGGGCAAAGCCTTCATAGAATGGCGAGGGCTGAAGTGATGGCGAGGGCTGAAGTGATGGCGAGGGCTGAAGTGATGGCGAGGGCTGAAGTGATGGCGAGGGCTGAAGTGATGGCGAGGGCTGAAGTGATGGCGAGGGCTGAAGTGATGGCGAGGGCTGAAGTGATGGCGAGGGCTGAAGTGATGGCGATGGTCGAGGTAATGGAGACGGATGCGGTAATGATAACGTTGTCGGTGGATCGGCGGAGGCAGCTGTAGTGACGCAAGAAGCGGCGGGGCCGTCGGTGGCCTGGAGGTGGCTGCAGCGCCGGCGGTGACCGCCGGCCGCGAAAGTTGCAGCGGCACGTCGGCGGCATAACGTGATTTAGTCCGGCCATGAATGTGTTTAAGGCTCGCATACATATGAATAAAATTACAGTTACTTATGTTAAACTGCTCGATCGAGTCGGCGCTTCGCCACGCGAGACCCAGCGAGGGCCCGGGCTCTTTCCGTACCCTGCGCCCCCCTCACCCCCGCATCACCTTGGGCTAGCCTCCACCCCACCTCACCCCCGCTCACCCACCCATCGCCTAGTTGAGAGCTCGTTTGCCTAGTTGACCCGACGAGCAGCTGCCGTTCCCACGCCTCAGGGTATCTCACGCGAGTATTATCTCCACTGGCATTACACTGCGCCTGGCCGCGCTGCATTTGCCGTCCTGGGCGAACGCCAGAGCTCCTTATATCTCGGTCGTTCACGTGACCTGCACCGCCCGCAGGCGCCCGCCAGCCCTAATCAGAGTGAGCTGTACCAGGCTGCGATTGTCTCGCTCCGTGCTGGGAAAGTGCCACGCCTTTCCTTATCCACCGTTACAAGTTCATGCAACGTCTTTGGCGCACACCGCCACCAAACGTCCTCTCCGTCTGTTTGCTGATGGTCCTCATTAATCATCGCGTCCTTTCTACACAAACTTTCGCGTTTCTTTGAGTGAAATTGCACCACATGCCTGCAACTCTTCTAAATAGTGGTATGTGTTACTCTTTTCGAGTTAGATTTCTCGATACACTTTTATGGGTTTCTCAATATTATTAGTAACAATTGATTTTACTGGTTATATTCCAAACTTCGGAGAGCATACAATTGCTGTAAGTAGCAATTGTTCTTAACCATCTGAAATGTTATAAATTTGATTTTAATATAAATAATATAAATCTAATATATAAATCTAAATTAATATAAATCTGATTTATAAAGTTGATTCCATTAGTGTATCATCTTAACGACCTTTAACGTTCGGCGCAATATTCATACTTCTTCGTTTTCAAATCCAATATTTGTCTTTTCTATCAACTTGAACTACCTTTATTTCTGGTAATACAAGATTTTTGTGATATACGTTGATATTTTTAAATTGACTTCTCAGTCTAAGATCGCGATAGGTCGATCGTTTTTTAATGATCAACGTTAACTGCAACCTTTTACATGCTGTAACATGAAGTTTGAACCACTTTTATGATAAGGGGAATGTTTTTATTTACTGAAGAAAAGTGGAGAAAATTATTACGCGAGGTGATATTATCGAATACGTGATTTGTTAATTTCAAATCCATTATTATAAATGTTCTTAAACAAATGCGGTTGAATAAAATAATTATTTTAAAAAAATGTTCTATTCTACGTTGCTTCTGGCGCTAATGTGTGCTACGTACGAATGAAAGGAACTTGCAGTAGGTTTTAATAGAACGGTGTTTTATCTAAATATAGTTTTACAGTCTTATAATTTTTGTCATTTTCACATCCTCATCATAAGGTATTTTTTCCATTCAACATCCTTTAATTCCGTATCTTTTAGCTCTCTATCCCTTTAGCCCCAAACTCTCCTCTGCCCCCACCGACAGCAGTCTTCACCATCGCCACCCCCACCCCACCTCTCCACCCTGCGTCCGGCCTCCGCCCGCACTAATTTTAGCACCGAAGCGGCTAATCTTACCCCCACCCCACCCCCTCCCCACCCTCCACCCTCCGCCCCCTCAGCTTCGATCCACCAAAGTTTCAACCAGAAATTACTTGTCAAGGAACGGGAATCTCCTTTATATAAAGAATGGCCGCGTGCAGTCGCAACGAAAAGGATTTTAAACTTTGGCCGCGTCTTCGCGGCTCCCATTCGCCTCTGAATTATTCAGGCGCTCGAGGGGAGAGTTATAGCTGGCGCGCGGGCGGAGGAGGGGAGGGGAGGGAGGGGAGGGGAGCAATATAAACCTACCCCTCAAGAGATACATTCCAAACTGCTCCCACGGGGGTTTCAAAATCTGTCCGCGCGATGGCGCGCGAGGCGGCGAGCGGAAGCGTTTCCGCAGGGAAGAATCAGCCGTTTTGCTCGAGGGTCGGAGGCTCCACCCACCAGTTGGGATGTCCTCCTGAAACTGAGCGTGAATGTGAGATATCGGAATGTCGGCCAGCGTAGGAAAGACTAATGGTAGATTTTAATACACTTCTCGTGAAGCATAAATTGTTACGTTGGTCAATAGCTAGTCGTGAACCAATTTTGATGTGAACTTCAGTATCTCTTTCTCATCACGGGACGTTCTCCAAATTCTGCAAAGACGATGTAAATCTCAGGATGATGTTATGTTGAACGGGTATTCTTCAATGTTTTATCTGCGTCAATTATACATATATTTTGTTTCATTTTATATTTTTGATAGTTTTACTTCGTCCAATCACGATCGTTATTGATCGAGAATTTACTTCAGCTGTTTTCTTCGAGTGTCCGGATATCTTTCTGAAGCTAAGCGTGAATGTGCCTGGTCGGTACCGGCAAGTGAATTTGCATAGAAAAGGCTAATGGTAGTTTTTAATACACTCCTCGTGGTGCATAAATTGTTTCTTGGTCAATAGCTATTCATGAACCAATTTTGATGTAAAATCATAATAAAAACGACTATCTCTTTATCGTCATGAGGTGTCATTCAAGTTGTGCAAAGACGATACAAATTTCAGTAGGAAGTTATATTGAACGTGTATCTTTCAATGTGTAATCTGCATCAATTATAAATATTTTTTGTTTTCTTTTACTTTTTGTACTAGATTTACTTTCTCCAATCATGATCGGTTTTATGAACAACACTGATAGACACTTGCATCACTGATCGACACTTGCATCACCATTGAGCATTGATGTAAGAGAAAATAAACTGCATAGACGTGCAATTATAAGTTAAAATTTATTTCTTATATGTAGATCGTAATTTCCAAATTGGTTAGCTCTTGTAAGTGATGTAACGTAAGGTATTGTTGGTACCCTTCACTTTCAAACTTATTGTTTCGCCTTTGAAACCGTTTTATAATGAAGTAAAGACAGTACCGGTACGATAAATCTACTAGAGTCATAATGAAGCTTTTTATAAAACCTACATAATATAATATCTGATATCTACATGGGGTTTAATCAAAATATATTAGATCGTTATATATTAAATATTTTGTTTATGACTTATAGTTGTGCTCAATCAAATGTATGTATAATAATGTATAAACAGAAACCCAAAGTATTCCAATTTAAAAGACCGTTATTCAACTCCTTGGTCTTAACTTAAATTTACTGATGTAAAGGAGACATGCGTTCTTTAGATCAGGCAAAAAACCGCTTTTCCTCCATGAACATCTTAGAACCAAAATATCACTTCCCTCTTGCAATACTCTGAGCTCATTCTCGACTCGTGTGACTATCCTTACGTTTCTGAACCCCCACGACAAAAATATCCCCAGCTGCTGTTTAAAGCGCCGCGGCGGCAGGTGGCACAAGTGCGCATGCATGCGTTGCGGTGCGTGCCGCTGCGCGTAAGTTGTGCGAACTCTGCTGCGCACAGGAGGACGACGCTTCACCGGCGCCGCGCGAATTCACGTGTGATCCTCTTAAGCCCCGCCCTCAGCGGAAGCTGCGACGCGCACCGCGTCCTCGAGTTTGCTCGCGGCGCCGGATGGGGCACCTCGTCATGTGGAAATCTTAGATCGGAATCAACAGATGCACATATCCTTCTCTCCCTCTCTCTTTCCCCCTCTCCCTCTCTCTTTCCCCCTCTCCCTCTCTCTTTCCCCCTCTCCCTCTCTCTTTCCCCCTCCCTCTCTCTTTCCCTCTTTCTCTTTCCCTTTCCCTCTTTCTCTTTCCCTTTCCCACTTTCTCTTTCCCTTTCCCTCTTTCTCTTTCCCCTTTCCCTCTTTCTCTTCCCCTTTCCCTCTTTCTCTTTCCCTTTCCCTCTTTCTCTTCCCCTTTCCCTCTTCTCTTTCCCTTTCCCTCTTTCTCTTTCCCTTTTCCCTCTTTCCCTTTCCCCTTTCCCTCTTTCCCTTTCCCTCTTTCCCTCTTTCCCTTTCCCTCTTTCCCTCTTTCCCTTTCCCTCTTTCCCTTTCTCTTTCTCTTTCCCTCTCTCTTTCTCTTTCCCTCTTTCTCTTTCCCTCTCCCTTTCTCTTTCCCTCTCTCTTTCCCTCTCATGCATATATATGATCTCGCGTCGAAGGATCCATTTGAAATGTAATTAGAACATAGAAAAATAGTTTAAGTGTATTGTGAGTATATTATCTCATTTACTTTTGGGTGTTCTGCGGGATTAACCTGTTTAAGTTTAGAGGATGTTAGGAATCCGTTCATTTAGCCTTCTCCGGTCACTACTCACTTTCATAGCTCTCTGTATAGTTCATGATATGTGTAGTTTTATGTCTTATGATTTATATGGTCTTATTATGATTTTGAAGTGAAGTGGGCTGAAGATGGCGTGTGAAGCGTCATGCTTAAACCGGAAATATTTTTTTCATTAAAGTTGGAAATTTTTTATCAATTTGTTACGAGGGCAAATTAAATGAAAATTTACAATATTCTGAAAACATCGTGAATAAATTTCAGTTTTTTCTGCAAGTGGCTTGCAAAAAATGGTTTCAATAGCGCTTAAGTAATCACAGGACTCTTTTCAACATGACATACGGGCGTCGATACAGTGCAATTGTAGTGTTACTGGCAGTAAACTTCAAAGAACATCGTTGTTTCATTATTTTTGGTTGTGTGTGGGTGTGTGGCTGTGGGTGTGTGGCTGTGTGTGTGCGTGTGTGTGTGTGTGCGTGTGTGTGTGTGTGTGTATGTATGTATGTGGTGTACTGGAACTCATCTATTGACAGTGGTCCATTATGAAAACCAGTTGACTGCAGTCTCGATGAAATAATCCTGACTTCATGCAAGGTAGGCAATGTGCATGACACTTGTGAATTAGGATGCAAGCTGATGAGACAATTCCCTTAAAATTAGTTTCTCTCACGGAATTTCGTGAATTTTTGGACGAATTATCGTTCATCCAATTTTCATTACCAAAACATAACTGAACAATTAATAGTACGTATACAATAATTTCATAGTAAATATTTCATTAATTCTTCGGTAATATTTTATTTTTATTTCGTGACCGTTCTGCCTGGACTCATTCTCTGGCAGACCAGAGTTTATTCTCTTGCAGTTAGCAATACCACGCTCTCTCCGGTTCCTTCCTGGAGAACCGTTCCTCACGCCGCTACACAGTGCTCTCACCCTCTAAACGTGACCCGACGCTTTTTAGCACACTTTTAAACTCCTTCGTGGAATTACGTTTCCTGTATCACGTCTCCGTTAATTTCGCTGTAAATATTCTTGTCGGGGAAAGAACTTTTTATATAACTTAAACAAAATTAAAGTTTGCTTTCTCACTTAGGCTTTCTTGCTACATATCACATTTTGCATATCATTGTATATTTTCAGTTTAATATTCCGCATGAGAAAACGCATTCCGATTGTCTACATCAATTATTTGCCTGGAAATTATTGTAATTCACTTGTATGCACTATCATTTAAAACCTACTTCTCGATGCACTACATCGGCAGAAAAAATTGCGTCATACTTTATGGTACAAAAATTTGTATCTTTGCTTTTTAATTGTCATGTGACGCGTGTGTACAGATAAATATCATGTCTGAATACAAATAATTTCTATCAACACGAATATTAACTATGGAGTAAATATAATTGCGATCTGACAATACTAAGTCAGAGGAGACAAATTATACATCAATACGCCCCATTTTTCAATTAAAATGCCACTTGGACATGATTCATCTCATAGCTCGTTTGGGAATTCCTAGACGTGTTCATCGTGTTTGTTATAGTGCGAAAAATAAGCCTAATTATTGCAATACATAAACAGAAACTGCGTGTTTCTGCTAATAAGAATTTCACTCTTTTTGCAATGTCACTTTAGTATTTAAAATATAATCTGGTTACGTAAATACAATAAACCTAACAGCGTTTTAAAATAGTAAAATTAAATTAAAATTATATAATTCTCTATCTATCCTGAATCGTAATCAAAGTGTAATTGACCTAAAATAATCTGAATATTTTTGTTGAGAAGAATATGTAATTATTTTAACGTACCCTTGATGTGTTTGTTTATACTCGTCTCATGCTGCTAAATGGTAATTTATGAAAATAAATTAATTTGTAATTAAAGAACGTTGATTGTCTTTTCAAGTCGTTACCTGCAATTCAGCGTTCAACAACAGCACTAGACTCCTGTGTGGGTGCCCTTCTCAGTTACGTAAACAAGCTTTTGGCGTGCACGAAAGCCCCACGGTATTCTGGGGAGTGTGGTATTAATAGGCGGTGGGTCGCCAATATCACAATAAACAGGCCAAAACAAACAGACGTTCCATGAGGGAACACTCCAGACTTCACACTGGGAGCAATCTACCAACCTCTGGCTTCATATTCACAGTAACATTATATATATATATATATATATATATATATATATATATATATATATAAGTAATACAAGTTTATAAGTAATAGTTATACAAGTTTATATATAAGTAATACAGTTTTATTTTTAGTAATTATTTTAAAATATTTACATATGTAATCTATATAGAGCCCAATATTTTAACATTTTAAAAGTAAATGTAAAAAATACTTTTTTAACACTCTAAAAGATGATTAAATTTCTTAAATTAAGTCAACTTTCCTTTGACAATTCTCTCTGTTACCAAGACAATTCTCGTTCTCATTATATTGTGAATAGTGATGCTAACACGAACAAGACATTATTGTCTCATATTTCAGTACCTTTGAAAAATTATTGTTTTCACTGTCAGAAGATCACATCTTAAAATATAAAACATAACCTTAACAGTACTGCATCTAAATGTGAAATAGACTTATTTTAAACAATTATTGAGGAGTATTATGTAAACTGACATGTGTATAATGTACACTTACGAACTAAAATTCTTCAGCGCCTCCTGTCATTCCAGATGTATTGAAGACTCAAGATCACTAACGAGGGAAAATATATTCCGGCGAACGACTTAACATTACCACCTACCGCCCGACAAATCACGAATAGAAACGCGAAGCACGGACCAAACAGGGAGGCAGCTGAGCCAAGACGCGCGCACCTGCGTCGCTCCGTGGGGTTTCCGCGCCTCTCGCGTGCGCCATCTCGAAGCGGCGGGGCGGGGCGGGGCGGGGCGGGGCGCGGGGTCGACGGCGGCGTTTTCCACGCCGCGCTGCATTTGGCGCGCATCGCCGCCCCCGGGGCCGACGGGCTTTGGTCGCCTTCCGCCGCGTCGCCTCGGGGCCCGGGATCAAGCACGGCCCACGGCGCGGCAGCTCCTCGCTTTAAAGACTGCCCCGCCCCTCTCCTCTCCTCTCCGCCCAGCGCAGCCCCTCTCCGCCACGCCCCGCCCCGCCCCGCCCCGCCCCACTCCGCCCAGCAGCTCCTCGTCCAGCAGCTCCCCGACCTGCCCATCTCCGCCCCGCCCCTTCACTCCCCGACCCGACTTGCCCCGCCCCGCCCTGCTCTTCCCGCGCACCGCAGACCCCCGCTCCTCCCTGCCTGCGCTGCACGATCCCGTTGCACTACCCTCACTCCCTACCCCGGCGTTCACCTCAGCTCCCAACCCATCACTCTCCACCCGTCAGTCACGCCCCCTTGCTCCCCGTCCCCTCGCACCCCGGCCGTATTTGGCCCTTTCGCTCTCCGCTCCCCGTCCCAACACTTCCCGCCACGTCGACCCGCCATCTCTTTTTCACCCCATCCCTCTCCCTCGCGGTCCCAGGCCTGACTCTACCACGCTCGCCTCTTTCCGCAAGACGCCGGTCGCCCTGCCTCCGCAACGCCCCGCCTCGGTCACCTGATTCCTTCCCGTCCCTCTCCTCACAGCTTCAATCCCTGTCCTGTCGCTCCACTCCTCGCCCCCTTCACCTCCGGCAGCCCGATTTTTGCACTCTTCCTTTATTCTCACCCGCCCTTTCACTGGCCTCTTTGCTAACTGCTTTGTCACATTCACCCGATATCTACCCGCTCCTGCGCTTCCGCTTTCCCTCATCTACCATTTTAGATCTTTCTCCCTTCACTCACGCTCCTCATTCTCCCCACCCGTTCAATTTCCCGCTTTCTTCCCCGCCAAACACTCCCCGACCCTTTCCTCTCGGGCCGTTAACTCCCCGACTCTCTCATCCAATGCCTAACCTGTTCTCTCCTCTTCTTTTTTAACGACTCCTGTCCCGCTCGTCCTCTTCCTCACCTCTCCCTCCCGTATTTCCCATCTCGCAGCGCAGCGCTGCTCCAATTATCTCACCTGTCTTCCCTTTACTGCCAGACGGTTTTATTACGCTCGGCGCGTATTTTCTAAGGAGCTGATCCTTTTTGTGTTCGGACAATGCCCGTTTTTCTCTCCTTCACACTTTTGTGCATTTTATTATTTTCTGCGTGTGGCGTAATATTTCGCTTTTTATAAGTTGTAGTTTTATTCATTTAGCATAACTACTGCTTTTAAGAAAGGGTAGTAAGCAGAATAATGGGAAGCGTTACCCCAAGTGAAGGAAAGAGCACTAAGAAGGCGCCTCGGCTCTTAGCACAGGAGCTCAAGAAAAAATATTGGCAGTAATTACTAGTGATTCTTCTCAAATTAACGATATAAACGGATCAAAGATTTCACCAATACTTTTCAGATCTCCTATCAATTTATCACTAATTATCCTTATATAATCTCGTAAAAAATTAATTTCCTGAATATTTTGCTTGAACGTTTTGGCCATAAAAATTTTTTAAAAATATTTACTGAACCATTATACTTAAATATAATTACATGTAAGTATTATACGTAAAACTAGTGTTTTAGGAAAACTCGTGCTAACACATATGGCACGGTATGCTCTTCTCTTCTTTCATACATATTTTCTTTACATCATTTTTAGAACAAGAATCGTAATTCCTTACATCGTCTTTCCCTTGCGTAGTGGCTGGAACTGAAAGGTTGCTCTGCACTGAAAACGAGATAGTATGCGAGTATCCTCCAATTATTTTCTTGTCTACACTTTCTCTTTCTCTTTAACCCTATCTCTTACTCTCTATTCACTTTCACACTCCCATTCTATCTCTCACACACTATCAGTATATATCTCACTCACTCCCACTCTCCCACTCTCTCTTTGAATTTTTTCAACCCCTTTCTCTCTTTTCCAATCACAATCTCCCTCTCTTTCTTCCTTTCGTTATTCATTCGCTAGCGCCCTCTCTTGCCAACCTTCCATACGACATTGCGAATTTAACTACCACCAAAGTGGGCTCCTCCGTCCTTAACTCGCATCTGCAGTCTGTATCTTCAGAATGGGACATGTTTTGTGTCACCACTGATATCGTTAGTATTTCTAGAGAGTCATCCTTTAAGCGTTCTTTTCTGAAACGCTTTTTTATAGTTAAAAGTTTGCGAACTTCTAATACTTTAAATATGACTATTCTCTAGGTGTTTTAAGCATTATATAAAAATTTGAACCTGTAGTATATTGGCAAACTATATACTTTCCCGGTAATGGGTGTAATAAAAAATAAAAAATAACACATTAATAAATAAAAAATTAGAAATGCTGTTACATCACAATTATTTTCCAGATTTTAGTTTCCCTTCTTCACAATATTTGAAAGATCGGAAAAGTGGATTTCCGGTCTTTGTGATATTTGTAGTTAAAATAAACACTCTTTTTGGTGCTTCTAGATGAATAGTTGTCAGAATTCACGTATTCATAAGAAATATTAAACACATTCTCGAGTTTGCTGCGATCGAATCACAGTTATTGCCGAGAATTCCACAAAATTATATGCAGGCAACAATACCCCACATTCCATAGTTAACGTTTGCGCAGATATTTCGACCTTTCTTCGCAGCAGCGAAAGTCGAATTTCCCCGGGCGCTGCGCCCTCGCCCTGCCCCTTTCCTCGCGTCTCGTCAGCGGCCGGGGGCCCGCGAGCACCGGTAGCCGCGTCGCGCACGACTCACTTAACGACGAAGAAAATGAGCTCGGGCCGCACCTGGGCCGCTCCTCCGCCCCCGCCCCCGCCAGCCGGAGGCGTAATGCGCTCGTTAGGGCACCGTCCGCCGCCGTCCTGTCCCCGCCGGCGCCCCTCCCCACCGCCCGCCTCTTCCGTCCGCCAGGCTCGCGTCCCGCAGCGCTCCCTTGTGCAAATACGGTGTCCGGCGCCGCGCCGCCCCCGCCCCTCGCGCCGGTGATTAAGGCCGTTCCGCCCCTCCCCGCTTCTCCCCGCCCCGCCCCGCCCCGTTCACGGAGCCGACGCTTTGTCGCGACGGCTCTCCGCCGCCCGCCCTCCCCGGCGCTTGTTTTTCGATGCCCTTTGTTGTCGGCCTTCGGCGCAGTTTGGCTAAATATTTAGGATGCTAAGTAATGCTCATTATATTTTATTTTGTGTTTTCGGAACTCTTCTCGGCGTTTTTCTGGCATTTTCGGTTTGCTTTTTCCTTCTTCGTTGGGTTTTTCCTATCTCAGTTGAGATTTCTTCCTTCCCACATTCATTCTGTGACTTGTTATCCTAATCGGAATGGTGTATTTTATTTTAGAGTAAATATTTTATTTCAATATAATTTTTTATATCTAGTCAAACTAGTTTGTTTATGAAATCAGCTGCTTCGAAGGAAAGTAACGTTTTTTTGTGTTTGAAGTGTCTCATCTCGAAGTGATGTGGGCTTCCCACATAACTGCAATGGAAAGCCCTACAAGCTGACGTACATTTCAGGGCTGTGTATCGCGTTCCAGGATGGAATGTATTGATTATTTCGTGTTCCCGGGCCCGCTAACTGCTATGGCCGTCTGTCCCATAAATATAGTGCATGTTTTCTCACGGGTAATATCGATAATCTTTCCCCACGGGATGGGGAGATCCGGCCTCAAAACACACGTCAGCTTGCGAGGTTTTCCTCAATCAGGTATCTACCCCAACGGGGCACTGCTCCAACCGGGACTACTTCTAAGCTCCCAAATGGTCTCTCACCATACGCGATAGTTTAGTGCATGTAAGTGTGTGTGCGAGTAAGTAAGTGATGAGGATAGGATAAGGAAGAGGAAGGAAAGATCACGTGCGATGCTCGGCCCGTTTGTTGAGGTACTGCTCCGCCTTGTGTTGATTGGAGAAACTACGTAAACTCGTCGATCAGAGAACCCGGCCGCTAGAATTCCCCTCCAGACAGTGGCTGAATTCGACCAAGCGATCTTACCTACTGTCAAAAATCCTACCACCGTCGGGACTCGAACATTAGATCTCTCAGAGGTACTCCACGTACATCAGTTAATGCCCTGAGCCACCGAGGTGGTCCCAGCGCGGAAAGAATTTCTCCAGCTTCTATGATTTACAATGCTTACAGACTTGCGATCACAGCAGTTAATGCTCCGGGGAAAAAATAAAAATCGATTGACTGTTGTTGAAACTGTCTTCAAGTTCAAAACCACGCGACATAAAAATTAACAAGTTACAGAAATAAATACAAAATATCTAAAAAGAGGTTCCAGGTTTAAACCCTTCCCCTATCTCTATAGCCAAATACATTTACATGGTACGCTGAATCTATAATTAAGATTGATTTTAAAAATCACAAAAATTGATACAATAATTGATAATACATTCTAAATACCTTCCGAGAACTATGGTTTCTAATTATCGATTCCTATTCAACTTTTCCTTTGATGCATTTATTCACAATTCTTGGAAATTATGTAACATGATTTGCTAACACCTCACTTTAAGAAAGCCCAAAAATGTTGAATGAAAAATCAATAAATTATGATACAGAATATGTAGCATTCATTGAAGATTTTTTTGCTATACTTAGAACAAAGTGTACGTTTTGTTTTGTTTTGCAAGTTTAATTGAAATTATTGAAAATTGAAATCAATTGAAATTATAAATTGCACATGAACGGACAAATCGTATCCTATATTATTTCAGTACTAGACCTACCTTTTGCGGCTCTCACATGCAATCTTGATAAATACGGTCTCGACGAAAGACAATTTCACGGAGACGTGACGAATTGTACTTTGACTTCAAAAGTATGAAGGATTTGTTTTAAAAAAGGGTCTATATATTCATGCCGAATGCATCCTGCAGCACTTGTCAGAAGTTTTCAATCTATATCGTTAAAAAATCCTAAACGAAGCGTTTTGTGAAATGAATATAATTACTTGATATTCTAGGCGATTAAATTGCACGGGTGTACCTCCCAGTTCGGTAATAAAGTTAAATAATATTCCGAAGAGTAGGGTTATGCTTGCCCGATCCTGTTTTTTTGCATGGACAACTTTAAGTAGCGTTCTCCAGAGTAAAAAGCTTTTGTAATATTTTTGTGACTATCAAGGAAAGAGAATAGGTAATTCTCAAGGTAAATTGTGTAATCATTTCAAATGCTGTTTTTAAAGAAGTGTTGTGAATTGTTTCAAAAACATGTCTATAACACTGAATAAGACCTGCAAAAGTCAAGTTCAATGTTCTTTATTTTTATTTAAAATTATATAAGTACATCGGAAGATATGTTTTTTAATTTTTTAAACAAACTAACACGTTTCATTAACAACTTCCCTTCGTAATACGAAAAAGAAAACATGCGGTGGAATTTAACATGCGAGAGTTCTCGCACGGGTAGGATAGATCTCTATATTGTTAGAGTATATAATTTTGTAATTATTCAATCGAAACTGAACACCTTTAATAATTTCAAATTAACAGGTTATTGCGTGATGAGAGGTAACACTCACAAATAAAGGAACTTCGTTTGCATCTCACGTATAGAAATCGCGTGATACTGATACAAATTAAATTTAGTTCAATGTCATCGGTGTATATTAATGAAACAATCTGCAAACGGTGGTTTGAAACGAGAGTGACCCAAACTGAAATGTCAGTATCATGAAAGTAATGAATGTTACTTAACTCTTACGACCTATTGAAATTCGTATTCCATTCATTCTCTTTCTATATTTCATACTTCGTTCATTTGCAAATTAACTTCTGAGCACTGAAATGGTACGAGTGGTGAAACGACACTAGAGAACATTTGTTAGTAATTCATATGGAAATATTGACTTTTAATTTAAAAACTTACCTCTCCTTTAAAAGTAGACACACATTTCAACTTCTTTTGTTATTTTAATGTAAAGATAATAATAAACCGTTTGAACTGTTTTCTATATTTTTCAAACATTTAATTAAAATTGATATGGTAATATCGATAACGTAAAATAATATTGGTATTGTATTGTTCATTAAAATGGTGTTATTCCGATAAAGATAAACAACGGTTTCCATGTAGCGCAAATTAATTGTTTGCTACTTTGCAATTTACAATTATTTACGCTGCATTTTTAATACGATTATGACAAATTACTAAGTTAAAGAAACAAGATTTTTTTCCCTTCTATTAAGAATGCTTATGTAATATATACTGCACCTGCGTCATACTTCTGTTCTGCACCCCTTCATAATCTTTATATAGTACTTTTAGCCATGCTTTGACGATGAAAATATTTATTAAATAATATCCTCCTCCTCGTCCTCCTAATACAGTAACTGTATTATTCTGAGAACACTACTTCGCGTTGATTCCCTTTACCATTTTCTTTTGCAATTCTCAGCCATTCTAAGAACTTCGTATTTGTAAATACATTCCCTGTCTTTCAGCAATATTCTCGTCCATTCTGTTCTTTCTTCTCTTAAATATTGTGCTTCCCTCGGCACCACGACAATCTCCTTTCCACTACATTTTTACTACACTCCTTTTTTTTTATTTTACAGTTCTCTTTTTTGTTTTACGATACTTATCTTTGTTTATAATGCTATTTATTAAATTATTTCCTTACGCTTCTTGTGTGTGAACGTGTCCTTTAGTCATGTTCTTCAATTTCACCACCTTAGCCCCTTTCCTTCCTCTGCCCCCGTTGGCCATCAGACACACTGCCACCTCGTAATACGAGCATCCGTCATGTTTCCTCAGCTTCCCACGCTCTCCGTGATCGAAGCTTGCTACACGTGCGCTTCCGACGTCAGGCCTCGCCCCCGCGCTGCCATCCCACCGAGCGAACGTCTCTCGTTACGTTGTGCTCTTGCTCCGCCTTTTCTCTTCTGCCCCTTTTTAGTCCTCCCCTCCACTCACTATGCTCCACCGGCCCTTTTTGGCTCCTCCACCCGGGTCTCTCGGCCGTTCATTGCGTCTCTTCCGTTTTATCAGCCATTTTGTGACTTCCACTTGTTCCTCCCCTTCCACTCGTTTTGTCCTTTGCACTAGCTCCGCCTTCTGCATTTATTTTGTTCCCTAAACCCACTTTGACCCTTCTTTCCCTCTATATCGAACAACCTCATACAATCCAACAGTTGCCTTCATTCCTTCTGGTTTTTTTTCGGCCCTTCCTCTCCTGCTTTCACTGGAGATACCTCCGCCGGACCCCAACAATTCTTACGCACCTTTGTATCTCTCTCTCCCTCTCCCTCTCTCTCTCCCTCTCTCTCTCTCTCCCCCTCTCTCTCTCCCTCTCTCTCTCTCTCCCCCTCTCTCTCTCCCTCTCTCTCTCTCTCTCTCACACACACACACACTCGCTCACTCGCTCTTCTCTTCTCTTCTCTTCACAATCACGTTTGATCGTCCCCACTCACTGTCTCACCATCCCCAACTGGAACGCCATATTCCAA
The DNA here is from genome assembly GCA_038098605.1 of Gryllus longicercus. Classification (NCBI taxonomy): domain Eukaryota; kingdom Metazoa; phylum Arthropoda; class Insecta; order Orthoptera; family Gryllidae; genus Gryllus; species Gryllus longicercus. Next base: position 998,248 of record JAZDUA010000539.1, read on the forward strand.
GACAGATCCCCTACGACGGCGGAGACGGGAGAGAAGACATGGTAGTGGTGGTGGTGGTGGTGGTGGTGGTGGTGGTGGTGGAGGCAGCGGCAGCCACTCAGGGAGCTCGTAAAGGCCAAATTGATTCGCCGCTTTCTGCCGCCTCTGCGGAAACGGCCCCGCTAACGCTTACACTCCGTATCTACGATCAAACAAAGTCGTTTCCCCTAGCGACGCCAGCTCCGTCGGTTTCTTTCTCTCTCTCTCTGTCTCTCTCTCCCCCACCCCCGCGGCGCCCGCCCCCTTGCGTGCGAAGCCGGATGCGGGCAGAGGCGGTGCGTGCGCGGCCGGATGTGGCCACAGGGGCACGAATTTAATATTTCCATAAACCTATTTTCCCGGCGTTTTTAACTACTGGCTGAGGAAATGAGAGGACCCGAAATTACGCGGAGACGTAGGGAAGCAGAGGAAGCCACACTCGCAAATTATGCCTCAAATTGGAGGAATTTTTATCGGTCTTACGTGTCTGAATATTTCAAATCTGCCTTGAACCAGATAGGAAGAATATGTCAGCCTCAAGACAAAATACCGTTTTCAGTCCAAATTTTATTGAAGGAAATGATTAAAAGATGTCTTGTTTCAACAAATTAAGAGATATTAATAAAACAATGTATGCACACAAAGATAAACGTATGTTAAACATATTAAGAATTCATTCTTATCATTCGATAGTTGATGAGTTAAACCTTTAGGATTGTTACTAATATAGAACTATGAAAAATGTATCAATGATGATCAAAATGTATAATGAATATTTGTAACATATCTTCATCCTACAGGAACCATGGTTGCTCTTTGTGAAGAATTTCAACACTGTTCTTTTAATTCGTAAAAACCTAAGCGTTAGGCAACTTATTACGTTAGAGTCCAGTAGATTGAAGTGGAAAAAAATGAAGTGTCATTCAATAGAGTTATAATTTTAGTGGTATAATTATTCAGTGAAAATGTTTAAGTGAATAACTATTTGCACTGAGCTCTAAAAATTTCGAACTATAATCGTTGAATAAATTCTTCGAAATATTCTTGTCAGAAGAAAATGAATGTGAGACTGGTTGAATGAATCCCAGAAATTACTTTACCATCTCTCAAACAGGATCTGACACTTTTCATTTAATACTTTTTTATTTTAAAATTTAAAGCAGTCTCGTTAACATATTACTTGAGAGTCTCAATAATATGAGACATTGCGAGGTAGCACGGGGATTGATTTCATATATCTTTGGCAACCCTTACCCAATAATTTGTTATTTGGAACCTTTGCCTTAAAGATAAAAGTAGTCATATGACTAGACTACGACGTCAATTGGTTCTGCGAGTGCTCTTGCGAGTGCTCGTGCGAGTGCTCGTGCGAGTGCTCGTGCGAGTGCTTGTGCGAGTGCTTGTGCGAGTGCTTGTGCGAGTGCTTGTGTGAGTGCTTGTGTGAGTGCTTGTGTGAGTGCTTGTGTGAGTGCTTGTGAGTGCTTGTGTGAGTGCTTGTGTGAGTGCTTGTGTGAGTGCTCGTATGAGTGCTCGTGTGAGTGCTCGTGCAAATGCTCGTGCAAGTTGTTGGCACAGAATGAAAGTTACTCCTACTCATGGTTCAACTGTACAACCCTTACAACAAAGCCTACATCACGGAACCGTATGTATTTTTCCCCTAATATTAAACCAGAATACGAATAGACCCATTTCAGCCATTGTCCGGTCGGGACCTGGCACGAACATCCGTTAAAAGAAGCCTAGTTTGAAAAATGTTAAACATTTACCAGCATATTACTCGCCAGATGCTGGGATGGCAATGACGTCACGCGGGCGGCGCCGGCGGAAGGCGCGCCGCCGCGCCAAGACGCGCCGCGTTATCGCCCGTGCGCCCGGTGGCGCGACGAGGTGCTCGGCGCCGCCCCCGCTTTACGACGGGCGAACACGCGCGATCAAGCGCCCTCGCACGCATGGCCCCGCGCGTCCCCTCGCTCGCCACGCCCCGTCTCTGGCGCTCCACAGGGTTTGCTCTCCTGCCCTTCATGACCCATTTCCAGCCATAGTACTTTAAAGGCTGCTCTTACCGCGTTTCACTCCCGGGTTTCATTATTTTCTTAATGTTTCTTTCTGCTTCACAGGGTCAAAATGTCTGGTGTTTGGCCGAAAGTTGGTGCAGTGTTTTGCATACTTCGGAGGGTCAAATGTTGGTGTTTTCCTTTACATGTTTTCATGTCCACTGTAACCGACTCATCACTTTCTGATTTCTTTATTTTCAGATTTTGAAGCTTCTCGATATTCTCTACACACGCGGGAGCAACCGCTGCTTCGCAATGCGTCGCTTCCCTGCCTTTCCATCTTCGCTCCTCTTTACCTCCCGTTCCTGGTGATCCGCAGGGTTTGCTCTCGTGTCCTTCATGGCCCATTTCCATTCGTAGTGGTTCAATCGACTCACTTGCCGCGATAGACACCTGTGTTTCATCATTCCCTTTTGTTTTCCTCGTGTAACTTCTATTCCACAGCTTCCAAATGATTTATGTCAGACCTAAAAGGGATGCTTGAAGACGCAATCTTTAAAGTTCTACGGTTCACGGTTATCAATTTAATTCCTTGATATTCTTTCAAATTTTCTCTGTGCTTATCTTTACATTTCCACTTTATTGTCCCATTTTTTTAGAATTCGTTGCTTTGCAGTAATTGCTGCAGACATGGAAGCAACCCTCCTATTATGTGACACCCCCGTGCTTTCCATTCTCGCTTCTTCACAGTCTGATGTTGCACAGGATTTGCTCCCCTGTCCTATATGACCCATTCCCAACTGCAGCGGTTTTATGTATTCTCTTGCCGCGTTGCACACCTGTATTGCTCCATGTGCTTTTGTTTTCTTAAAGATTTCTGCGACTCACTACGCCCGCTGTTGGTCAAGCTTGGATGCACGGAGTTGCAAACTTTGCAGCTTCATGGTTCATATTTTTGTGTACTTACTTGATATTGTTTGATGGGAGATCGCCACCGTGAGCAGACTCATTATTGTTGCATTTCTTCTTCATTGCCTTCTATATTTTTCTTCCACATTTCTCTGTAATAAGTTTCATATGAGATATCATTTTGAATTACTCTATGTCATCCAACTTCTGTTGACACCACGAGAGACTTATTTTCCACTCGCATTGAACAAATATATTTTGTGACCACAAAACAAATTCTCAACATATTTTGTTTTTTGTCTCTCCTCTCGTAGTTTTTAAACGCCTCTTGGCCAGTATCAAGTGGTTTGATTTTACCGATTTTAAATGTTCCGTGTACTTTTTCAATCAATTATTGATCTAGCGAGCCATATCTTTTTGACTATTCATTCTTAGATTATCCACAGTAATTTAATCACACCTTAATCAATCCACCGTTCATTTTTCATAACTGATAATTCATTTCTTTTCCATGCACACTCAACACATGCTCCCTATTCCTTCTCACTGAATGCCCCACTGGTACTTTACAGGATTTGTTCTTCAGTTTCGTTGCTTTTTGCATTTTGTACTGTACCTCACATTTAGACTTTTTTGGTTTGCTACTTTGAATACTCGCCACATTCCATTTACTTTCCTCGTTGCCCGCTTGCTTCATTTTCAAATTCCTTTACAAGCGATTTGTCCAATTGAGTGCAAGTGCAGCTTCAACTTGTCTTGCAATAATTATTTGTTTTTATATTCCTTTGTGCAGATTTGAACATTCTTTTGAACTACCAAGAACCGCAATTTCATCTTAGAAAAATCTGTTTACACTTATTGATATGCCTATTAATTATTTACCTTTTGCTTACAGAGTGAGTCATATTTTTAGAACGACCTCTTGCCTTCTGAATCACAATTAAGCTAGTAAATTAGACATTTGTTTTAGAAGTAAATTGCCATCATACTGTTTTATAACGACGATTCATTTCATTTGATAATTTCCTCTACTTTTATTTGTATGCCACGTTCATCCCTTTATATATTAGAAATCCGTTTCCATTCTCCCACCTCACCATTGCTCTTCCCGTCTGATCACTCCCACCCGTGACACCCCCGCCCCTTTGACCTCCATAGAAATCCCCCCCACTCGTTTCCCCGGTTCGAGGCACTTCGTTACTCTTTATAGAGACAAAGAAGAACCACCGGATAGTTCGCGATGGTCGAGGGGGTTATAGTCGTAAATTCCGCAGAGCTGGACTCAATCCTGCCCGACACGCTCCTGCTGAAAAACTCTGCAAGTTGCCTGGTATTTGCCTGCGGGAACTAATGTTCTCTTCTAAGTCCATCACAGGAGAGGAAAGTTTTACGGCGAGCAGAATATTTCATTTCATTAAACGCGATGTATCGTGCGCGTAAATCGTGCGAATCTGGTTTTAAACTGCGTCGGAGCCATTGCAGTTCGTCCGCATCGCAGGATATGACGGTTAAAGCCCACAAACGGGCACCTGTGTACTTCAAAATATTAGATATGTGAAAACGAGATAGGTAGAGAGCTTCACGTTCCCGTAAAATCATTTGCATTTTAGTTATGAAACAATTTTTACGTACATTTCCTCACTATAATGTATAGAGTTATAAGTTTGAAATGCACGCAAATCGCCATATAAAGTGGCTGTTACCGCGATTTGATGATAATCTAAATAGGATTTAGACGACAAATTTTAGTAATCTCTCATTATTTACTTTCACGTAAATGGATTTCAGCGATGCTCCTACTTGGTAGTCTATCATTATACGCGAGTGCATAAAGAATTCCTTTTATTACATATAAGAATTGTTTTAATGGTTGATAAGGCCAAACATTTACTATCATGCATATTATGTAATAATATCAACCCATATTTTCATCAGATGGTTTAAATATTTAAAAAAGTAAACAAATTTCAGTAGAATCCTACTAGTCTTTATCTTATTTGCTCTAAACATGATTCAGAAATGATCTAATAATTTGTTCGTTTCTTCACATCATTCAAAAATAACATGACTACATATCAGCTTGTGGCTCATTATTCTTAAAATGCGTATGAGTAGGAAACGTTGTTCATATAAAAGTTAGAAACATGTAATCAAATTAAGAAAATGTGAAAGATATCTCTATTAGTACTAACACATGTTAATATAAAATATTATATACCAAAAAATAATATAAAAACTGGTGTAGTCTTTGCAAAAACATCCTTTGTTTTAGCAATCAAAACTGCGTTATTCTCACAACCCAAACAAACCACTCTTCAAATACCACGCGTAACACACTGCAGTGCTCAAAATTACATCCAGACAAATAGATCTCCGGGCCCGTTCTCACCGAGAAGGAACAGCGCAAGGGTGCGAGGAGCGAGTCAAAAGAGCCAAATGAGCCAAATATGAGCGCGAGCGAGCACGGGGGCGCACAACCCCCGACGCCTCGGGAACGCCCCTCCCTCAAAACAATCTCGGGCCGGCGGGCGACGGGGCGGCGACGACGTTTTGCGTAATAAAACGCACCCCTGTCTCGCATCGCTCGCTGGCTCTCGCCCTCACCCCCATAAAAGAAATATATGCGCCCGACTTAATCTTAATAAAGCGAAGCGGCGACGCCGAGGCAGAGGTAGCTCTGTGTGCCGCACTTTCTCCATAAACGTAACTTACCGCCGCCGCGCGCCGTGGCGTAGGCTACGGGCTAACGGCCCCGGGAGCGGGGGAGGCGGCGCAGGAGGCGGTCGGGGTGAAGGTGAAGCAGAGGGAAGCGGACGAAAAGAGATTGTGGATGTGGAAGTGGTGACGACTGGATTTTAATGCCCCCCCCCCCATGGTATGCACTCACTGGGACGGTTTTTGAGTGTTGGTATGCGTGGTTTCAATGGCGCTACATTTAGAATTTTGATGCAAATGATAATGAATATAATTAAAATAACGAAAGAATTTCCCCAAATATTTAATTAAAGGTATTATATTTTATAAATGTACTAAGTTTATTCAAAACTTAGTACATTTTATTAGATAATAGTCTCACGATGAGAATAGTCTCACGAAGGCATGTAAAACACTACCATTTCCATCATCTTCCAGATATTTTTTTTCAAGTTATTGTTTTTTCAAATTCAAGAAAGATTTTGCGAGCATTACAATACAAAAGACTTTTGTTCTACAAAAGTAACGAGAACGCGAACTAAAAACACCGAACATGAGTGTACACAAACCGGAGGATGATTGACATCACTGCGTCGCCGACATGGTGAAATACGACGTCGTTCCCCCGCGCAAAAACAACCTAGGGTATGAAAGGTGGAGCACAATATTTCGACACACACAGTCTGACGAGGTGCCTTCCCCCACGGCGGAGAAGGAAGAAATGTTGAAGTGCTGAACCGGGCGAGGGCAGGGCGCCGAGAGGTCGCTAGCAGCGCCGGTGGGAAGCGAGGGCGCTCGCCACGCAGGGATTCCATAACGCCAGTGAGGTGGTGGGGGGGAGGGCAATTCCTCCGTCGGGATTGGTTCCCCAGGCCCTCCGCCAGGCGGCGCCGCGCTCGGGGCCCCTAGACGCGCGCGGATGATGGGCCGTTGCGGGAAGCAGCTGCTTGGAAACGAGGCGACGCCACTAACCCGCTTGCAGCGCGCTGTGTTGTTACAGGGCAAGTTTTTATAGGGCGCGCCACCGCCGCCACTGCTTCGCCTAGAAGAAGCGCTTGTTGCGACGTGTGAATTTTTAAGTTCGGTACGTCGTCTCCGGGCACAATGGACCGAAACGGGGGGGGGGGGGCTGAATATTTAATTTGACTACTATAAAAGTATCCTTTCTGTTGTGAGAAGACGTTTGACTCTGCGATGAAGAAATTTGTTTCGTTGTACTGATTCCCAAATAAAGCCACTAACATATATGACTTAGTAAAGAACAAAAAATGCTAGAAATGTATCTTGAAAAATTTAAAATACTCATAATTTTCGCTAACCAAAATAATATATCTTTGATTTCAAAATTGCTTTTACGTGTAGCGTGAAGTTTTAGCCGTATGAGAGCAGTTTAAAATGCTCTTATCCGCGAATTGTTCTGGCTGAAATTAGTATCAGCTAAATGAGTTTAATTCTTCACATATCGTCAGTGTGCAACAAAAATGACACACAAACTCAATTTTTAATTTTCGAAAATACATTTTTTTAAGTAAAATAAATATAGTTCACAAGACAGCTGTAAGAGCCTACAGGAGTTAAATAAGGATCTGCTTAGAATAAAATAAGTGATGATTTTTGAAGAGTCTCTTTCCTAGTCCACAGACTATGTGTGGCTCAAGATCAGGAAATATAGAATATCCAGCAAAACACCAATAATAAATTCGAAACATTTTACATCCAGTCCTTGCTTACGCGTATGAATGTACCCTACACTAATTACACTTGCCCTTCCTATTACATGTGGTGTTCATAAATAGCAACCGAGCATTTCATATTCTTTGTCATCTTTATATTTCCTGTGAGATATTTTAGCTGTAGCCCATTTATTATTCAAATTTATTCTAATATATACAACAAAACGTAGCATTGTACGCAAGTTTGCGGATCTAGCAAGAGTTTCACATGCTCTTTACAGCGTAATATTTCCAAAATGCCCCAACAACTTTATTCGAAAGAGTACATACACTCAAAATAGCAATTCATATACTCCTAATGAAATTTACGTAAATGGTAATCGAAAGTTCTCTCTATTGAAAAAATCTCTCATAATAAATTATAAACAAAAAATATTAAAATCATTCTCATAAAATTGTATTCGTATTTATTCTACAATTTTTTGTATAGTATTTTGTTTGTGTTTATTTCATATGAGTGGGAAATGTTTTATATGATCGTTGTTCTACTTTCAGAAAACACTCACCCCCCTCTTATTGCGATATATGAAAATAAAACATTACCATTACTATAATGATGAATTCCAAATTACTCAATAACTGCAACATCGTATTAATGACAAATCAATATATTATAAAATTATACGATCTGTAGTTAATGAGGTGGTGTCTAATAATGCGTATTATGTTCTAAAATGTATTTATCAATTATTTATTCATTATGTTACATTATTATCTAAATTACTTCGCTCTTGTTGATTAACAAATATTATAACAAGTATTTTAAACAACGAAAACAATTCTATTTAACAATGAACACGCTCTTTACATATGCTTTATCGTATAATTATCATTTTATTTATATTTAGTGTTCCCCATCCTTTAAAAACGTACTTTCGAAGTTGCAAGGAGTATAAAGAAATATCGATTCGAATCGATATTGAATTGTACTGTCGAACATTTTGCAGAGGCAGAGCTCCCCAGTCTCTGGTCCCGCGCATGATACGTATTCTCGCCCGCACTGCCGCGCATGCGCATTGGCGCGCGGGTAATGTTATGAAGATAACCTCATTCGAGATCCGAGGGGGCGTGCGACCTCTGTCCGGCGAGGGAGGTGCGGGCGTCATGACAATTCGGCGCACGCGCGGCCCGGCGCAGCGCGCGTTCTGCAGCACCTGCGAACGCCTCCCCGCGTCTGGCCCCACGCCACGCCCCTCCGCCTCGGTCACGTGCGTAATGGGCCGCATCGCCCCGCACCCCATTCTGGCCGCGCACCGAAGTGCGACTCCCCCTCAACCGTCTTCTCGCCCCGCCACGCGCGGCCAGGCCAGGCCACGCCAGGCCACGCCACGCCACGCCACGCCACGCCACGCCACGCGCCGTCACGCACCGTCACGCGCCGCCTCGCGCCGCCACGCCACGCGCCGCCACGCCACGCCACGCGCCGCCACGCCACGCCACGCGCCGCCACGCCACGCCACGCGCCGCCTCGCCACGCCACGCGCCGCCTCGCCACGCCACGCCTCGCTCCGCCACGCCTCGCTCCGCCACGCCACGCCTCGCTCCGCCACGCCACGCCTCGCTCCGCCACGCCACGCCTCGCTCCGCCACGCCACGCCTCGCTCCGCCACGCCACGCCTCGCTCCGCCACGCCACGCCTCGCTCCGCCACGCCACGCCTCGCTCCGCCACGCCACGCCTCGCTCCGCCACGCCACGCCTCGCTCCGCCACGCCACGCCTCGCTCCGCCACGCCACGCCTCGCTCCGCCACGCCACGCCTCGCTCCGCCACGCCACGCCTCGCTCCGCCACGCCACGCCACGTCACGTCAAGCTCCGCCACGCCACGCCAAGCACCGCCACGACACGCCACGCCACGCCTCGCTCCGCCACGCCACGCCTCGCCAAGCACCGCCACGCCACGCCACGCCACGCCACGCCAAGCACCGCCACGTCACGCCACGCGCCGCCACGCCACGCCAGCGCCGCCACGCCACGCCTCGCTCCGCCACGCCTCGCCTCGCCCCGCCACGCCACGCCTCGCTCCGCCACGCCACGCCAGCCACGCCACGCCACGCCAAGCACCGCCACGCCACGCCACGCCAAGCACCGCCAGCCACGCCAAGCACCGCCACGCCACGCCACGCCACGCTCCTTCCCTGGCCCTCCATCACAGCTCTTCCTTGCACCGCTTATTCACTCTTCGCGTGGTCCCTTCCCTGCCACGCGGTTCTCCACCCATCATTCCCCGTCATATCCACCTTCCCTCCCTGTCCCACTTCGCGGCCCCATTCCTCACTTCATTGCCACTCCATGCCTAATCCCCCACCCCACGTCCGTTCCCCCATGAAACGCTTATTCCCCCAGACACGCCCATTTTCCCCACTATGGGCTCATTCCCTCCATGGCACATCCATTTTTCCTTCGACACTCCGTGGCCCCTTGCCCGTCACTGGGTTCCCCACTCTTCGTTTCTCTTCATCTCACACTTTCCTCCCTGTCACTCTTTGCTGCCCCATATTTCACCTCATTGCCGCGCCAATTTCACGTCACGCAACGCCTAATCCCACACAACACGTCCATTCCCCATGAAACGCTGATTCCCCCCCCCCACAATAGACTCATTCACAAACAACGGCACATCCATTTCTCTCACGACACCCCATTACCTCACGACGTGCCCATCCCCCCACTACATACCCTTTCCCCCCACGACGCATCCGTTCCTCCACGACACATGCATTCCCCTCATGACACGCCCACTCTGCACCACGCCTCGCCAATTCCGCGTCACGACACACCCATTGCGCGTCACAACACGTTCATTTCTCACTCGTCACGACCCATTTCCCGCCACGAGACATACCCATTTTTCCCTACGTCACTCCCACTCAGCGCCACGGCACATACCCCCTTCTTGCCATACTTCGCCCATTCCCTGCCACTCCATGGGAGCAAGAAGACACTTAAGCTAAACTAAGACCACAATTACATTGGTATACTGTTATTCTTTTGATGGTTTAGTATCATCGATTTACTATAAGATCCCAAAAAGGAAGCTTTGTTGAAAATGAATACGGATACACTAAAAAAATATTTTTCTAAATGATCACATTCGTTGCAAACAATTAGGCGTGGTTTTTGAGCTTTCAGCTAACCTCGCACATTAGAAAACGAAATATATTATGTTAAATATGGTTTTGTTTCATCAAATGGAGAGACGTTGTGGGAAATGTTCATATTCTTACATCAGTTTTGTAAGTAATCCATAACAATTTCGAGGTCATCTCAAGGCCAAGGGAAGAGAAGTAATTCCACAAATTTTATCCGATATCATTAATGAAAAACATTAACGTTTCATACAATTAATAACATCAAAGTAAATAATAAAGCATTTCAGAGGACTTCCTCTTCGTGCTTAATCCGGACGAAATTTCAAAAACGGGATGTCATGTGACAAAATGATACCTCAAACATCATTGCAACAATAGATATCTCATCGTATGGGAAGACCAAAAATAATTAAGACTAGAGAGTGTGATTTCCATGATTATTGCATTACCAGTGCGAATCAAAGTTAATTCCGAGACTAATTTTTAAAAAAAGAATAAAATACAAATGTATTAAAAATATCTGACGAGGGTCGTCCTTTAACATTTCTGTGTAATTTCTTTTATTCTTACAAAAAGAGAAAGCTAATAAAAATACTTTTTATAAAGTATTCTTTTAAACAAGTATTTTATTTTTTCATTTCATTATTTTTTCAACAAATAATACTTGCTAGTAAGGTTCCTAATTAATTTCATCTCCAATAATATCTGCAGAAATCTTAAAATTATAAACGGTTAATCTGCCTAAGACAAGTTTTGGGGAATCGTAAATGTTGGTATCGATAACCCTCTTATCTACCAGAACTTCAGAGTTCTTCTCTCTCTTTCAATCTTGCATTGCGCTTCCGCTTTGACCTTTTCCAGAATGCTGATTACCTTCGATTTTCTTAAGAAAACTTCTCGCGCCATCTGTTGGCCAGCCTGAGCGCCGAAAGTCGACGGAAGTGAGAGTGATTTGAATATAATTTCCCGGGAAGCAATCATTTAAAAAGTATCCAACTTTTGAAGGGCTTATCGTTTGCGAAATGATTTTGTCTACTTATGAGTTCCTCTGTTCGTTTACTTCCTTCTACGTTCATCGACTTTACGGGAGAACTTTATTAGAATCTTATTCGAGCTGGCGGAAATATATCTCCTTTCTTTTAGCAAACAGCAAAACTTACCCTTTGTAAATCTTTAGTAACTCGGAGTCGAGAAATACAGGCATTGCATTAGCAAGTGAAATGGAACACCTAGAAATCAATACCTAACGAGCCGTTTTCTTAGCGGAATATTTAAAGTCCTATTTTCGTGAGTTGTTATTTAATTACTTTTCTCCACGAACTGTATCCAATTACCCTTGTCGACTTTCTTAACCCACTAAATTTAACTAAATGGTTTAAAACGATTCCTTTTAAGCGCGAGTCTGTTTTCTGTTCACAAGTCCGTAACTGTTTTCTAAATACGATTAAAGAGTTTTTTCTAGAATTGTGAACGAAGCATTATTTCTGGATAGAAACAAAAGCATAAGTTTTCTGCTGACATATTAAAGATTAATATTTTAATTTAGTTACAAATTATAACTATGGTTAATAAATTTTAAACTAGAATTTTTAAACATCTATGTATTATGTACATTGAGGATTAAGTGTTATTCTGGCTAATTCTGGAAATAATAAAGTATTAATATTATACAAAATGGGAGTCCAAAATAGGAACAGCTTCGAAGCATACTTCGGACTTGATCCGTAAGAAGTTGACAATAGCAAACACTAGATGACTAGGGAGGTGAAGTACGTTACGGTGACAAGCAATAAAAAGCATAGATAAACAGGGATCAGATTTTTGTAGTGATGATTATAAGACTAGTGAAATAGAAGTTGTGTATTTGATTTTCCTTGTACCACTGTATTAGTGGTTAATTTTGATTTTCACGGTACCACCAATTCTAACCTCCATATATCTTAGATGATACTTGCTTCTTCTTGCGAACACACAAGACATCTCATAATTTGACAATGAACGTACTTCAGACTGCAGAGACCTGGTGCTAATACCTACGTTAGGTGGATAAAGCCCGAAATTATCTCGATATTGACTTTAATTGCGTGTAGGTGTGAGTGCATTAAGTGTATAAGAAACGAAATGTATGAAGAAATCATTTTCTGACGAATGTGGTTAAGATTGTCGTAAAAAGGTACGAATGCAAACATTTAGTAGTAGAAAATAAAGAATCATTATTAGCATTTTTGCAAAACGAGAAATCCATTGTCGTAGTATTTAAACATTATACGTCAATAGAAAATAACAGATCTTCAGAAAAATCTCATTTACTCTTTTTGCACGTCGTTCAACCGAAAGCATACGTTAAAATTAGGATCTAATTGGAACTGAATATGCATCTAATATGATCTAAAATATTTTATTGAACACTTGTGTATCTCTGAGGTTTTTTCTTTTATAAGCTTTACAAGATAGTACTTAAAACGTATAATACATGAAATCTGATTGTATCATACAAATATGTAATACATGCCTTTATCTCAAAATATAACTATAGCTTATAGGAAAAAGAGTAAGTTTTATAATGTAGCAATTGATAGAAAATATTGATATAATACATAAAATTCCACAAACATAGGTGATAAAATGCATTTTTTTGTTTAGATTTGTTTAATATTTTCAGTTACAAACTAAAAGAAGTTAGGGACCTGGAACACTTATAGGAATAAAATTTTAATATTTTTAGTGAGAACGTGTTTCAGAAGTATGGGTGTTTCAGTGAGTACGGAAGGCCGGGTGTTTCCAGATTGGAGCAAGGCAGAGAGACGCGGGGTAGGGTGGAGAGGGGATTTAACAGAATAGATAGAAGTGTGCTCCGTCACAGGGTGCGAATAGATATAATTCCCTTCTTTGTTGAATAAAAAATTGTTATGATAAATACCTCATCAACGCGGGGTTCTTCAGATAGTGATAACATTAAGCAATAAACAGCTTGAGTTAGAATCTATAATTTTCACTAAGCGTAATAAGCATGAATATCCCTCTTCACAGCGCTATGACGTATTTGCAGCTTGCATTCAACACAATTCCCGCTACATAACTCTTCAAGCTTGGTTGATAAGTTACATCACACACTTACATGCAGTTTTCTAGTCATATCATAAATACGTCACGTTAATATGTCTTCTGTGAAAGGAAGAAAGATATGATGGTAAATTTGCTTCAATAAAATTAGTTATACTACTCGTACATGACAATAAAGGCAGTGCATCGGAAATCAAAGTCGCAGATATGATTCAAATCCTCTGCATAATAGATACGATAAATCCAGTTCGTAAGAATTTCCAAGAGTTTGATTTTATCAAAAAAAATTATATGCAAATCCACTTGCTGTTTATTAATTTATCATTAACTCCTGACTTTGTAGCCCTTTTTGATCAGATATTACAAATCCATTTCACCAAAAATAAACAACAGACTCACTGTATATTATCGAATTTCTTGCAACTCTCTGGCATCCACTTCTATCATGCAAGATGATCATTGCGTCTTACTTATGAAGGGTAATTTAAATCCAATACTGGAAAAATGGTACCGCAAAACATCTATTTATTTGTACTCTTCTACAATGAAAGTTTATTTCTAAAATAACAATTCGCAAAACAAGTTCATTTTCTCAAGTTTTTTCTGGAGTTCCGGTTCTTTTTCCTTTTATAAAGGGTGTCTTTTTGAACCTTCGATCGAAAATGTTGGATGAAAAAGGGATTTTTTGCAAAAATATTACGAAACGGTTCAATATTTTTTCTTTTCGTGCGGCTTAAAAATCCATATTGAGTTTAGAATCCAGAATTGATTCACGAACGATTAATTTACTCAGTTAAGACTTATTTGAAGAGCTATTCCTTTTATTCACTAGAGTTCAGTTTAAATTATTGTGTGATAATTTTGTCGTATGACGTGATAAAACTTCTTACCATTAAAGCATTTTCTTGGTCATTCTTACGTGGGAAATGAAATCGGAATATGATTTCTCAAGAATGTGAACTACATTAATATTAATTGGAGAAAGACTTACCTCATCGAATTTCAGATTACATGGTCAAAGTGTTTTTTTTCTACTGAAACTGCCAAGTTTCTTACCTGTAAAAAAGGAGAAAATAACCCTTTAATATAGTAGATCCACACATGCATAATAAGAAATATCATTTGCTAATGTACGTTGCACTAGATAGGCATTCAAAAATCCTGAATACTTTCTAAATATCAAAATATTTCTTCCCTAATAATTGTTCAATAATATGCTAAAAATGGCGGTTCTGTTTGATGATGTACGATGTCATCATCTCAAAACCCCGTGAATTTGCTACTGATGGATAGGAAAATATCAGAAAAGAATTATCAAACAGATTCAAAACGAAATATGTAAAATTTTCTAGAATATGTTATAAATAAATCAGCAGGCTCGCATGCATGTTGCTTCACATGATACGCTGAAACATATGAAAGTTATATTGATTTTTTGTTTACTTTCTAGATCAGTGCAATTTAATCGCAAGAGCTTAAGTCTTTCGGGCTGTAAATAAACACTTAGCAATGTTAGAATGTTTAACCATAAACAGTACTGGTCCTATATGATTTAATGTTTTCAGGGGCTAGCCATGGTTTAGTAGCCGTTCCAAAAATGAAAATAGTCTCATTTTGGAACCCAACTATCCCTATACCCTGATCTGAATTATATCGTATAGGGACGGTAGTCTGAGAGATTAAACATTCTAATATTGCTTAGATTTTATTTACAGACCAAAAGGCATTTGTTGACGAATAATTACCATTAATTTCAAACATCAAAAATTAATTTAACTCAACATAGAATTCAATATTTTCCCATAAGAACAAAACATCCAAAAATATATCTCTAGTATGATCGAACATTTTTATGTATTTTGTTTCCTAACATAATACACCAAACTTTTACCCCTTCGGAGATTCAAAATCCCGGTTTGGAGGGCTGGTTTAGAATCAGATGAGAGTTATGCACGATGTGTCAGTGTAACGGATGTTGAATGGGCGCCTACTGATTTTCTTTTTGCTTTATATGCAAAATTCTGTATTTTTCCCTTAAATGTTTGACACATATTTACGAGGTAATAACATATCTTGCAATATAATATTTACATCATTTTAACGTCTTACCGTATAAGATAACAAATTCGCCAGTCCTTAGGTTATTTAATACAGAAGAGATATGTTTGTTAACTATTATATTCAGCATTATATAGGTTCGAGCCCCGACGGTGGCAGGATTTTCGACAGCAACTTCTTGGCTTGTGAAATTCAGCCACTGTCTGGAGGAGAATTCTATCGGCCGGCTACTCTGATCGCTACTTTTCTGTAGTTTCGTTAATCAACAACATGTGAATGCTGGAGCAGTACCCTAACACACGGGCCCTGAACCGCGTTCGATCTTTCCTTTCTCATCCTTCTCCTATCCTTACCCCTTACATACACACACACTAACATGCATTACACTATCACACATGCTGGGAGACCGCTCGGGAGCTTAGAACTTGTCCCGGCTGCTCTCGTACTGGGAGATACCAGGTTGGGGAAAACACCAGCTGACGGTATGTCGGAGCCGGGTCTCGCCAGCTAGCGAGGGAATATCACCGCCACTCCCGAGAATCTGCATGTACTTCACATACAGGACAAATGACCTCAGCAGTTGACGCGCCCGGAATAACTAACAATCAATCGTCATATTATATTTGTATATTATTATATGTTACATTTGTGCAATACGTTTTAAGATGACTTATGAAATTTATTTGCAATACACATTACGTATTATTATTATTACGTATTATTATTATTATTATTATTACGTATTATTATTATTATTATTACGTATTTTTATTATTACGTATTATTGTTATTATTACGTATTTTTATTATTACGTATTATTATTGTTATTATCTTTCATCTTGAGTTGATCCAAAATTCCTTCGATGCATTTCGTATACTTTACATACGACGTTTGTTTAAGGCAGCAAATCTCAGATGCTTCTGAAATGAGATGTAAGCAGGTTTGGTGCTCACGTATTCGGTTGAAGGTTTACGCCCCCCAAGTTGTTGAAGAGACGTCGAGTCGCCGTCTTGGGATCGTAAAGGTCGAGATCTGTTCGACTGCGAGTTGCCAGCGAGGCGTGCCTCCTACTTGGGCAGTGGAACCCACGTGGAATAATAGAAGAGCTACAGCCTCAGGGCGTTTTACTTCGCGCCTCGCCTGGTCCAATTTTAAGTCGCTTCAGACGACTTTGTAAACATAAGACACAAATCTTGTCAAATCGAGCTAATCATATACTTAGTGTTCTCGACATTTTACACTCCATTTTCACCTTAGCTCCGATGTGTATCCGAAATGTGTGTGAGCTTTTTCAACATTTCTCAAGTAACGAGTTGTCTTACTGAGCACATTCTGAAGTCTCATTCATATACCTTCGAGTTCATCAAAATACCTTTCCTTGTACCATCATGTGTATTTAATATTATTATATTTTTCTAGGTTCGATTCTGTCATATTTCTATCATGTGTATTTTCTTCATTCAATGACCATTTTTCTCTTTGATCGTTGGCCCACCCCCTAACGTTTATTGAGTGATTAGTGTTTCTGGGCGCGTCAACAGCTATGGTGTATGGTCTCGCAAGTATAGTGCACGTTATATCCCAGTGGGTGACGGTATTGCTTCCCAATGAATAGCGAAATCCAGGGCCGACCAACACACCGCCTTGCAGGGTTTTCCCCTCTACAGGCATCTCCCTCACCGAGGCGCCGCCGCAGTCAGGACTAGCTCTAAGTTCCGAACAGATCTCCCGACATGTGTTGAAGTGTAGTGCATGTAAGTGAGCGAGTGTGTATGTAAGGGAAGATGACAAGGATGAAGAAAGAAAGATCGCAGGCCGCCGGTGGACCCTTTGTTAAGATTCTGCTCTGGCATTCGCCTTAAAACATGGAAAAACTATTGTCCAAAGAAGACGACCGCTAGAACTCTCCTCCAGACAGTGGTTGAATGTGTGAGAGTGTGCGAGCAAGTGACTACAATCCGCCACCGTCGGGAGTGAGTGAGTTGAACCCAAAAATATTTCGATCACATTCTCTACAGAAACAAAGGTAATGTTATCGCTGTGCCGACTCACACTGCACCCCTAACGTACCTAGAGAGAACGTGCGTCAGTGTGAAATCGCGAGAAGCCGGCCCTTCCACACGCGTGCCTCCTCCCCTCACTCGGCGACGGCGCCGTCGGATTTTTCTCCCCGCCCAGCCCTCGCGGCACCGCCACGTTAACTTTTTGCTCCTCTAATCTATGCGGGCCAGTCTCGCCGCGCACTAAAAGCCGTATTATCTTGGATAAACACCTCGAAATCCCGGCCGCACTAAAGCGACGGCTTAGGGCGCGCGAAAGTTTTTGGACGGCTATTATCCGGGGAGAAAACATGGGCCGCGTTGATCTTGGGAGTGCGACGCCGCGCCGGAGGTGGACCGCAGTGTTATCCCTGCGACTTCGCCCACTCGCTTGCGGACCGATTTTTGTGAAATTCACGATGGTGCTGGCGTTCGTCGCCTTCCCAGCGAATGCGATTTCGCGATAAATCCGATCTCCGCTTCGTTACGAGCCTTGGAATATAAATATGCGCTCGAAATAAGGTGTTCCGAAGGTCTCTTGTTGTAGTGCTAGTGGTAAATTAATATCTACGCGCGTGTGCGCGATTATTTGGTTTCTATTAATATAGTCTATTGTCAGTCCGGGTAGCTGAGATAGCTAAGGCAGTAATGTCGTGGCGATTTCTGGTCAAAAGATCGCGTGTTTGAATCCCGCCTCGGGCATGGATGTATTTGTGGTCGTCCAATCACCCTTCATCATCATTCTATCTCTTCATCAAATAAGGATTAATAATTTCCGTCGCGAGCAGGAGGTCCTTGCCCTTAATGGATGTGCAGTTGGCTAATTAAAATAAATAATTTATTAAAGATGTATATAGTACAAAAAGTATAAAAACTTATCGTTTATTGAATCGAAGTTACCTCATAAATACTTATTTTGAATGTATTTCAGAATAAATTATCTTTTCATAAAACAAATTATTAATATCAAATAAGAAAAGCCACTCCTTAGAATTTTAAAATCTTGCTGTCGTACCAAATGCCAAGCGACAGAGCGGCAGATGTTTTAGTATTACTTTATTTCAGTAAATTGAAGGTAAATCATCCCCGAAAGAAACATTATATTTACAAATATTCCTCAAATTTTAGCTAAATGGGTTCTTATTACTATATATGAAACAATGTTTCGAAATTACTATTCTATAGAAGCGTGTCAAAAAGTTGTTAGTATAATAGAGAAAAAAACACTTATTTCCAAACTTTTTTTAAGGGGCATGAGAAATATATTTTATAAATTTAGCCACTACAACATACAAAGTAATTCTTCAGAATTATGCCTTTGACTGCAATTAATATCTTTATGACAAAAAGCTTAGAAGAACCACATGGCATCAAAATTAATGTCAGCAACATTTGCCAGCAGTTTCTGGCAAGTCAGTTTTGTTGGTAACGTGCCACATGTCCCACACTACTCTGATAGTCTCGTTGAAAAACAAAGAGACTTCGTCGTAATGAGGAAACATTAGCAGTGCATCAATTATATTCAAATTCGATTATTTATTTTTTATAAAAACAATAGTGGAATATAGCCAACAAGATGGTGAATATTTAGTATTTTTCATCGAAAATTTGATTTCATTCAGCCTTCATTTCAGATTTTCATGTTTGTTAAATTCAGAAAATTGTATAGTTATAGTATTGAAAATGATAAGAATAGTTTTTATAAGTATTTGATTATTCTTCAAACGAAGTGTCATGTACTTATTTTGAGAATTACAAAAGTTGGGAGAAATTCAAATATAAATTAGGAAATATAACGTTAAAAAAAGTTTGGTAACATACCGCATTAAACTTCATAAGCGGGGATTATGAAAAAAATTACCATCTCATTAGTGACACTACTCTTGCGACATACAATATCCGACCTTTCTCACTTTTATCCTTCAATTACAAAACTGGCAAGAGCGAATAATTGGAGTTATGATCTACGTGATAAACAATGGTAAATGTCAAGTTTCACATGAAACTTAACATACAAACTTCTCACATGTGAAACAAAAAGGGACACTGTATATACTTTGCAAGACTAGTAATGAATTTCTATGAACTTCAGGCCCGTATTATTAATCAACTTCTCTCTCTACGAATCTATATAACCTAATGTCTGGTAACAGTGTTTGTACAGGCGAATGCCCGCTATCATTTTTACCGCCCATTTAATTCAGCTGCAGTAGTACTGTCACTCAGCAAACGTCACTGTTAAAACACAAACAAATGTGTTCCTAATGAAATTATATATCCATAATCAATCCGCACATGCTATCGTCCCTGATACCGTGGATGTCTTGTTTCTTACTATCGAGTCCCCAGTTAATTTGGGGTACCTTCCCTAAGGTTTTACCAACTACCAATATCACTTCAAATTGAGATTTAAAACCAAGATTTCACCTTAAAAGCAGCGAAAGTTTTCAGGCGTCCATTCTCTCCCAACTCGATCCAGTATCACCCACAAACTTGCATTCATTGTAACGCACGCTACATCCCCCACTTGTCTATATTACCAGGAATTAATACAATTTTTTCAGATTTACGTTTATATTCTCGTATCGTAACAGCAATAAATATTTTCCTAAATGTTACGCTAGTGATTGATAACGATGAGTCCTAGGGTAATGTGAGAGTGTTTACAGTCCGGGTTGCCAGATTGGGCGGAATCCTGTGCCGAAAATTCTGCCGCCGCCCCAAGTCCTCCCGGTCAGAAGCACTGCAGTGATACCAAATGATGCCCTAAGCTACCTAAGACTATCCTGGAATCAAGCAAGTAGTCAAGGGGGTGGCGACCACGGGTTTCATGGAAGTTCCAAGGCAGGAGCGGGAGCAGGGGTGTGGGCAGAAGAGGAGGAAAGAGCGGAGGCGAGAGCAGGGGTAGGAGCGGGGTTAGGAGCACGAGCGGAGGACAGGGGTGGGACCAGGAACAGGGACAGGAGCAGGAGCAGGGGCTGTTGGGGGAACCGGAGCGGGGCACGAGCGAGGGCGGGGCAGGTGAGAGGGTGGAGCGGGGCAGGTGAGAGGGTGGAGCGGAGCAGGTGAGAGGGTGGAGCGGGGCAGGTGAGAGGGTGGAGCGAGGCAGGTGAGAGGGTGGAGCGGGGCAGGTGAGAGGGTGGAGCGGGGCAGGTGTGAGAGTGGAGCGGGGCAGGTGTGAGGGTGGAGCGGGGCAGGTGAGAGGGTGGAGCGGGGCAGGTGAGAGGGTGGAGCGGGGCAGGTGAGAGGGTGGAGCGGGGCAGGTGAGAGGGTGGAGCGGGGCAGGTGAGAGGGTGGAGCGGGGCAGGTGAGAGGGTGGAGCGGGGCAGGTGAGAGGGTGGAGCGGGGCAGGTGAGAGGGTGGAGCGGGGCAGGTGAGAGGGTGGAGCGGAGCAGAAGCGGGGAGCGGAGCAGGAGCGGGGGCGGGCGAGGCGGCGGCCGCAGAGCGTGCTAAGGGAGGCGGGCGCAGGATTAGCAGATGACGGGCTCGTCGCCGACCGCAAGCGCCGGGGGCGGGCGGGGGCGGCTGTGGGCTTCGCTCGGGGGCGGAAGGTGGCAGCGGGGGCGGGGATCGCGTAGCGGATCAGGCAGCGCTTGCGGTTGCGCACATCCTGTTTGGTGCGCGGGCGGGAGCAGGGTGGGCAACGGGGCGAACGAAAAGAAGACCTGCATGGGGGCGTCTATTGGGGGAGGGGTATCTGGATTCACCACCGGAAGAGAGAGCAAAAGTTGCAATGAACGTTTTTAACTGAAAAACATAGTTCTGGAAGGTAGTATAGAGCGTAAGCTACGAATGTGGTCGTACGACCGTTATAATTGTTTTGGTGAGTTTGTGCATGCATCTCACCAGTAACAGCGTCAACTCTGTTACTCAAGTACGTATTGAAAGAAAGTGCAAGAGTGTCGACCGAGGGCGAGGTAATTTGCTATGCGCGTGCGTTGGTTTTCGAAGACAAGCGCAAGATTCTAAATTCATGTAGGTGTTGACTATTCGAAACGCATGTTATTAATGGTATTTAATGAAATATTGATGATCGAAGGAAAGCCGTTTGCACTATTTGGCATGTGCAGGGTATTAAAGGTATTTTACTCGCAATATTGGAGTATCGGAATTTTTGTTGTTTGTACTTCTGGTGTCGCTAATATGATTTTTATTTTGAAATAATTAATGTTATTTTTCGTTCCGTATTTTTCACTAACGTGTTGAGTTTGCAAATACATTTTACCTTACGGAAATGGCATTTCGCACCTATAAACATATATTTAATTAATAATATCATTGTGGTTTTTTATTAACACCTATGTAGAATTATAAAAAAATATAAAAATCACCATATTTCATTGGAATTATGGATATTGAAATACTGGCATTTTTTCTAGTTGCCTGATTGAATGCTTTCATATCAAGTTCTTGCCTTACCAAGTTCTTCGTAAGAAGAGGAAGTTATGTTATCGTGTGCCGGAAAACGGCGAATATTCGGCAAAAATCTCTTAATGACGGGATCTGCTTTTTTATCATGGGTTCCAATGAATAACATAAAAAATAAAATTAACTCTCATTTTCAATAAATATCATAAAGATTTTGAGACATATCAAGGAATTGAGAATGTTATTAACATTATTTCAATGCAAGAAAACACTATTTCTGGCTACATGAAGATTAATAAACGTCTCATTAAATTTCGGAGCTATTTCCAGCTACGCAAAATGTATGGAATAGTCTTATGCCTGCATGTGTGTGTGTGTGTGTGTGTGTGTGTGTGTGTGTTACAGCTTTCAGTTGATGAGCAGAATAATCATTACGTTGTACTTGTGATTCCTCCTCAGTATCTATGAGTATGAATATATTGAGCACTGGGATTTATCAAATTAATCGTGTGAATAACACATATTTGTAATAGAAATATTCAATGTTTGCATGACAAAACACCGTGCGTTTCAGCAGAAGAACCATCAAAATCACATGGTTTGCTCTGTTTAAATGTATTAATATTTTAAAATTTACGTTTTTAGATTGTTCAGTCCCGTAAGTATTTGCATCTAATATACAAAATTGACGCCATAACAGCGCTCTTGGAAAAATAATGTATTCAGGAAATATCTTTAAATTTTAGTGACGTAAAAAAAATTTTTTTTAGTAGTTTCCCTTATTTTAGTGCAACTAGGAAACAACTTCATGTGAATAGCACTTTAAGCACTAGAAAAGTTCATTCTTTGCATATCATTTATTGAAATTATTGAATCGTAGGAGGAGAAAACTCCGTATGATCCAAAGTTGTGCATTGAATGGCACTCCTCCCCCGCTTCCTTCCGCCCTGAGAGAGTTCGCCAGCGCATCTGCTGGCGCGAGCTCCAAGGTCGCCGACAACCAGCTTGTCGGCGCTTAGGGCCCAGGCAGGCCTCGCGAGCGGTGTAAAGCCGTGCTGTCGCGCCCGCCGCCCGGACGCACTAAGCGCCCCCCCCCCGCCCACTCGTGCTGCTCCTCGGGTCCTCCCCCGCCCCTCTGGCGCGGCTACCCACGTCTTAACATCATCGCCCCTCCCCTTTCGTTTTCGGACTCGAAACCTCCCCCTGGCCACAGCGCGGCCTCCAGCGCCCTCGCCCTCGCCCTCCCGGCCTGCGACGCCTTACGCCAAGCGGAGGCTGTTTGGAATTCCATTACGGGGATCGCGCCCCTCCGGGTCCTCCATGGGTAATGGCTCGAGTGGCCGACCGCTCCGCTGGCGAGTGGGCTCGAGCGAAGGCGGGGGCGGGGCGGGGGCGGGGCGGGGGCGGGGCTGGAAGCCGCATGGGTCGGAAGCGAACGGCGTGGCGGCGAGGTGGCGGACGCGGGGGCAGCGGCTGTGCGTGGGGGTGCGGGTCGAGGCCGGGCGGAGGCAGAGGATAGCGGGATTGCTTAGCAACGGTGACGGCAGGATCGGTGAGGGTGACGGGGCTGGGAGGTGGCGGGGGCGGGTAGGGACGGGAGGTGGCGGGGAGGGACGGGGAGGTGGCGGGGAGGGACGGGGAGGTGGCGGGGAGGGACGGGGAGGTGGCGGGGAGGGACGGGGAGGTGGCGGGGAGGGACGGGGAGGTGGTGGGGAGGGATGGGGAGTGGCGGGGAGGTGGCGGGGAGGGATGGGGAGTGGCGGGGAGGTGGCGGGGAGGTGGCGGGGAGGGATGGGGAGTGGCGGGGAAGTGGCGGGGAGGTGGTGGGGAGGGATTGGGAGTGGCGGGGATGTGGCGGGGAGGGATGGGGAGTGGCGGGGATGCGGCGTGCAGGGATGGGGAGTGGCGGGGATGTAGCGGGGAGGGATGGGGAGTGGCGGGGAGGGACGGGAGGTGGCGGGGAGGGACGGGAGGTGGCGGGAGGGACGGGAGGTGGCGGGGAGGGACGGGAGGTGGCGGGAGGGACGGGAGGTGGCGGGGAGGGACGGGAGGTGGCGGGAGGGACGGGAGGTGGCGGGGAGGGACGGGAGGTGGCGGGAGGGACGGGAGGTGGCGGGGAGGGACGGGAGGTGGCGGGGAGGGACGGGAGGTGGCGGCGAGGGACGGGAGGTGGCGGGGAGGGACGGGAGGTGGCGGGGAGGGACGGGAGGTGGCGGGGAGGGACGGGAGGTGGCGGGGAGAGCGGGGAGGGGCGGAAACTTCGGAACGGCTGGGGTTGCGGGGCGGCGGGTCAGTGGGGCGCTAGGGGGTTGGTTAGGATCGAGTGGGTCGAGGGTTTCTCGTCCCCCCTTGATCCTATTAAGGCTTTGTCCCGCGGCGCCGAGGGAGCGTCGGGGGCGGGGAGGGGGTCGCAGGGGGAGATGGGCGGCGCCCGGCCGGACATAATCACCCGGCGCGCGGGCGCTGCTGTCACGGAGCTCGACGGAGCGGGGAGGGGAATGGCCCTTTGGGTTCACAGGAGGCGGGGTGCACCGCAAATGTAACTCAAATAACAAAAAAAGCATGCAGAGGGCATTTAGAAAAACTTCTTTCGAATTCTGGCAATGTGTTAACCGCAAAAATATTTTATCGCGAATTTGAATGTTAACAGTGTACACACTAAGGGATTGTTATCTTATAAAGTGCATTTCGCATTTGAATCACTAACTGCAGAAAGAAAATAAGTTCAATTGTATACATTTTTTATTTGTGCGGATGGTTGTGAGTAGATCAATGCATTATGTACTGAAGAAAGAAAACGTGGCGGCTCGATAGCATAGATCTAGCGTTCATATACAAAAATATATCAAAGAGAAAATTTTCTTCAAACGGATGCTGTACAGTTTTTGTTTCTTCTGTAAAATTAGGAAAGCGGACAGGTTACCTCTTTGGAGTTAGCGATTCATTTATATTTGGCTCCAGATCACTGGTCCACCGAATATAATTTCTGGAATCTAAGCTTGACCCTTGAGTCTTTACTTGGCCAACAGATAGAAGCCCTTCAAAGTGAAGTCAATTTCATGGAATCTTAGACACGTCACAAATTTCAGAAATTCATCGCGTTCGTTTCACACGTGTTTGTTGAGTTTCGAAAGCAAGCCGATGCTGAACAAGAACTATAATTTACCCTGTAGTAACAGCTTTTTACTCCGTCCTCCTGCGATTATACGAGTAAATTCGCGTGAGTTATTACTTCAACGTCCGTTCTTTGTGATAGGCATGACTGCCGTGCAAAAGGGTAAGCCGGCCTCAGTGTGGTTGGCCCACACGATATTATGAACTCAAGTAGTATATGAAGAACCGAAATACAATATTCTTAATTTTTTTGCGGTAAAGTTAGCATTTTCTGTGTTTCAATGCTTTGTGTGCCTACAATATTTCTTAGATGTTGAGGTTATGTGTGCGTCGAGTGCTTGATTTCCGAACAGGATTGAATATCTCCTTCACACACGAAGCGATTTTCACATTTTTGTATTCATAATGCTCTCCAAAACCTGTCATGCTACTTCAAATCCTTGTCAGTTCAATAGATTCCTAATAATGAATGTGAGAATTTGAAGACGTCTTTCTTACGCTACACGTATGCCAAAGCATCAAAAGACGTTTCTAAAACTGGAGGCAGAGTCTCACAATACGATCTGTAACGAACTATACGAGTACGATATATACGAATACGATTTATTACGAAAATTTATAATTCTCTTTAACTGTATGAATGTTCTTGGCACGACAGCCCGTGAACGGACTCAGACCTACCGGAGATGTCCCTACCTCGGTACGTGTGGTTAGCAACTAGACATCTCTACACCATATTCCAGTCGTCTCAACCTAACAAGTGAATTTTCTCATCGTCATACAGCAACATATACTGGGACATAGTAAGGAAAACTCACGCTATACTCTTGGCTCGACCGGGAATCGAACCAGAGGCCGTGTTGTGGAAAGCGAGCACTCTGACCAAGAGCTAGCCAAGAGCCAAACGTCCTTAACTACCACTATTGAATTTCAGGTTTACATGGTTTAGTATGAATAAATATGGGCCACAATATGATAGGATTAATGTTATTACGAATCAATATGAACCAATAAAATCTGAGGAACCCCCAGAAAACCCCTCATAATCCTGTCTTAAATCAATAAACAAAGGTTTTTGGGGAGTTATCTTCAATAATTTCTCAATTCCAGGAATGCAGGCTGTGCCACTCACGCCAGTTACGAGCGTGACCAACACCATTATCGGACGCGAGTTGGAAAGAAAGACCTAGTCCATCCTGCCCCCGTGACCGTGCAGTTCGCCCCGATTTGAGCCTCGCCGTGAACCGACCGACCGAATCGCGGCCGCCCCAAACGAAGGGTCGCCCCGAGCGCCAACGACTCATTAAACCGCGCGCGGGGCCCATTAAGAGGGGATGTGGGGCGATTGTCTGGTGAGCCTCGCTGCTCTTTCCGAGCCGAATTGTGCGCGTCAATTTGTGGACTTGGAGTGTTTAGGAGGGAACAGATTAAATTTAAGCGAATTGATGTAGATCGGGTAGATAAATGGAAACAATCACGGAGAGACCTGCCCATGTCCTAGAACTAAATTATCGTGGAATGTTTGATTACTATTGACCTTGAATTCTAATTTGGGTAATTAAATTTTCTTTTGCAGTTTCTGAGGGGAGAGAAAGATATTTGTGTCCTGAAAAACATCTTTACAGTTTTATAAATTTTATGTCTATTACGGTGTTAGGAACTTTAGACAACATACAATTGCTGGCATACACATTGAGCAATGAATCTGAATAGGTACTCAGGAATCCTATAAAATACATAGATTGCATCTCGTAAATATTATTTGAAAGAAGTACCATAAAAATTATATTAAAATCTATTAAATCAGCAAAAAATGTGAAAATTACGGAAAGGGGCAAAATATGACTTATTCATCGAAATTGACTAAAAAGCAAAAGAGTCGTATACAAATTGGTCATTTCCTTTTGTCATAACATAAAATTAGTGTCTATATTAAAAGGCATTGTTCTAAAGTGAAAAAATGTCATGTAGTCAAAGTCGGCTTCTTAATCATTTTATTTCCATGTTTTCCATAGAAACCAACGTCTGCCGCGTTAAGGTTCTGGCTCTCAAAAGGCTATCATTATGCAGTGTCCCCGATATTTCCGCCAAATGATAAATTATGAAAACATGTTTCATTCTGAACAATTTTTCCTGGCGCAACCATAATTGTCCAATAACGTCAATAAATTGATTTGTTCTTTTTTCTGGTTGCTCCCAATTACATTAATATTATCTGAGCATTCAACAACCCTTGCGCAATGTACAGTAGAGTGTCAACGAATGTTAATGCGTAGAGATTTCTTAGTATATTGCAAAACTCCATTATAAGAAAATGTTCGGAAAATAATAAATACTCAGACCTTTAAATAGTACTCGTTTCCTTTCATATCATTGGCCAACACACCTGTCATGGGCGCCACCAAAGCTTTCCCCATCTAGCCGTCATTCGTCATGCTTTCACAATTTCCGCTACTACCACGCTGCCTTTTGCTCCATTTACTCATACGCCTGGTTCTCCTCAACTCTTTAACCCCGTTATTGTATTCTTCTTCTTCTTCTTCCCTCACCATCTTTCCCTTTGTCTTCCTTGCCCTAGTCTTCCACCATTCGTCGTTCTCTCGATCATCTGGAATTCATTTTTCTCGTTTCACTTCTTCTCGTCTCACCTTCGCCATTTCGGTTTCGTTAGACTCGAACCGTCTCGAACCGTCTCGAACCTCGCCGTCCGCTTCTTCCGCGTCCAACGGTGTTCTTTCGAACCCTCAACGCCAACACTCGCCCCCGCAGCCGCCGCCGGCGCGCCTTTGGCCAGGGCCGCAGCTGCCGCCGTCGTTTTTGCAGCTCGTGCCACCGCACGAGGAACATTGGAGCTGATAAGAGAAGGCGCTCTTTGAGAGATTACTTCTGGCGCCGCATCTGCCGGCTTTTTGAGCGGACTCTCGCGGCGGCGGCAGAGAGAGAGAGAGAGAGAGAGAGAGAGAGAGAAAGGTGACAAATTCGGCGGCGGGGTCAGTACACTAAGCAGGCGGACGATGATGAGGGCGATGGCATGGTTGCGGGGCGGCGAGGGCGGGGGCGGGGACGGCGGGGACGGCGGGGACGGCGGGGACGGCGGGGACGGCGGGGGCGGCGGGGACGGCGGGGACGGCGGGGACGGCGGGGGCGGGGGGGCGGCGGCGGCGGGGGCGGCGGGGACGGCGGGGACGGCGGGGGCGGCGGGGGGCGGCGGGGGCGGCGGGGGGCGGCGGGGGCGGCGGGTGCGGCGGCGGCGTGGCCGGCGGCTTTGAGCGGCGGCGTGGGTGGTGGCGAGAGTCACAGTGAGGGTGGCTCTGCGGGCGGCGGCAGGCCAGCGGCATGGGGGGGGGTCGCTATGAAGGCAGTGGTCGTGACGGAAAGAGATGATGGCAATAGAATTGTGCTTTCAGGGGGCCCTGTAATTCACAACAACTTTGAGGTCTTCTTAAGATGCCAAAGGAACAGAAGTAATTCCACAAATCTTATCCGAAGATCTCATTAATGAAAAACATCGACGTTTCACAAAATTAATAACATCAAAGCAAATAATAAAGCACTTCAGAAGACTTCCTCTTCGTGATTAATCCGGACGAAATATCAAAAACGTGATGTCATGAACACTATAATCATTATTAGTGATGATGAGTATGATGATCTGAACCAGATAGAGAATCCGTTAACAGGGTCAATCGTGATAATTGAACGTTCGACAGAAGTGTTGATACATCAATCGCCACGTTCTTCTTGTGCATAATTAATGTAAACGAATGTTGGAAGGGTATCCAGAAAGAACATTTTTCAGTTTCATGACCTAAACGTTTCTGCGACAATATCCTGTTAGAAATAAAAACAATAATACTGACATTAAGTGAAGTATATTGTATTACTAGATCTGTCAAAGTTGTCAAAAAAGGAACCGTTTACTTCTTTCTCGCTTTCTATTTTTTCTGCAGAAGTTATTATTGAACATAACCGCAATAATTACTAATTCTCTCTTTGTAAGTAGGTAACTTCTTTAGACTGTTATGAAAGTAAACGTTAAAATTTTGATTTATTATTATTATTATTATTATTATTATTATTATTATTAATATTATTATTATTATTACTATCATTATTATTATTCAACATTTAGAAGTTTGGACTTATAAGGGAATAAAATTGAGCTTCTTTGCTTAAACAGTTCACAGACTTTGCTGAAATTTGAAATTTTCTCCATAAAACTAATATTTCAAAAAGTAGATGCTACATTATTACAATTGGCTTCTCCTCAAAACGCATGTAAGCCGACGATAACACCTCTTGAAAAGAAATTCTCATAAACCCGCAGGGCCATGAGTACACGTAGAATCATATGGAGTGACGTTGCCTATCGTGTGCTCCCCCTTTTATAACCGTTGGTATTTTATACGTGCCAAAAATAAATGTAAGCTACTATCCTAGTGTTCATAATGTAGAGATTCACTGGTCTACTGCGTCCTTCTACATACAGTTAATTACTACTTATATCTTATAGAGATTTGTAAGATGACTATGTGAGTTTCAGAGATCGTGATGTATTGAAAATAGGATGAAGTTCTGTAAGGATCTCTTACACACCATGATGAAGTAGATACAGCTATCTAAATCATTTTTCAAGTCCCTCACATGATATTTCATAAAATAAACATGCTTCACGAATTACCTTTGTGTATCTCAAAACCCGTAGGAAAGCATCATACGTCTACTAAATTTTACGATTTTCAACAATAATCACTATCATGCTTACACGTGTACTTATGTCATAAAAGTTATATTAGACGACTTATCTTTATACTTTTATTCTTTGAAAGCTTTGAATCGAACCGAAAAGACGCAACAAAGACTCACCAAGTGTCCTTGGAGGATAGCGAGCAAAACTAGACTTCATTGATGCTATTATTCCGTTACATGAGCAAGTTTACACGCCGATGTGTGCCATGAATGTGGAGAATCAAAGCCTTGAGGTTGATCGCCTGCTTGGAAGATTTCGTAATTCAGCGAAATGTGGCTTCGCCCGATAAATTTTCTGACACCCATTGGGGGTCTTCGTGAGAACTGAAGAAAGTTAAAGCGTGTTGTAGTTTGCAGTATGAAACATTGGTTAACAAAGATTCTTTCACAACTTCTTTTGCAATTTGTTCTTTCTATTAAACATTAAGCAAACTTGTATACAAAGAAGAGAAATATTAGAGTTGTCGCTTAGTGGTAACTTTCTTGCAAAGGTGAAACGAAATAAAGAGTATGTGAAGTGCGTTTCCTTAAGTTATCGCCTACAAATTGGCATGTCTGTGAGGAAGACTATTCTTATTTCCATAACTCACATTGGCCCCTTGACGACTGCATTGCTCCTAGTGAAGTGACTCGATTTACTTCCTGCGGTATAAGTTAAATGATTGCACGACAGCCAAATTTCCAGAGTTCCTGGGAATACGAAATTTTGTCGTATAATTTCGCCTATCGGGTTTATTTCCAATAATTGAAGAGCTTATTGCAAGAAAGTGTGAACCCGAAATGTTGTGAGATTGAGTTGCGTGGTGGAAGTAATCGTGGCGTTTTCTATCAGATATACCGCTAGTTTAGGTAAAAATAAGAAAATTTTGCTGAATAGTTGTAGAATAGTCGTAGTCTTCCATACCAATATTAGGTGTTAACTGAGTAGCGTAAAACCGGTTCCCTTTTAATAAATGTTAATATTAGAAGAAAGATTACAGAAAGTACTCAAATGTTGTCAGAGGTTTGAAAGGAAAAGATGCAGACCTGTACGGCCGAGGTGGCTAGAGCGTGTGCCGACTCAGCTGCTCCGTCGGAGAGCCGCGGGTTCGAATCCCCACCGTGAGCGTGGTTGTTTGTCTCTTGCCTTTCATGATGTGTGTTGTCGCGAAAGGCCTTGCGCGTCTGCTTCCGAGGAGCCTGCAAGTGTGTCGGTGTTTACTGTAAAAAGGGAAATATGTCTCTGAAGGACATAGTAGGTACTCTGCACGGAAATTCAAAAAATCGGTATCCCCTGAAGCTGGATATTCTCCAGGAAGAAAAAATTAAAAAGAAAGAAAGAATATAAAACAATCAGATGTTCAAGAATAAATAGTCCCTGGGAAATTCACAAACCTCCAATATCTCCGTTGATGTTTTTCTATGTTAACTCCTGCCTGTACTAAGCTTTTCAAATGGATTAAGACTATAATGTGTGTATGTCGTGAAATAACTAAAGCTTAGCATTACTGACTAAAAAATATACACCTTATCTTGTAAGTAGATATAGTTCTCAACCCCAAAAAATAAAATATATAAATCCTTTTCTCATGAAAGCGCAAACCAAACACGACGTAACGTAGAAACGCCCCAATTCGAATAAGCGTTTCCGCGAACGCATCTCCCAGGCATGAGCAAATTCGGGAAACGTACGAGGGGCGAGACGGAGAACCTCCACCAGATTGCGCTATAGTAAGAGCGAGGCTGCTGCTGCGGCGGCTGCCACACCGGCGCGTTGGAAAAATTCGCGAGGGGGGAGAAAGGAAGGCGGAGCACATCTGGCAGCGACGCGCGGAGCAAAAACGCGTGGCACGGCGCGTCAGGCGAATTTCGCGCAGCGGCCGAGCCATGGGCGGGCGCGGCCGGGAGGGAATGCCGTGGGCGGGGCGCGGGCGGAGTGGAAGGGCGAAGGTGGATGAGCTAGGGGGTGTGGGAGGGTTGTAGGGGTTGCGGAGAGGGGAAGCAGGTGGGGTGCGGACGGGGCGCGGCCGGCGAGCGGGGGGAGCGTGGGCAGGGCGTGGGGTGGGGCGCAGGCGAGGCAGGGTGCGACCGGTGGGCGGGATCGGGCGGCACGGGCGGCAAGGGCGACAAGGAAGAGTTGGGCGACGGTTGCTGGGTGGGGGTGTGGGTGGGGCCGGATCTGACCCTAAGGCCGAGGTTCGGGGAAATGGGCCGAGATGTATGAAATTGGGCGGGGGTAGCCAGAACTCTGTGGGATTCGACGGCGCTAAGTGGAGTGGGGGCAAAGTGGGAGGGGCGGGCGAGGCCGAGTGGAATTGGGAGGAGTGTCACGTGGCCACTGGAGTCGCAGGGAGGGGCGGAGCGTGGCGGAGCGTGGCGGAGCGGGGCGGAGCGGGGCGGAGCGGGGCGGAGCGGGGCGGAGCGGGGCGGAGCGGGGCGGAGCGGGGCGGAGAGGAGCGGAGCGGGGCGGAGCGGAGCGGAGCGGAGCGGGGCGGAGCGGGGCGGAGCGGGGCGGAGCGGGGCGGAGCGGGGCGCAGCGGGGCGGAGCGGGGCGGAGCGGGGCGAGAGTTTTTCTTGCTTCCCGCGCGCGCGCATCGCCCAGCCGCTCCGACACCTGATTGGGACGGGCGTGCGCTTGCGACGCTCCGCAAAAAAGGCGTAATTGTGTTAGAGACGCGGTTTGATCACGGTCCACTCGAGTTAGCGTCCAACCGCTCCCCAGCTGCAGAGCTAGACATTTTCTTTTAATTCTAGTTTGTGGTCGAAGTGCAGTGTTTGTCGCTTTTATAATTACTAGTCATTAATTTCGTTCTATTTCGCATTCTTGATTGATTTATTTATTAGTATATATCCAAAATACTTACAAAAATGAAACTTTACAACATAAATACTTTTCGATCGACCATTGATTTATGAATCAGAAACTTACGGATGGAGATGTTGTACTTTGTATGTTTTCATGCTTTATGTTCATGTTTCATGTTCATGATTTGCTTTAGGAAACTTCCTTTAGAACAATTCGTTTTTTAATATCATTTAATGCATATTGATATAACTCCTTTAAAGAACTAATTTAAAGTAATTGAAGGTTTGGACAATCCATTTTTAATGAGATATTCATTGAAATTCCAATTGCAAACAACACTGCGTGATGTGTTTTTTCAATACTTTAAAGCATACCCTCGCCAATATTTGTATTCACTGCAGATGTAGCATACAATTCAAACTTTGTCCAATTCCAGTTTCAGGAATTTTTTCAGAGGAGTAATTCGTAGAAATAATCCTCAAACCCTTTTTTCTAGAACAATTGAAAACATCTCATTTAATAATAGCACTTGAATTTTATTTCAATTCAACCACTGATATTTAATTTTATTTCTACAAATATCAATAAATCAGGCGCCTGCCGTAATACAAATATAAATTTATTTCCACTATTCTCATCTTCCTTATTTGTGACATAATACGGTATCTCAAGAAGCATTGTCAAACTTGTAAATACAATTTTTATTCAGCCAACCTTTATTCAGCCAACTTTTATTCAGCCAACTTTTATTCAGCCAACTTTTATTCAGCCAACTTTTAATCTGTAAATTTTTTTTCTGTATTGGACTATCTATGAAACCGTTCGCATTTTACATATGTGAATATTTATTAAATACCGTAAGAAAAAAGTCACCAATCAGTCGCTGTACAATGTTTTAATCACAACACATTATCTTGTTTATCCACATCTCTGCACATCGAATAACATTGATTGGATATCAATAACATTTGTTCAATTTTGTGAAATAATGTTTTGAAAGATTAAAATTTCGAAAAAAACAGTAAGCACATTTAACTGACTAAAAGTGACGATTTTTTTCACTTTTACCATATTTCTCAAATATGAAGATACTTTTTCTGTCTCTCTAAATTTCAGTGAATGGATGAAAGAGCAGAGTGGATTGTCTTAGGCTAGTTTCTGAAATGGCGTTCTTTAAATCAGCAACAAGGCCCATAGCATGTCAATGAATGGAAGGACGCCTTGGTAGTTACACAAAGCAATACTTATTCCACAGACTCTGCGCTACTGCAGAGAACAAAATTGCTGACCTTTCAACTTGAACATCATTCAGACGACATATTTTTAGACGCGCACCGCATTGTCAAGGGTCGTTTTGTGGATGCCGTGAGACAGCGACAGTGCACTCGCGTATTTTTATTGAAATTCCAAGGCAGAGCGGGAGGGGGGGGGCGTCTAGCAGGATACGAAAGGCCCCCTCCGGAGGCTTCGTAAAATCTTTATGTGTACAATATTTATGTGTATCGTTGAATACACGATTTAAATTTCTCGGCGTGAACACTTTACAC
This sequence comes from Gryllus longicercus, assembly GCA_038098605.1. NCBI lineage: Eukaryota > Metazoa > Arthropoda > Insecta > Orthoptera > Gryllidae > Gryllus > Gryllus longicercus. The sequence continues at coordinate 1,032,411 of JAZDUA010000539.1, forward strand.
ACAATGCTCAGAATAAACGTTACAAAGTTCTAGGGCATGTGGGGGGGATCGATCATGTTTTCTAATAAACATATTGTAGGAATTTGTATAGGTACATTTTTTTGTACATATGTATAAGTTAATTGAATAGGTGGTTAGGTATAGGTACATTTCTGACATTTACCTCTAATTATTAGGCAACCCCCTACGCATAGATGATCAGCTGGTACACCAAATATCGTTGATTGCATCAGACCGTGACCAGCCCAACATCTGTGCACAATGAGTTGCGTAAAAATCAGACAAAAATATCTCGTGTGTAACTCCCGTATTTGAAATTTCTTATTGCATATTTACTGGCAAAAATTGTTATTTTCGATCCTCCCTCCTGCTCTAGAAGTTTGTAACATTTGTTTTGAGACATCTCAAAACGTTTCACGCATATTTTAAAGTGCATGCATAAGCTCGGATCAATATGAAACATATAAAATTTTTCGATCCACCTGTAAATTGATAATAAATACGAAACTGGGGCACAGTAATGAACAGTTTATTTAACGTAAAATATATAGAACTCACTCATGTGTTAGGAAAATAAAATATTATTTTAGTAGCACATAGCTCGTAATAAATGTGTGTCGTAGGATTTGGACATTATTTAATTGTAGGTACCATTTCGTCTAGGAGATTATGAGAACAATTTTCAAACCGTGCGCCAAAATAAATTTAAAATATTGTTATGAGAAATGGATACATTCATTAAGTTCATACGCCCTATTCTAATCTTCAAGTTGTTTCAATTTCCAAACGTAACTTGAGGACCGCAGCGCATTGTTCGCCATTTGTATCGTTTGCGTAAGTTAAAGTTGGTTTCGAAGACTATCTCCTTCCCACGAACCCGTTGCAAGGCCCTGCTAAACTCTCTGCTCGCCCCCTGCCTCCACTCCCCCCGCGCCACTCGGGGCCCCTGCGGCGGCGTCGGGGGACGAACGAGCAAACAAAAGCCAGTGCGGCGCCTCCGCCGCCCCCACCGCAGCCGCCGCCGCATGCCGTCGCCTAGCAACCGCACCTGAGCGGGAGCGGTGTCGCGGAAGAGGCACGGCGGGGGCGAGCCGCGCCGGCTATGATCCGCAGTAATTATCATGCTCGTTCTTCCCTAACGACTGCGGGGAAACCCCAGCGCGCAACGGAACCCACTTGCGTCCGCAACTCGCCCCGCCTCGCTCGCCCCCACCTCGCTCGCCATGCCCGCCTGCCTGCCCTGACTCGCCCTGTCAGGTCCACTCCCCATCCCGCAGCAAGGTCCCCCCCAGGACAGATTCCCCCCCAAGACAGATTCCCCCCCAAGACAGATTCCCCCCCAAGACAGATTCCCCCCCAAGACAGATTCCCCCCCCAAGACAGATTCCCCCCCAAGACAGATTCCCCCCCAAGACAGATTCCCCCCCAAGACAGATTCCCCCCCAAGACAGATTCCCCCCCAAGACAGATTCCCCCCCAAGACAGATTCCCCCCCAAGACAGATTCCCCCCCAAGACAGATTCCCCCCCAAGACAGATTCCCCCCCAAGACAGATTCCCCCCCAAGACAGATTCCCCCCCAAGACAGATTCCCCCCCAAGACAGATTCCCCCCCAAGACAGATTCCCCCCCAAGACAGATTCCCCCCCAAGACAGATTCCCCCCCAAGACAGATTCCCCCCCAAGACAGATTCCCCCCCAAGACAGATTCCCCCCCAAGACAGATTCCCCCCAAGACAGATTCCCCCCCAAGACAGATTCCCCCCCAAGACAGATTCCCCCCCAAGACAGATTCCCCCCCAAGACAGATTCCCCCCCAAGACAGATTCCCCCCCAAGACAGATTCCCCCCCAAGACAGATTCCCCCCCAAGACAGATTCCCCCCCAAGACAGATTCCCCCCCAAGACAGATTCCCCCCCCAAGACAGATTCCCCCCCAAGACAGATTCCCCCCCCAAGACAGATTCCCCCCCCAAGACAGATTCCCCCCCAAGACAGATTCCCCCCCAAGACAGATTCCCCCCCAAGACAGATTCCCCCCAAGACAGATTCCCCCCCAAGACAGATTCCCCCCAAGACAGATTCCCCCCCCCCAAGACAGATTCCCCCCAAGACAGATTCCCCCCCCCAAGACAGATTCCCCCCCCCAAGACAGATTCCCCCCCCAAGACAGATTCCCCCCCAAGACAGATTCCCCCCCAAGACAGATTCCCCCCCAAGACAGATTCCCCCCCAAGACAGATTCCCCCCCAAGACAGATTCCCCCCCAAGACAGATTCCCCCCCAAGACAGATTCCCCCCCAAGACAGATTCCCCCCCAAGACAGATTCCCCCCCAAGACAGATTCCCCCCAAGACAGATTCCCCCCCAAGACAGATTCCCCCCAAGACAGATTCCCCCCCAAGACAGATTCCCCCCCAAGACAGATTCCCCCCCAAGACAGATTCCCCCCCAAGACAGATTCCCCCCCAAGACAGATTCCCCCCAAGACAGATTCCCCCCCAAGACAGATTCCCCCCCAAGACAGATTCCCCCCCAAGACAGATTCCCCCCCAAGACAGATTCCCCCCCAAGACAGATTCCCCCCCAAGACAGATTCCCCCCCAAGACAGATTCCCCCCCAAGACAGATTCCCCCCAAGACAGATTCCCCCCCAAGACAGATTCCCCCCAAGACAGATTCCCCCCAAGACAGATTCCCCCCAAGACAGATTCCCCCCCAAGACAGATTCCCCCCCAAGACAGATTCCCCCCCAAGACAGATTCCCCCCAAGACAGATTCCCCCCCAAGACAGATTCCCCCCAAGACAGATTCCCCCCCAAGACAGATTCCCCCCCAAGACAGATTCCCCCCAAGACAGATTCCCCCCCAAGACAGATTCCCCCCAAGACAGATTCCCCCCCAAGACAGATTCCCCCCAAGACAGATTCCCCCCCAAGACAGATTCCCCCCCAAGACAGATTCCCCCCCAAGACAGATTCCCCCCCAAGACAGATTCCCCCCAAGACAGATTCCCCCCAAGACAGATTCCCCCCAAGACAGATTCCCCCCAAGACAGATTCCCCCCAAGACAGATTCCCCCCCAAGACAGATTCCCCCCCAAGACAGATTCCCCCCCAAGACAGATTCCCCCCCAAGACAGATTCCCCCCCAAGACAGATTCCCCCCCAAGACAGATTCCCCCCAAGACAGATTCCCCCCCAAGACAGATTCCCCCCAAGACAGATTCCCCCCAAGACAGATTCCCCCCCAAGACAGATTCCCCCCCAAGACAGATTCCCCCCCAAGACAGATTCCCCCCAAGACAGATTCCCCCCCAAGACAGATTCCCCCCCAAGACAGATTCCCCCCCAAGACAGATTCCCCCCCAAGACAGATTCCCCCCAAGACAGATTCCCCCCCAAGACAGATTCCCCCCAAGACAGATTCCCCCCCAAGACAGATTCCCCCCCAAGACAGATTCCCCCCCAAGACAGATTCCCCCCCAAGACAGATTCCCCCCCAAGACAGATTCCCCCCCAAGACAGATTCCCCCCCAAGACAGATTCCCCCCCAAGACAGATTCCCCCCCAAGACAGATTCCCCCCCAAGACAGATTCCCCCCCAAGACAGATTCCCCCCCCAAGACAGATTCCCCCCCAAGACAGATTCCCCCCCAAGACAGATTCCCCCCAAGATTCCCCCAAGACAGATTCCCCCCCAAGACAGATTCCCCCCCAAGACAGATTCCCCCCCAAGACAGATTCCCCCCAAGACAGATTCCCCCCAAGACAGATTCCCCCCCAAGACAGATTCCCCCCCAAGACAGATTCCCCCCCAAGACAGATTCCCCCCCAAGACAGATTCCCCCCAAGACAGATTCCCCCCAAGACAGATTCCCCCCAAGACAGATTCCCCCCCAAGACAGATTCCCCCCCAAGACAGATTCACCCCCAAGACCGATTCACCCCCAAGACCGATTCACCCCAAGACCGATTCACCCCCAAGACCGATTCACCCCAAGACCGATTCACCCCAAGACCGATTCACCCCAAGACCGATTCACCCCCAAGACCGATTCACCCCAAGACCGATTCACCCCAAGACCGATTCACCCCAAGACCGATTCACCCCAAGACCGATTCACCCCAAGACCGATTCACCCCAAGACCGATTCACCCCAAGACCGATTCACCCCAAGACCGATTCACCCCAAGACCGATTCACCCCAAGACCGATTCACCCCAAGACCGATTCACCCCAAGACCGATTCACCCCCAAGACCGATTCACCCCAAGACCGATTCACCCCAAGACCGATTCACCCCAAGACCGATTCACCCCAAGACCGATTCACCCCAAGACCGATTCACCCCAAGACCGATTCACCCCAAGACCGATTAGTCCATCCCCACCATGCCCCACTCTCTGCGCACTCTCCCTCTTCGTTCCATCTCATCTGCCCCTCCTCCATCACACTTCGCTCCTTTTTCCGCCCTTCGTCGATTTCTATGTGCCCAACCGCGCAGTGTCCCTTTTTCCCCAGCGGCCCACCCGCTCCACTCCACCCATGCACTCTCCAATCCTTACCTCGCCTGTACCTTTACGCTCTTCTCTCATCATTGCTCCTCTTCAATATGCTTTGCCTTGCGCCATTCCACTTGCCCTATCTCTCCTCTCTACCGCTCCTGCACGTCACTTCCGCTTATAATGAAACTTGCTGAGCCCGTCCAATGACTGCTCTGAACCAGCGTCATGTATTCTGGCACACTTTCAGCCAAATGACTTGCTTTCGACTGCTGTCTCAATTATAACTTCTTGCTCAGTATGAAATGACTTTTAAGAACCTGAAATATTCTTCTACATATCGTCTCCTAAATAAATGTTATTGCTTAGCCAAGCAGTTACCAATCTCTCATGTTTGTATAAACTTGGTAAGTATCTCTTCTAGCTAAGCATCACACCACCCCTTCTGGTCCTCTATTCCCACCTAACTCATCGGGCCCCTCTTTCGTTCCCTCTTTTACCCGCACTTGCCCTTCCCGCTCGCCCCATGCTCGCCCCACCTCTTCCATTTTTTTCGCCGTGTCTGCTACTTGCACTCGAACTTCCCTCTATCGTTTGTTCCTGATAAAATTCAAGTACTGTATTTTTCTTAAAGTACCCACTGTTTTTAAACTCATTACTTGCATTAATTATCCTCATTGCACAATTTAGGAGTTTCGGGGACAAAAAATACCCCGTTCAATCAAAAGTAAATGTAAACTGAAGAAAAAGTTGTTGAAATTAGGTTAGTCATTTCAACAACTTGTCCTCCAAATAATAAAAATGATAATAATAATCATAATAATAGCAATAATAATAATAATAATAATAATAATAACGCATTACGCTAAAGCATTCGACACCGTGCCCCATTCTTGGCCCCTTCAATGTTTGGATGTATACAAGGTCCACCCGTTTATCCAAAACTTCCTGAAAACCGCGATGAGTCGATGGAATACAAAACTGTATCTCTCTAATGGAAAACAATACGTCCACACAGATACTATACACATCCGCCGAGGGATTTTCCAGGGTGACTCTAAGCCCTTTATTGTTCTGCTTAGCCTTGAATCCCCTGTCTACTCTACTTAATTCAGCTAATTATGGAATCGCTCTTAAAAAGGGGAACTCAACTCTTCTCCGGGTCTCACATCTTCTTTACATGGATGACCTGAAGCTCTATGCAGACACAGAGTCATATGCGGCAACTAATACACGTGACGGAGAAGTTCACTGACGACATCAAGATGAAATTCGGTTTGGATAAGTGCAGGAGAGTGAATATCATTCGGGGTCATATGCAAGTTATAAATTTGGAAACTGATAATGAACCAAAGATTACCTTCATGGAACCCCATGAAACTTACAAATACTTGGGTTTCCAACAGTCACTCCGAATCAAACACACTGTTACTAAGAACATACTAACAACTGAAGTGTGTAAACGGTTGCATGGACTCTTAAAAACTCAACTCTCTGCTAGAAACCTTGTGCAGGCCATCAATTCATTTGTTATTCCAGTGCTCACATACTCCTTTGGCGTTATTAAATGGAGCAATACCGACCTCGACAACCTCCAGAGGACAATTCGAACCGCTATGACTCAACACCGAAAACATCATCCCCATTCAAGTACTGAGCGTTTTACTCTTCCAAGGTCGCAAGGAGGGCGAGGTGTTGTAGATCTCATAAATCTACACAGCTCTCAAATTGCTTCTCTCAGAAGATACTTCTTGGAACATTGTGGGAGAGTCCAGCCAGCAGTGAGCGCAGTTGATAATAACTATAGTCCTCTGAACTTGAAAAAGCTTGATCCGCCTGTTCAACTAATCATTGAAACGGAAGAGAAGATATCCTTATGGAAAGCGAAGGCACTGCATGGAAGGTACCCTCACGAGCTGAGTAAACCAGAAGTCGACATCTCTGCGTCGCACGCATGGCTCCAGCACGGGGATCTCTTTCCGGAGACAGAGGCCTTCATGATAGCTATCCAGGACCAAGTGGTACCAACATTGAACTACAGAAAACACATTCTGAGAGATTCCACCATTCATTCCGACTCGTGTAGAAGATGTGAGGCTGCAAGCGAAACTATCCAACACGTGACAAGTGGATGTAGCAGCCACGCACAGTTGGAATACAAAAAGAGGCATGATGAAGTGGCGAAGCAGGTACACCAATTATTGGCATTGAGAACGGGCTTACTCGCCACTTCCGTGCCGTATTATAAATATGTGCCTCAGAATGTGCTTGAAAGTAGTGAGCACACTCTCTACTGGGATAGCTCCATTATCACTGACAGACATGTCGGCGGCAATAGACCCGATATAACGTACATTGATAGAAACCATCAGCAGGTTTTCCTTATCGATGTATCAATACCCAATACCCACAACATATCGGGAAAATATCAAGAGAAGATCCAGAAGTATACCGATCTCGCCCATGAAGTCGCATCTCAGTGGAACTTCAGTAAAGTGACAACTGTGCCTATAATAATATCAGCTACAGGAGTGATCCCAAAAATGACACTTTGGGCACTGGAGTGTCTTCACTTGGATGCCAGGAATGTATATAATATGCAAAAGTGTGTAATTTTGAATACATGCCGTATTGTCAGAAGCCATCTGAACCTTCAGTAAAGCAACCACACACCTGGTCATCATTCCTGTGTGTGGTTGACATACCGACCAGTAGATACTGTGAATAATGTATAATAATAAGAAGAATAATGAATAATAATCATAATCATAATCATAATCATCATCATCATAATCATAATCATAATCATCATAATCATCATAATAATCATAATAATAATAATAATAATAATAATCATAATAATCATAATAATCATAATCATAATCATAATAAATTACTATTTAGGCCACATTACAATTATAGTTTTTCAACTACCGAACAAATTCTGATTTCATTTACTGAAGGCATACCAATATTGGTTCAGACAACTTTTGAAAGACCACCTTCGAAAGTTCTGTTGATCCATTGAAAAAAGATGAGCTATAAAACTATTTTTGGCATTAAAAAATAAATTGCAAATCCCTTTAACATAAATAATTAATTCTAATATTTTTTCTTAGTATATTCCATTTTTTGTTTTTAGAAAATCTATAAATATATTCATAAATTTATTACTTTATTTCATAAGTTTTTCATGGACAGATATTATTTCATACGTGTAAATATCTATGACCGACTCCCAAACCATTAATAAAAACGATCTGTTATTATCTGTTGTTATTCATAGAGCAGGATAAATTTTATTCACTTAAAATACAGCAAAAAATAAAATGGCGGACATATCTATTGCGCCGGTCGAGATTTACGAGCGCTAGTGCCGCCCTCTACGTATCGTATGCAAAGTGGATCTCGCCGTTATCCCGCGGGCTGTGTCCGTCGCTGCGCGACATAATCTCCGGGCCTGCCCCGAATGCCCCGGCTTCTGCGCGCAGCCTGCGCGTGCACCGCGCGCGGGCGCAGCTGGCGGCGCGCAGACTGCGATCGAAATCCCATGCCGAACGGCTTCTGCGCCCCCCCCCCCCGCCATGTCAGTCAGAACGAGAGAAGGCAACCGGGGCCACTGAGGCTATGCGTCGTTTCGTTTGAATACCGAACGTCATCTACTTTAGACTCTGCTTAAGGTTCCATACGTGTACTGTATTTTTAGTGATTAGTGATTCCGACCTATGCGTCCACTAGCAAGCTTTTCCTGCTGCCGCCGGGACTTGAACCCTTGGGCCTCCCGGTCAGAAGCACTGCAGTGACAGCAACTGATGCCCTAAGCTCCCTAAGCCTACCCTTGGGATCGAGCAAGAGGTGTAAGTAGTCAAACGGGTGGTTCCCACGTGTTTCATGGAAATTCGAAGTTGGGAACCCAAGGGCGGGAAAGCAGCAGCTTACACATCTTAATTATAGGGTTGTAACATTGTTTGATTTTTGTAAGGAATTCGAAATATTATACGGATTTTCCGAGGAAAGTGTACAAACTCCATGGACAAGAAGGTGGGAGCCAAGAGAAGCATTTTTCGCCACTGAGTTCTGGGTGTAAGAGAGCTCACTGGGCTCTGGGTGTAAGGGTGTACGGCTCGGGGCTATTCAATGTCAAAAACCTAGCTGTCCAACACAAAGCTGTAATGTAACTGCGGTGTATCCTTTCCAGAAAACACACAGGTGGCCCGTATTTCAGGCTGAAAACGCTAAAGCAGAACCTAACTCCTGAGTCATTGCCATATGAGCTGCCAAAGAGCGTCATGTCTAGGACAAGAAACACACAAAGTAAATCGTAAATGAATTGCGGTTTGAGCATGATTTTTTAAAATTTATTTTAATGTATACTCATCTCTAATAACGCAACACTCAATACCTATTCAATTAATCCTATTACAAAACATATCTCACTCTGGTATTATATGTGGTGCGCTAAATTTGCGGCGGCGATGATTGTGTAAGGGTTAGCGTATCGGACCGTTATACCTAAGTTCGCGGGTCCAAACCCGTATCGAAGCCGTGGATTCTTTGGGGAAAAATCCTTCATACACCTTCCTTCGGAGGGGTAGTGAAGCCGGCTGTCCCATGTTAGTAGATTTACTTGCATGTAAAAGACCCTCAAACCTAAATGAAGCCTCTGAGCGAAATTCAAATCGTCCGTTTCGTCCCCCAAAAAGTACGTCCTTTTCTCCGCTAGTGGGTTAAAGCATCGCGAAAATTCCGTGGTCAGACGGAACGGATGGCCTGGATCTCGCCACGTAATAAGGCATCAGTTCAATTGAATCGTTTCTTTCAGAAACCCGTCAAACGCCAAAATCTAAAATAAGCATTAGCAGCGGATTATTGTTTCACGATTGTTTCATTATTGTTTCATCGTATAGTGCTTATTTATATAAAAAATATTAATTTATCAACTTCTTTAGTAAATAAAATATTTTGAAGTCAGAAAAATTGGTAGGTTTTTTGTCAGTTTTATTGGAATGAGGAATTTGACGTTTGCCGGGTTTCTGAAATAAACGATTCAATTTAATTAGCGCGTCCGTTTCCCCAGAGCGCGTTAATGGAGGCTCCGCCACGTCACCAGCAGTCGGCAGCCAGGAGTCACCGGCAGCGTACTGAGGAGAGCGTTTGGAGTCAAGTCGTTCGGCCACAATCCCTCTTTCTTCTTTCCTCTTTACGTAGTCTCGCCGGCCCGGCGCCCGCCCTCCACGGAAACTCCGCATCGGCCTTCTCTACGGCCGCGGCCAGCACTCCTTAAGGCTCGAGTTAGTTACGTCACGGCGGTTGTAAGCCGCTACGGCGGCCTTTCGGCGCCCGCGCCCTACGTTTCATGTAAACGGCCCCCGAGTCTTCATGTTTTGCACGTGCTCTTGTTTTACACAATAAACTGTGTTTGGTGTGTTGAACACCGGGTTTTCTATGAAAACACAACAGAAAACAATAAAATATAACGCTAAAATACTTATTAATTTTCCAGAACATTGGTATTTTGTACACCTGAAATGTGATGCATGCAGACATACCCGTGTTACCTTCGAAAATCTTCTGTAATCTTCTGTACAAGCATTCCCTTTACGCACATATTATAGCGTCGTGCGCAAACATAGATGTGACAACATGGCGACCGAGTGACCACGTGCTCGCCGCGTGGCAGACCACCAGGGTGGGGCGTCAGGATGGGGCGTTGAGTGTGAAGGGGTGGTGGGCGCAGCCAGCCCAGTTAGGCGGCTGCGACAATTGGCCGGCCTCTTTTCTCTTCGAGGAGCCGAGCTGTGCGGATCGGAGGCAGCGCGCCGGGTGGGGTGCGGACAGCGTGCGCGTAGGGAAGGGCGGCAATGGACTTAGTCGAGAAGTAGTTAGACTCAAGTGACGAGACGTGTAGGAATTCTGCGGTGCTTCACACGATCGGATCTATTCGATTATTAAGTAGAGGGTGTGGTAGCCGTAGAATCAAAATTACTTCTAGTAGTCGGGTCGATTTATTTCGTTTATGTAACTATTGTAAATAAGGTTTATTTCGGTGATTGATTCATTAATAAACTAACAATAAGTTAAACTCCCTCTCGTCTGTGTATTATTGCCCCCCTGTATGACACCACAATATTTTATTAACAGCTGCTGTTAAATTTTGAAGTTAGATATACACTGTCAGAAGTCTGTTATTACCTGAGCATCACCTATACAATAAATAGCCTTGACATACACACATATTTTATAAAGAGAGAGAGAGATAGTTAACTACTTAACAGCGCCGAATCAAAGTTAAGCACACCTTCTCACCAATTTTTGTTTATTATACACAATTGCACAATAAATTCATCGCAAACTCCGTAGGATAACGTTCACGTCTTTTGCAAGGCACTTCTTAAAACATTTTAGCGAAATAGGACAGGAATGAATGTAAAGCAAGCAAAAATTGGTTATTTATTCAAACCAAATTTAACCTTTGATACTGCAATTAATTCTGCATAATCTAAAAACACAATAGCTTACACTGATTTCAAATAAGATTGCTAAACTAAATTGTTTCGAATAAAGTTAGACTAAACGTGATAAATGTATTAAAAGGGAACCCTAACGAAACCCGCATTTGTGCAAGCAGAATTCTCATGCATAACACATTTTATTTGTTGCGAAGTACGTGCGTCAGTACAGGTCGAATTTTGGAATGTATTTGCACTATCAAACGAACATGTTGCGAAGCTAAATTCTCTGAATTTGCCGAAATCCGTATGTTTTATGAGATTTACACAGCGGCAGAGGCGGCGTTGTATGTACTTTGATGAAATGAAAGTAGAAAGAGATTAGTACGAGCATGGAATGGTTTTCGTTCCAGATTAACTTGCCTTCACAAGATTCAGTTTTAGCACACTTTAAGTTAATGAATCTCAGTTTTAAATGCTTCAGGCTTGTTTATTACTTGTGCAAAGGTAAATAGACGAAATGTCGAATGCGTTTTAAGCTCACCACTGTACTGAACTTCATCAGGTTTCAGAAGCGACGAGCAATTTTAATACGAGAAAAATGTCTACGTTCAGGAGGCATAAACACATAATTTAATTGTTTGTGTAAAAAAAGGAAAATTTAATTTAAAGCGTAAGTATGAACATATGTCTTACCAGTCATGATCCAGCGATATCGCATCCCAAGTACAATCATATTCTTTATGCGTTTCCGATGAAAAAGCGATAGCGAATATAATAAAATATTCTTTCTTTCTGTTTCCCTTTCTTTCTCTCTTCCTTTCTTTCTTACTCTCTCCCTTTTTCTCTATTTATTTTCCAACAAATATACAAAATAACTTGTGTTTCATTAGGTTGTATAAAATTATAAATATTGCATCCAAGGCCAGATTGTAACACTGTTCTTTCTCCTCTGGGAGCTGATCAAAACCGTTCTCTATTATTTCTTAAACTATGAATTGGTAGAGACATTTATGGGCGAGATGTACAATACAGAAAGAGGAGATTGTCTGGAGTAAATTTACACTCTCAGCAATGGCAATTTCTCTATAATTATGTATTTCAATAAGTATTCATGAATTCCATTTACCACACTGAACATTATGTTCTAGTAAGTAACACATTTGTTGGAAACGTAAAAATTGTTTTCTCTACTTTGACGGCCACTAATTTCATTAGAATTCATTGCAAGTTAGAAAAATAAATACACACACATTTTATATAATTGGGATGGGATAGCCTTCAAAATTCACAGAAAGGCATGCTTACAAATTTATTTCAATTATTTGCTTCAATAAAGTTGTTCGTCACCTGTACTCCCGTTTTCCAAACTAGATCAATAGTTCAGGACATCTTCAGTCCGTGTGCTTCATCAGCAGGAAGCTTCCAGAGCTTTACACTGATCAGCTCTGCCCATCACCGACGGGCAGCCCTCGCAGCGCTAACGACCTCCCCGCACCCTGGGCATCGAGGAGGCCGCACAGCAGTTCGCGCAGATGGAAGCTCGAGCGATGGGATTCGCCGGTTGCGGTCCAACGAGAACCCTCCTGGCACAATCCCCGTTCCAGTGGCTGCCGTTGGGCATCATTATTGCTCCCGTGTAATACAATGCCGCCCCCACCGCTCTTGCCATACCCTTCTTCACTAGAACAGGCACCGAGTCCCCTAGCTCTTAGCGGGTCAATTCTCGACTCCCCCGCCAGCGACTCGACTCCCCCGCCAGCGACTCGACTCCCCCGCCAGCGACTCGACTCCCCCGCCAGCGACTCGACTCCCCCGCCAGCGACTCGACTCCCCCGCCAGCGACTCGACTCCCCCGCCAGCGACTCGACTCCCCCGCCAGCGACTCGACTCCCCCGCCAGCGACTCGACTCCCCCGCCAGCGACTCGACTCCCCCGCCAGCGACTCGACTCCCCCGCCAGCGACTCGACTCCCCCGCCAGCGACTCGACTCCCCCGCCAGCGACTCGACTCCCCCGCCAGCGACTCGACTCCCCCGCCAGCGACTCGACTCCCCCGCCAGCGACTCGACTCCCCCGCCAGCGACTCGACTCCCCCGCCAGCGACTCGACTCCCCCGCCAGCGACTCGACTCCCCCGCCAGCGACTCGACTCCCCCGCCAGCGACTCGACTCCCCCGCCAGCGACTCGACTCCCCCGCCAGCGACTCGACTCCCCCGCCAGCGACTCGACTCCCCCGCCAGCGACTCGACTCCCCCGCCAGCGACTCGACTCCCCCGCCAGCGACTCGACTCCCCCGCCAGCGACTCGACTCCCCCGCCAGCGACTCGACTCCCCCGCCAGCGACTCGACTCCCCCGCCAGCGACTCGACTCCCCCGCCAGCGACTCGACTCCCCCGCCAGCGACTCGACTCCCCCGCCAGCGACTCGACTCCCCCGCCAGCGACTCGACTCCCCCGCCAGCGACTCGACTCCCCCGCCAGCGACTCGACTCCCCCGCCAGCGACTCGACTCCCCCGCCAGCGACTCGACTCCCCCGCCAGCGACTCGACTCCCCCGCCAGCGACTCGACTCCCCCGCCAGCGACTCGACTCCCCCGCCAGCGACTCGACTCCCCCGCCAGCGACTCGACTCCCCCGCCAGCGACTCGACTCCCCCGCCAGCGACTCGACTCCCCCGCCAGCGACTCGACTCCCCCGCCAGCGACTCGACTCCCCCGCCAGCGACTCGACTCCCCCGCCAGCGACTCGACTCCCCCGCCAGCGACTCGACTCCCCCGCCAGCGACTCGACTCCCCCGCCAGCGACTCGACTCCCCCGCCAGCGACTCGACTCCCCCGCCAGCGACTCGACTCCCCCGCCAGCGACTCGACTCCCCCGCCAGCGACTCGACTCCCCCGCCAGCGACTCGACTCCCCCGCCAGCGACTCGACTCCCCCGCCAGCGACTCGACTCCCCCGCCAGCGACTCGACTCCCCCGCCAGCGATTCGACTCCCCCGCCAGCGACTCGACTCCCCGCCAGCGACTCGACTCCCTTCAACTCGTATGCGCGCTATTGACTCGACTCGTCTTAACTCCCGCCGTTAACTCGAATCTACTCATCTCCCCGCCATCGTCTTGATTGAACTCGTGTCCCCGTGATCGTCTCAACTCCGCTCATATCGTCTCCCCGCTATCGCCTCCACTCCATGACATCGACTCTCCGTCAATTCAGATGTCGAATTCTGGCAGCCGTCCGCTGCTTGTCTTTTACTATTGCAACAATTGTTACATAATGTCACCGCTTCCGAAGTCACCTCATTGACCCTACCCCATCATCACCCAACATCCTGCACTCCCACATCCTCCACATCGCGCCAATCATCGAGCGAGCCAACCCTCTTCCCACGTCATCTCTCTTCCCTCGGCGGCCGTCTCTCACCCACGCCCCGCCATGCCCCGCATCGCCCCGCATCGCCCCGCATCGCCCCGCATCGCCCCGCATCGCCCCGCATCGCCCCGCATCGCCCCGCATCGCCCCGCATCGCCCCGCTCGCCTCGACCTATAGTTCCACGGCTGCGCCCGCGTTCCACCAAGTAGGATAAACGTCGTAGCGGCTCCCATTCATACGCGCGCCCTGATCCGGCGACTCTCCGGGCGCTCGCCGCTGCGCCTCTGTTGCCACGATAAGCCCCTCGCGTTTTCGTATTACACGAATGCCGAACGCGGGCCGGCTTCGATAACAGCCGCGCAGATTTGTTACCCCGCGAAACCTGCATTCCGTCATACGAGGCAACCATGTCAATGAAAGGGAATCTACTTATACTTTGATGAGCGCGAATATAAGGTTTCCCACCAATATGCAGAGTCGAGAGCGACGCACAATGGTCATTCGGATAAAAAATTGAATTCGAGTCGTAATCGAAAATTGCAATTCGTGTTTGTGGTGGCTGACGTCAGGGAATGAGAAAATGGAAAATTATTGCATGTTTCGAAAATAAGTGGACATTCTGCGGAAAACTTAAATTAAGACAAGTTTCAATCGGCTATCACTGATTGGAATTGTTACATTAGAGGAAAATTCCATGCACATCTAGTAGTAGCTAATTGTAATTTACGCAAACATTTGGAATACCAAATGCGTAGAGTAGTTTCACATTTTGTAGTAACTCTACTATGATCTGAATCAACATTTTCGTAAATTTCATTTCAGTATTTACTTTTAATTTTTTATTTAATTTCACTTGTAAATTACTTGTTTACGGCCTGATATCGAAATTGGTATTTTGGTCGTAATTATTGTTTATTAAATAAATATAGTGCGCTAAAAGTATAATTTCAGAAAAGTAAAATATCATACTAATTTCACACAGGTTTGTGCAGTGGTTTTCGTTATATTTTCCTGGCTCACTCAGAAACAAGTTTCTGCGACTGGTGTTTGGTGTCACCAAACTGTAAATAACATACAAAGAGATTCTGCACTCCAAATCGAAAAGTGTGATCATTTCAAGATTGCACTCTTTTGGGTGGAAGAATTGTTGGAAGTGTTTCAGAACATCGAATAAAGAGAGCATGATATTTTCAAAGAAGGCTATTTTTAAATTTTCACTAAGAAGAATGACAATACACAGTGCATAAAGCAAGCCCATATATATAGTTGGTTTGGTTTTTAAACACAATATCTCAAGGTTTCTTCTAAATTTTCCATACTCGCAAAATAAATAAATATATACAGGATGTCCGGGGAGGAAACGTCGAAACTTAGAAAATAAGCTCTTAAAACAATTTTCTGCATATTTTGGCTAATAAACTATTCCGAATGGCTAAGCCGCTATAAGCACTTAAAACGTGGTTTGAAAAATGCTTTTAGGCAAAAATTTGCATTGAAAAGCATAGAAACACTCCAGAAACATGTAATTTATTTATTCTTAACAAAATAAATTAATATACTTGCTCAGAAAGAAAAAATAACCCAGAAATTAAAAAGCAGTCGAATTATGTCAATTGGGTGCTTTTTTTGTGTGTGTGTGTGTGTGTGTTAATTTTTCTGGCTTTAATATCTTCAATTTACATGATTTAAGAAACGTTTGACATAATTACAACACAACCAAATTAACACAAAATATTTACATAGTGTTCAAAAAACTGCATCATCTTTCTCATAGTTGTAATCTGCAATATAATCCTGAAAATGCACCACTTGATTTGCAAATATCTATCGAATCGGAAATATCATGTCATCCACCTAAAATATATGACAATCAATTCAAATAAATTGTGTTTAAAATTTTTGAGAGTGGATTGGATTAGGAAAATACAGCATACCCATACCCATTTTCTTTAGTTAATGCGTTTTTTTAACACTTCAGTAATATTTATGGTTGACTGTTAATTTAAAAAACGTAAATGTTATCGACGTAAATATTAATATTCCAATAATTATAATAAAATTAGTTTTAGAATATAAGCGCACACTTAATACGCATGAAGAGTCATTCGTGTATCTTCTAACGCTTCAATATCCTCAGCCGTTTCATTTATGAAATACACTTTGATGAACTTGGTAATAATTAAATGAATGTTGCGTCTGTTTCTATCTTTTTAATGATCATTAAATCAATATTAGTTTTGCGATTTAGAAATGTGATGTATTGTATTGGAAAGATATTTGTGCAGCTGTTTCTATATTTTCTTTCTATCCTCCATACAGACTTTGTGCTTACCAACTCCTTCAGTAACCATTTCCCTTAAAATAATTTAACTTTTTTATTTTGTGGTCATCAAATGAAGTCTTGCAGTTCGGCCACATAATGTCCGTTTTTGCAATGATGGGATGTGTAATTCTTCATGGATGCAAAGTGAATGCCACATTACTATTATTCATTGCGTAAGCTATAAAAAATCGCACACACTGTCAAAAGAAACATATAATCGAGAAATTATGTCTGAAATTTGTAGCATATTCTTTCTTTTAATAGTTGAAACAAATTTCATCAACGAATTGTTCTTGTGCTACGAAAAAATTGTCGCACTTGATGCGAGAAAAAGGAAAACTAATAGTCCTACATCCAAGAAGAAGTATTTGGACGTAACGTGCTTTACGATGGATTCCTTCAAC